>JAWQUT010000403.1:30814-69289 GCA_033807755.1 Ellobium chinense | reverse complement strand
AACTCTAGGAGATGGAAACTGTCTCTTCAACGCTGTTTCCATTGCACTGACTGGCTCAGATAACCTTGCTGAATCGCTTCGCATCCTCACATCAATAGAATTAGGTAGAAGAGACTACAACTATTTCAAAGACCCCATCATCGGTGAGGGCGTCTCCATGACTGACTGTGGTCATCACAGGGACATTCACATGGCCTTGATCACCAGCGATGACGACATAGAAAAATGCTGGTGTGAGCATGGTGACATGGAAGCGCAGCAACAACTTGCATTTAAGACGGCTTCCAATGGATACTGGAGTGGACTCATACATTTCATAGCGCTTGCAAACGTCACTGGGCATCGCATAAGGTCTGTTTACCCAGATACAAAAAAACATGTGCCTGACGATGCACTCACTATATAATGCAATGGCACCTCCTCAAAACGATATTAACTTGGATGCAATAAATATTATGTGGACCAGACTATGCACCAGTTTTGAAACTGTATTTGAACCAAACCATTTTGTGCCGCTAATAAGGGATTTGTCTTTTGAATCAGATGAGGAGATGTGCAGTGAGAAGACAATGACAGTTTTGAAATCAGTCCATTTGCCAGTAGCTGAAAGTGAATGGGATGATCATACCGTGCCGATAAAGAAGCTAAAAACAGAAACAGAAGGGACCTGTGCCTCCAGCTGCTGTGAAACTGACGATGACACTCCCCTGAAGAAAGTTCGCTGCTGGGAAACTGACGATGACATTCCCCTGAAGAAATTTCGCTGCTGGGAAACTGACGATGAATTCCCCTGAAAGTTCACTACTGGGAAACTGACGATGACATTCCCCTGAAGAAAGTTCGTGAACAAATCATTCAATTTTCTTCACATGGAGAAGATACCGCTTCCTGTGTGGATAGCATAGCAAGTTACCAGTCTGATAATGTTGATCTTGATTCAGGCAATGAAGGTGACTTGGAAGAGGACGGGCCAAAAGACACAAGCATTACATGGACTGAACCTTTCCGAAAGATTGTCAAAAAGCCTTTTCAAGGGAAAGCACCAGGACCAAACATTAATTTGAAAGAGAACACAACAGAATGTGAAATTTTTCTATCCTTTCTGCAATCCAATTTTTTTTGAAGAAGCTGCACATGCCTCTACCAGATATGCGAAGGTCTACAACATGCCTGCCTCTGTTATAACAAAACAGGACATAGCTGCTTACATTGGATTACGAATTGTCATGGGAGTCGATCCAAAATCCTCTCTAGATGATTACTGGTCTGTGAATCCGTGCCTGAGAAACATTTACGTCAGCAACACAATGCCTCGAAATCATTTCAAGCATATTCACAGAGCACTCCACGTTGATGGCCCTGAAGGTGTGAAAGGTAACTCCTTGGAAAGAATCAACAATCTTCTATCCATCCTCAAGGAAAAATCAAAGGAGTTCTATAATCTCCATCAAAACATAAGTGTTGATGAGGCGATGATCAAATTCCATGGGAAACATTCCGGAGTTGTTGGAGCACCCAATAAACCCGCTAAAAGAGGCTACAAAATCTACACCTTGGCAGACGCTCACACTGGTTATATTTGGGAATTTGAAGTTTATTTGAGAACTGCCAAACGAGAGGAAGGACTTACCCAAAGGGTGGTTGAAACACTCTGTCAAGATATTGTAGGCAGGAACCATGTCATTTATGCAGACAAATTTTATACTTCAGTTCCACTGGCATTGTCGCTGTTAAAGAAAAGACATACCTGTGCGGCTCATTCAACACATCAAGAAAATTGTGGCCAGCTGATCTCAAATCAAAGAAGAAAGGCTGCTCCTTAAAAAAGCTGAAACGTGGTGAAACAATTTCAAAACAAAGCAGTGATGGCAAGCTAGTGGCTACCGTCTGGAAAGATTCTTCACTGGTGTTCAACCTAACAACCTGCTTCAACCCGACCAGGACTACCACTGCCCGACAGATTCGTGGACAGAAAGGGTGGGAAACTGTCAATCTTCCCACAACAGACAGTATCATAGAGTACAATAAATACATGGGTGGGGTCGATCGCCATGACCACCTCAGGTCAAACTACACTATTCAATGACCTGGGCACTGCTGGTGGCGATATTTCGTGTGGTACCTAATAGATGTTGCCCTTGTCAACTCCTACACTTGTACAAAATGTCAGTAAACAAAAACATGACACACAAGTCATTTCGGCTCGAAGTTGCACAACAACTTGTGGCAGGTTATTCGGTTCGTTCACGTCGAGTCCAACAAACGGACGTTGCCCATTTGGATAGAGAATTGGCACTGGACACCAGAAAACAGTATTTTCGGGCAGACCAAGGGTATGTCACCTCTGCATGAAGCGCAAGATAAGGACAAGAAGTGGCAAAGCAAAAGAAACCAGAGATGGATGTCTTCAGTGCCAGATTCATTTACACAAGGACTGTTTTTGGCAGTACCACGAGGAAGCCTGCAAGATCTCCTCTTTTTCAACACAATTTGTTGCCAAACGTGACGCCTTCACCCAGACGGAGGACTCCAGTGCAGAGTCAACACGCTCCACACCATTTTCACGCCAGCCTATTGTGACAACACCAGCCCGCTTACGCAGATCGCCTCGAAAGTTAAAACTTACTCACTATGCCCAGCACTAAGACTGTCGGTTGAACAGTGTCTGTATGTTTAATGTAGGAGGACAGTCCATCAAGATCAAGTTGATCTTTTTGTTTTCTCTCAGTTGTCTTAATGATATGTTGAAGGACTACTAATAGTTGTTTGCTATATTAGTATTATCTACAAATAGTGATACGCTGACTATGATTTGTTACATGTAACTTTTAAAAGCCACAGAAACATTTTCTCATTATTTTCTGTCCTTCAAAGCCAAAATCGAAATGACCCCCGTTCTTTTAAAATTCAACTTTGTGAATTTACTTGCATTCTCTTAAGTCTGTTTTGTGTAGACTTACAGTGTGACTTTAGTGCATGTGCATGAATCCAGACTTGTTAGATAACTGTTCATAAGAACAAATCGTGAGATACAGAAACTCATTCCTGCCAGTAGCAGTAAGTTGAGTAAGGATGGTCGGAGTTGGGATGAATGATTGAAACTAGCTGTCTATCACAGAAATGATGCTGTGTGACAGTAAACATGTACGTATGTTAGCTGGTATGTCTGTCGCAGTCTTATTGTAACGGTCTTACACATTACTTTTCATCACTCCAGATCGGCCGATCAAAGCCCAGCATTTTAAAATTTGTACTCTTTTATAATAAAATATAATTTCTGAATGCTTGGCCTACTGTATGATGTAGTCTTCGTGCTTATGCAAGTCTTTCCCCCCAAACGGATTGTGTGTGAAAACACACTTAACACCCATAAGTGTCACAGTTCATCATCCGATGCCTACAAGTTGTAGGTATGTTTGCAGAGACTGTGCGGGCGGGGTGGGATAGGGTAGCGTTACGCTTTACTACGGTCTGGTCGAATGACACTCGTGCATAAATGGCGGAAATCAGTCCGGTCAGAGCGTAACAAAGCGTACAATTTTACCCCTCTTTAAAAGTCAATATCTACATTCTGGATGGATGCATCGTCCTCAGATTTTAGATGAAGTATCAGCAATCATTTTCCAATGTATGCACTGAATAGTAAACAATTCCATCGAAACGGAAAGCTACAAAAAGTATTTTACTAACCATACCATTTGCACAAAATGGAGCTGCGTGCAGGAAAAGTTTCAACACAGTTACTTTGAATCTTTGCACATCAATTTCTATGAAGTTTACAAGCATGAAATTAAGCATGTAGGCAGCATATGTTTTATTTAGCGCACACTTAAAATTTCTGGTTGATTGGCGTAATAACTATTCTGCTACAAAGCTCTGAAAAAGAGAACAACACATAAATCAGCCGGCCGAACGACGCCCTGTTCCTTTACGTAAACACTGGCTCTAGCAGTGAATTACGCTTTTTTACGGTACAGCCAAAAGAAATTGGTCTTGTTTGAAGGCGCCGGCCGGACAAAGGATATGAAGGACAAGCCCCACAAATGGGGAATAAAGATCTATATGTTGTGTGAGAGTTCATCAGCCTATACTATGTGTATGACTTTGAGATTTACTGCGCCCAGCCGGGCCTAAGCAATAAACCTGTGGAAGTGTGTAAGAGAATTATGGAGACCCTTCTG
Organism: Ellobium chinense; assembly: GCA_033807755.1. Taxonomy (NCBI): domain Eukaryota; kingdom Metazoa; phylum Mollusca; class Gastropoda; order Ellobiida; family Ellobiidae; genus Ellobium; species Ellobium chinense. The sequence goes on along the minus strand of JAWQUT010000403.1, from coordinate 65,108 downwards.
CAAAAGGGATACATTCTATATACAGATAATTATTATACATGCCTTACACTCTCTTAGGACTTAGCAGCCAGTAACACCATGACTGTTGGAACTGTGCGTCACAACCGTGTTGGCATGCCAGCAGATCTTGCTGGTCTTGAGCTGAGGCAAGGTCAGTCAGCCTTCCACAGAAAAGGTCAGCTTGTTGCCGTCTGCTAGCAAGACAAGAAATCTGTGAATTTATTGACAACCATCCATGACCCTAGAGAGACTGTGACAGTAACATCCCGAAAACAGGTACAGGTGAAAGAAAAACCCAAGGTGGTTCAAGACTACACCCTGAACATGAAGAGTGTAGATCGGTCAGACCAGCTGATGACCTACCTCCCCATCAACTGCAGAACAATGAAGTGGTGGAAAAAGTTATTTATCCACCTTTTCACCCTTACGCTGATCCAGGTGTCCATTCTGTACAATAAAAGGCTCAAGAGAGGGCAAGCCACCTGTCGCGATCAGCAGATTCATAAAGATGCTGGGCGAGGAGATGGCAGAAGGGGTTGCGCGGAGGAAAGGAGAAGTCGCTGCCGAAGACCAGGCAGCAACAAATGTGGATCGTCTTCACAACTGCTGCTTCCCAGAGTATATCTCCCCAACAGAAAAGAAGCAGCGCCCCGCTCGTGTGTGTAGAGTATGTTCAGAAAAAGCAAAGACTACTGGAAACCATAGCAAGCGGAAAGAGACATCATTCTGGTGTTCTTATCACAAGGTCCCATTATGTGTGGCACCCTGTTTTCAGGACTTTCATACTAAGAGAGACTATACAAAATAATTTGTGTGTGTTCTTTCCATATATGGAGAAATTTACAAGAAAGAAGCTGATAATGGTGAGTCAAAAACTGTCTGTATGTGAATTTTTTATTTTTTGTAAACATTTTTAGAAAGAGCAAAATTTTGATCAATTTTCAGGAAGCATAACTGGCAAAATGTATCTTTTTGAAAGAAAGGGCTGGTATCATCATAAAAGCAAACATTTGAACTACAAATAACCCAAATTTCATTGTCCTAGGTCAATTAGAACATGATAAACCTTAGCTCTAAAAATACCCTCAAAACCCGGGTCCCCAGGGGTTTTGCTGGACAAATAGGGCTGGTCCCCAGGGGTTTTGCTAGACAAATAGGGCTGGACCCCAGAGAGTTAAGATGGGAATTGACATGTGTCCACATTTAGAGGACTACTGGTCCAACTCTACTGAGTTTTACACTCCCCTTTTTCAGGGCATTACGACATGTAAGAGGTTTCTTTCCATCTACTCAACAATGCTACATGCTGGTGAGCCGAGAGCTGAGGTAAAAGTAAAAATTGAACCTTTTATGGACCTCCTGATCAAGAAGTTTCAGGCTGTCTTCTACCCATTCCAACAGCTCAGCCTGGATGAAATGGTAGTTGGTTTCAAAGGTAGATGAGCCTTCAAACAATTCAATGCCCAGAAACCACAGAACTACTACATAAAAACTTTCCGAATGTGTGATACGGCAATTGGCTATGTGTACAACATCCTCACGTATTTTGGCACCCACACATCATACAATCCTGAAAGTGATGTCAACTCTGGCCAAGCAACAAAGATATTCGATAAACTTGTAACTGGTCTCACAAAAGGGCACCATATCTTCGCTGATCCATATTATACGACCAGAGCACTGATTGATCACCTATTACAGAAACTTCTTTTTTTACACGGAAACCATCAACTTTAACCACAGCGGGTTCCCTCCTCAGTTCAAGACAGCCAGGTTTGTTCATCGAGAGAGCAGGTTTTTCTCTCATCGGGGGAAAACAATGGTGTGTGTCCTTTTTGGAGACAAAAAGGCCAAAAAACCTGTTGCATTAGCCTCCACATCCGCCACTACTGAACTTGTTCGAATAAAAGATGTTGACAAGCCGAAAATTGTAGACACATATAACATGAACAGATGTAATCTTCTTGATCAAATGGTCAACTACTATGGTGTGCACAACTTACAGGAGGGCAAGAAAATGGCGGCGCAAGTTGTTTTTGTGGGTACTAGAAATTGCTCAGTATACTCCATGTCCTGACCCGTCCGCAGAATGAAAAAAAAAATGCCGTTCAAGCAGTTAAAACGACAACTTGTCCATGAACTATGTGAGTCAGCAGCTGTGGAATTACAGAATCATCCCAATCAAGAACCTACAGTAAGGTGTAGAAGACCATTAGAGACCCATGCTCTTGAGAGGTTACAGGGCACACATTTACCCCTTCACGATGACAAAGGTGACAGAAATTGTGCGGTTTGCAGCACCCCACAGAAACAAGCACACCCCTTACTTATTGCTCAAGATGCAATCCCAGAACTTACCTGCACCTCAAAGAGTGCTTTTATATACATCACACTGCACTGCACCTATAAAACAACTCTGTGGCATCATAGTTTCATACTTGTGTACGTATCTGGGTTTTTGAAGTTTCGAACTGTGGTGACTCATTACTTTACCCGCGTTATAAAATTGATCTTATCTCTGTGAAAACTCAAGCAATTATGTTCAAATTTGCCAGGATTACTTTGAGTTGGATATTGATTCAGAAAAATGGAATACCTGCTGCTGTTTATTCACTGGTATGGAATATTTTGGTCATAAGGTATGTCAGTTCATGTTTTTGAAAAATTAAAAAAATTTCTTCACTCTCAGTATCTTCTGACTGTATGCCAAAATCTGCCACCCATAACATTCTCTTCTACATTTACTGATTCTCCTTCCATTTCCCATCATTTTGATGTATGATTCACCCTTGTGAGGCTGAGAGAAACAATTCTGGACTAATTTTTCATACGTACCTTGAAAAAGAAAAAAAAATAAAGGGGAAAAACCCAAAACAAAGTGACTTAAAAAACCTGAAAGGGTTTAAAAGTTAAATCAGGGGGTCCACTGTAGTTTCTGTGGGTTGTGAAGTAAGAGGGCTCAGGAAAAGGATGACTGTAGAACAGTCATAGGCTAAAAACTGGCTCATGAAAAAGGTGTGTGTCCAGGTGTGACCAGAGGAGGAAAAAGGTCAAGTAGGGAAACAGTTAATGATTCTGGAATATTTTCACAAAAGTGTAGCACTTTTTGAGGACCCTGATAGTTTTAAGGACCATTAAAGAAACTGTAAGGACCTGCATGAATCCTAGTACTACAGCCACAATACTGCCTGTAAATTTACTTCCCCTTAGTGTACTAGTGTTGCAAACCTACAACTAACCTGTACTACATCTACTAAGAGTCCTTTGCACTGAAAACGTAATCAACTTGACATGAGCGTGGTACATATAGGGTTCATCTAGTGTCTTTTCTTAAGGACCAATAGAGTTATGACTTTTGAAAATGGATGGGTAATGCTGCAGGTTGGTTAAGCCATGGTTCCATGATTGTGTCAACAGGGTTTCACTGTATCTACCCTTGCTCATCTATATGCACCCTTCTGTGCCTCTGCAAGCCACCACCAGAAGGAAAACCCTTCCCACAATAATCACACTTATAAGGTGTTTCTCCTGTGTGTCGTCTCTTGTGGGTTTTAAAGCTCTCCGGCCAGGAAAACCTTGACCCGCAAATCTCACACTCGTAAGGCTTCTCCCCCGTATGCGTCCTCTTGTGCTTGGCCATATGACTGCTAGTGGTGAAACCCTTACCGCATATATCACAAACATAAGGTCTTTCACCCGTATGTGTTCTTTTGTGGGTGGTGAGCTGGCCACTCTGAGCAAAGCCAACACCACAAATGTCGCACTTAAAAGGCCTGTCCGTGGTATCATGCCGCAAGCTGTGAGCCTCAAGTTCATCATACGTAATAAATCCTTTCTCACATATATCACACTTGTAAGATTTCTTCTCCATGTGAATCCACTGATGCTCCGCCAGTGAGCCCCTGGAGGTAAATCTTGCACCACAAACATCGCACAGATAGGGCTTGCCCTCAGAATGTGTCCTACAGTGTCTTGCTAAGGTATGCCTTGACGAATATATCTTACCACACACATTGCATATAAAAGTTTTTGGAGAGCTCTTATCGGATTTGTCTCTTTCTGGCACTTGCTTGGAGTTCCTTGAGTCTGGAAAGAGAATATCACAAGTGAAGAGATTATGAAGACGAACTACAGCCTGGAAATAAATAGTGTCATTAAGTCTTTAAAGTCATTTATGGACTTATGACACTGTTATTTCCAGGCGGCGAAATGGATGTTGGGCTTGTGTGTCATAATCCTAACGCTGCTGAATGTGAGATATTGTCAGCTCTGAATTCATTGCAGGTTATGTTGTGCAGCTTATCTGAAGAGATACTTACCCCATATTAAGCAGGCACAGAATAAATTTCCCGATACACTAAAAGCAAACGCTGAATTTTTTTCGTGTGTTGGTGGCAGCTGGAAAGATGCCTGAGCCACAACTGCCTCACAATTCCAGAGAAAGGCTATTTTCAAGGTAAAAATTTAAGATGGCTGACACTGTGTCATTTGGCGGAGGTTTTGCATGACCCATAGGTGACTACAGCTACTTGTTCACTTTGATAATTCCAACAAGGCACTGCACAATAAGGACAATCAACACTGTTGAATGTAAATGTCAGCCTAAACACAACATCTCTCAGGAAACATAATTCTGTCTATTCAATAATCACTGGTGTTTACTCTGAATACAAAACTGCTCAATGACAGTAAATGTAAAGACTAATGGTGACAGCTTGAAGTTGGCAAATTACCATCCACCAAGATGATGAAAACTGCTCAATGGAGTGAAGACAGAGGGTGGACATGTGATAAAATGATAAATATTACGGACCAATGACCAACTGCTTAGTCATCAGTGACAAAGTTCCAGTTTCCGTCAGAAAACTGGCACTTTCGTAGGTAACTGCAAGGCAGCCTATACAATCACTGCAACATCCTGAACCCCTGTTTCATGATCAGAAGGGATGATTTAAACTTTACCTATATGCACAAGGATGACACAGAAATTTGAAGAATATTCCATTCTTTTTTTGTTCTCACTGACATTAGGGAGGGGTTTCTTCCATTCCTCCCCCAAACCATACACAACACACTGTACAATTCCACAGACTGGCTGCTAAGAACTTGTCAGTATCACTGATCAGACATGCAAAAGCTGAAGAGCGACCAGATCAATACTAATAATAATAATAATTAATAAAAAAAATTTATATGAACTGATTGCATATTAACACTTTCTATACCATACACCGATATATCGGTGGGCGAGTCGTCGACATTTTGACCATACATCGATGTATCGGTGTTTGTAAGTGGCCTTACAAATTGTTTCGTATTCGTATGGCTTTTATATTCGTGTGCTCATGACTTTTTGCCTTCAAAGTGATATAAACATCATACCCTTTTATCATCTTTGGGCCTTGCATTCACTCTTGAAATGGCCTAGTGTACATTTTTTTCCTATAGACCAAGTATTATATTGGTCATTACCCCATATGGCATGTGATATAGAAAGAGTTAATGGATGGACAGCTGAATTTTAGGATGGGTATTTAAATCCATGGCATTAAAGCACTGTGCAGTCAGAATGATGGACTGAAAAAAGTTGGGATATAATGTGTTCTTTGTTGTCATCCAATAACCTAAAATGCCATAATATGGGTAGTCATGGGTGTATATTTACAATTGTTCTGTACATCAGAAAACTTCGGTACTGAGATGGAAAAGGTTAGCTCCTCATCCTTACAAAGAATGGGCAAAAGCAATAGCACTGCAAAATTGCAACGCTGCTCAATTGCATTTTTTTGTCTATGTTCCAGAAGGGTTGCAATTACATGGAATCAACTCTATTGCTTTCCAAGAAAATGTTCTTTTAAGAAAGAAAGATCAAGCATCTGGGGATTAAATTCCTGTCACAGCCACATTTACTTGGAAAAGTATTGATTTATACTGGGTACAGATTGCTGCAACTAATGACTGTTATTAGCAAAGCTAATGATAAACAATTAGAATGGTAGCATAGGATGTAGAATGTATTTATTACTAAAGATTTATAAGATAAACTTCATGTTAAGGTCTTGCATACCTTTGTCTGAGTCGCTCTGACTAGATGGACAGCCACTGTCACTTGGTCTACCAGGCTGCTGTGCATATTTTATACTATAGTCAACTGTACCTGCAAGAACAAACAAAGAATTCTTGTATTTTGTATTTCCCACTAAGATTCTTTTTTTAAACATAAAATTAAATGTTAGATGTTGCTCAAAGTAGCCAAATACTTTGGAAAAAAAAAAAGGTACTTTGCTTTTATTCTCAGAATCATTTTTATTATCCCACATTGTATCATTCTTGAATCATTTTTTTTTTCGTTTTCTTGTTTCCTCTCTTCTCTTCCATCAGCTTTCCGCAACTAAGTAGATCTCTCTCACATTATTTCCCTAAATCTCAAAATTACCTAAAAAGTACATGCTAAGTTCTGGGTAAAAAAAAAAATTAATGATCATTTCCTCGATTAGGTCACTGAAGACTGCCGATGTATACATGTAATTATGTCCTTTTCTGCGCACTGTCCGAGGACTAATACCCCACTATGACGTTATTTTTCTGGCATCAGCCTCAGTCCTATTTAACCCTCATGATGTGGTGACAGAATATATTGAATATTCTACTGTTGGTCCAATGAACTTGAATGCAGCACTATAAATATATATGCATGTCTGTGCAAAACGCACAGCGCAACAGTACACTTTTCCACCCCAGTGTCACCTGACCAGCCAGCAGACAACATGTGCAATGATCATCATCTGTAATATAAACCTGTATGTGACTCCTTACAAGATTGTCTGAACATTTTCACCGATCGAAATAACACCACTTTCGATCTTTTTCAAGTCCGAATTCCTATTCACAAAGTTGGGCGCCATTGTAAAAGTTTTTCGTCTCAAGGTTACAGGCCTGTAATTGTACTTTCACTTTTTGGTCCTACTACTTAGGGGGTATATTTCATCTCTCCTTTTCTAACTTAGGCTTAGGGGGTATATTTCAACTTTTCCCTCTTTTGGCATGCCTCGCTTCCAGTAATAAGGGCTCCGGGGGGNGGGGGGAAATTTTGATATCATGGGAATCTGTGTCCATTTTACTTTATTTTACCAGGCAATATTTATCCCTGGGCTGGAACTGCCAGGGCAAGGATGTGCTCAGGCGGAAGAGGAGGGATTTGGCATTGACCAGTGAAAAATGTAGGCTCTGTTTACAAATAGCAACCAAGCTCAAAATTTCAATGGGCTTGCTAGGGTTGGGTAAGTCTTAAAATTTGGGCCACATAATGAGCTGCAATCTGGTATGGGTCTGGGTGAAAGCTAAAAGTACAGGTTCAGAGGGCAGCTCAAAATGTTAATATAGCCCATAGAGGAAAAAGGGTCCAATCCTATTACAGGTCTGTAACCATTATATAATAAGCGTTAGCTCGTCTCTCGCTTTTTGTCGTCACGTCTCAGATCTGCGCTGTGAAAATCGCGACTTTCAACCTGCATTGTCTCAAAACCAGTCGAAAGTGCTCAGGCGGAAGAAGTGTGTGGGGTTGAGGATTTATGAAAAAACTTGGATTGTTTGAGGCTGTGAAACAGAAAGCTATCCCTGTCCTATCCAGTTGTTGGGGATGGCCTTTCGCTTGTAAGCGATTCACAAGGGTTTATATGGACGCGGAGCGCTCTGTCTTAGTATTAGTAGTGGGTACTCTTCCTCTTCCATGCCTGGTTTCCAGCGGTGTGATTATTGCGTGTCCCTTCTTGCGAAGGAATTTCAAAAAAAGGAACCTAATTGGTTAAAAAATTTGAACTATCAGAGTCTGGTTAATATGAGCAAATTCGCAAGTTTAGAAGTTTACACAAATTTTGCATTTCTATTCATTTACATCAAATTTTTGTTTTTATTAGCAGCTAGAAAAAAGTTACTTTTTTTAAAATGCTAAAACATATTAAACAGCTGCTAGCATATATATAATTACAATTTTAAAATGACATTTTATTTAAATAATGCGTTATTAGGGTCTATGAATGATGCACATAGACAGTAAAGTAATTAGTAGCGATTATCTACCTTCCGCATGCAAGGGCAGCAACAAATAATTTTATATTTGAGACAATTAGTGGTTACGTCCCTTATTACGAGGCTGTTCATTATCTTCATGTTTCATTTGAGTATAGAACTGTGCTTTAAAGTCCACTGTGAGTCTTTTACATTAATTGGGCTTGGGTTTGCTTGGCTAAATGAGGCATTTCAGTCATGATATTTTAAACCACATCCATATTGTCACTAAAATTTTTATTGTATATGTGGCAAGGGGAAGTAATCAGGTGTATAAAATGGAAAGCACGATATGATCTGTCTTTTTCGAGAAAGAAACCCTTTTATAATAAAACCTGAAAGTGGCCCCTCACAAGATTCTCTGAACATTTTCATCAATCGAAATAACACCCCTTTCGATCTTTTTCAAGTCCGAATTCCTATTCACAAAGTCGGGCCCCATTGTAAAAGTTTTTCGTCTCAAGGTTACAGGCCTGTAATTGTACTTTCACTTTTGGGTCTTACTACTTAGGGGGTATATTTCATCTCCTCTTTTCCTACATTCGCAGTATTCGCTTCTCAGGTTCCGACAGTTGCTAATCAAATTATTATGCGGTGTCGGAGACCGTCAGAAAGGTGGAGACGGTCGGAAAGGATTCTCCTGTCGGAAAATTGACCAGCTGGTAGATTGTCGGAATTTCGACGATTGTCGGAAAACTTACAGGTCTAGTAATAATGGTCCCACAGCCATGGGAGACTGAGCCCAAGCAGTTTAGCGCTATGCGAGTGAAGTCATGTCTTGCACTTTTACTCCGCCAGTCAATCTTCTCTTGCTCAATGTTAAGAGACTAATCATGGTTATTATAGTTTTAACTTATGGTAAATTCCAATGCCCTGAGATCTGTCAAAGAGGAGGAATCCGGGAAGGCGGAGTCTCTAACAATGGAAAATCTTCTGAATATAAGTTATACAGGTGATCCTGGGTGCACATCACGCCTGCATGGAAAAACCCAGACAGCAATCAATCAGCTGGTAATGGGCACCCCCACTGTCTATACTCTGTGTTTGCTGTTGGCAAGAGGGACAGAGTGCCCATGTCAATCTTTTAACAAAGTAATAAATTACAGTTCATTTAAAAATTGGCCAATCTTAAGAAAGTTAAAACAGAAACAAAACAACTGGGTTGTATTATTATGAGCTTTCCAAATCTGCCTTGTACCTTGCATCTCTTGTGGATTTGCTATGTGTTCACTCTGAACAAGAGACTTTTTTGAGGCTTCTGTATGTACAACATCTTGAGACTGATCCTCATCAGAACAGCTAGCTGAAAGTGAAAAGAAGAAATTTAGACAGATAGTTCAAAGGCAATGCTTTCGTCAAGAAAACATCCAAGCCACACCTATATATCTCTTATGTTTAAAAAATTCTATCCACTGCAACAAGGGGCTGAAGCTCCACTCTCATCAACTTTTGTATCTTCTCAGTCTGTTATCTCATTGTTATTTTTATCTCAAATTAATCTTAAAAATACACCCAACATCAACATTTATTTCCCTTACATTGTGCTGTAAAGGATCTATCACTATCCTTCAGTTTGTTTAACTATTCCTGTTCAAATCATTACAGAGTAACTTTAAACTATTTTTGTCTCTTTTAGATACCCTAGTCCAGCTCTCCTGTAATACTTCATGTACCTCCACTGTAATATTGCATCAACATTACTTTTCTTTAGTGTACCCTTGTCACAAAGGGAGCTACTATGCACCAATTTTTTATTTTTTTTTTGTACATTTGCCAGAGGGGCCTTGAAACTGAAAGTGTAATTAACTTCACAAAACTGCAGTCCACAAAATGTTAATGAATTCTTTGCTGACATAAAACCAATGTCTTATCAACCCTTTATCATACCTTGCAGAAGCAACTCTATCTGCATTTTTAAATCTAATCTCTTATTGCCTGCTCTTTACCCATCCAGTTATTCATTACTGGCCACCTTATATGGCCTTTATGGGGCATTAAGTTACCATACCTTCTGTTTTATTATATCCTGAATGAAGTATATTACAGCACCCACAAATGCCTTTCATTTAAGGAAAAAAAAAANGAAGTCTTCAAAAGGAGGCAGCATGGCCATGTGGTTTATGAATTGTACTCAGAAACTGATTAATGTTAAGTCTAAAGTTCATGAGTTTGACCCATGGGCTGGGTAGTTTATGTTGTAGTATCCTTGAGAAAGACACTTCACTCCCATTTCCCCCTCAGGTGTGAATGAATACCCAGCGTTAGAACTGGGGGGACCAGGGCACCGCAGCTGGCACCAGCAATAACTTTGTTATATTTTTCATTTGTTACATCATGTGTTCACATATATATGATGTGTATTGTTCTTTGTGCCTGTATTATTATTATTATGAATGAAATGTATAAAATTGCATGAGAGTGTAAATCCATTTCCCTACGGAGTAAATAAAAGTTGTATTTTCATTTTCCAAGTTTCAATATAGACTATCACCAGAATACATGCAATGAAATGTATTGATCCTTTTCTTAATCACTAAAAATGTCTCCCATCCATTTTCACAAAAAAGAGTTTAGGTAACTAGATACCCATAAATGGCTCTGAAAGTAATCAAAAATGCTGCTCCTTTATTTGAATTTATTAATATGAAACAAAAGTCAATGGTACAAATGAGTTATTAAGAAGATGTCCGGAGAAATCAGAAACAAACCTGTAACTGATCTGTGACAAAACTGTCTGAACTTTTTGTCATGCACGCAATCGATTAAATGGAAAGAGCAGCTGACTGAGACATGTAATAAGAAGTTATTGACTACCACCCTTTAATTCTATAAGACTTAAAAGAAATGGGAATGAGAACAAATTCAGAACAGTGCAGAAACAAACAGTTACAACCATACAAAGACTATAAGACAGTGCAAGAACTCCAACAAGTAATCTCCATATGCATCCTTCTCCTCAAGCCAAGACCGCTTAAACCAGAGACCAGACATTGGGAACACCTTTTATCCCGATGGCTCACAATCCCAAAAGACCTGCACCTATTATACGATGGCATCAGGCCGAAAGGCTCAAGCTCAAGTGGCTGCTGGATCGGGAAAGTAAAGTAAAGTGAAGACATATGACAACAGCTTAATCTCACCTGCATTCTCTTGGTGTTCAAACGAGTCTTTGGGTTCCTTCTTTATTTCCATCTTTGCCTTAGTCTCCATCTCTTCGTCAGAATTCCTCCATGAGTATTTGAGGTACATGTTCCCTGCAATGTCACATCATGTAGAATTATACTCTAGGCCATGTCTTGTTGCCAGTAAAAGTGAAGCTGAAGTTGCTATTTGGCTGACTCAAGTTACTGCTGTGACATAAAAGCTCAACTCTCACAGTGCAAGGCATCTCGGGTCCAGCCTGCTTCTGGCTGCATGACCAGTGTTATGAATAATGACTGCTGCATGTGTTGTCTGCCTGCAAATCAGCTGACATTGGCCTGCAAAATTTGATTGTCGCACCCAACCCATGGAGATGCATATACATTTTATTGCTGCATTCATGCATAGTGAGCAGATGGTAGCATTAATTATGTCACCAAGATAATGTGTATACTTTCATAAGGTAAAGAAAATGTTTGATAACGGTCCGAGATATAATTGTTGAAATGACAGGTAGTCTCCCATTGCAATGAAGCAAAATTCTGAGAATATCATGATTCAAGAACAATTTGATACTATATATAATTCATCCAAAGTGCCTCATAAAACAAGACTTTATTCATAATTGTTGACTATTTGCAATAAAATCAGCAATTCACTATAGAGAAATTATTTTACTCTTAATTTCAGCACAAACAAAAATTTGACACTGCTTGTTCCTGTTCACCTTCAGTCTGAGATCTCAATTCCTAGTCTAGCATCATAAACCTTATTTTGACTGGCAGCAAAAGATAAAGATAACAGAGGAGGTGACATGCATATAAAGTATCTACAGTCGTGTCCACCTAATTCGAACTCGGATTAATCAAATTTCTCTTAAATCGACGGGAGATGAAGTTATACATTTTTTTCTTCTTCTTTGATTATAGTAAAGATATCCTTGTTATTCGAACTTGGCATCATAGGTTTTCTTTAATTTGAACAGGCTAAAACCGTCACACCAGCAAATTTGCCTTCGCCCTTCTTCCACACCACACAAAATCACAGTAAACGGGTGCAGAACAAACAAGTTAATGCCTGAGAGGGCACAAGTTGATAGTTGGGTAAGGGTGTGTATTATTCAGCATTATTCCATGACTGATTAAGGATTGGAGCAGAGGGGTAAAAAAAATTGTTCGATAATCATGCACTCAGTGACACAGCACTATATCATGAACCCGCACAAACTGAAGTACTACTGGTTGTCTACATGTGCTACTGTTAACAAAACAAATGGTTTTCTAGGCCTAGGCCTATGATCACGTGCTACAGAAAACGTGTATCTGGAACCAAAACCTGGAGGACGATCTATCGTTTATTGCTTACAGACCGCGAAAAGACCACACAAGCAACACTGATCTCCCCATATAGCAGAATAAAAGCAAGGAAAACTTTTCGTGACTAAAAACATGCCGAAAGCATGCATCAAACTATCAAAATAAATGATCTGTAGGAAATCGAGAAAGAAAGAGGGCAGTAAACCACTCACACGAGTCTTTTCTCCAGACGTTCGTGCTTTTCTTCTTGCCTGAACTCGCCCAGACTTACCGGCGCCACAAGGTGAGTACTGCTCACGCTCAGCAGCACAGGATTGGGGGGGGATGTTTTGCTTGAGAGTGGGAAAGATGACGAGGCGACATTTTTTCCCCCTCCTAACAGGCCTGCTCATGGCTACCGCTACTCAAACACACTCAATTCAAACAACCTTCTTCAGGGCTCGCAAAATTAGAAAAAAGAAAACAACAAGGCCTGAAGGGGTGACCTCATTAAAATATCCCCCTGCGATGGAGATGGTGTAACCATGACACAAAATACCATGGCCATACGAGTACTTTCCTGGTTAAAATCTTAATTTGAATTCTGGTAATCCGAATCCCCTGTGACAGTCTCCTTAAAGAGACTCCACTATATTTTTAACTCTAGTAATGCAAGGCGTCTCAGGTCCGGCCTCCTGCTGGCTGGAGACCATTGTTACAGATAATGACCACTGTATGTGTTGTCTGCCAGTCAATCACTGCTTCACACAATTGTCACTGGCACATGAATTCATTCTATTGTTGCAACCAGAACAGTGAAGTGAAAACAAGAACTGGTTCTACCGTTGCATCAAACGGGTTAAATATTTAGCTTGGATGCACAAAGTGTCACAATAAAGCCTAACTCAGTCACCTTTCATATGACTACAAAAATGTCATAAATGAAAAAGAGTAGTATCAATCTGAAATTAACTTTCACGATGCTATGTCAGAATTAACTCTACTTTGCAGTCACAATGCATGAATGCAGCAATTAATAAAATTATATACATTCATCTTCTTCACGAGCGCTGGGCGTGGTGGTCAAATTTTGCAGCCCATGTCGGCTGATCAGCAGCAGACAACAGGTGCAACTGTCATTATCCGCAACATTGGTTGCACAGCCAGCAGGGTGCTGGACCCAAGCTACGGGAGTTAAACATATGCCTTGATTTCATGTATTCAATTAATTCTCATTATTTTGATAATTACAGTAATTTATTTATTACATAATATACATTTTTAAAATATATGGGTTTAATATTTCAATACAGTCATTGCGGCAGAGACAATTTTTTTAGAGCAGACCAACTTGTTATGAAGTGAAGTAGTTAAATACTACAAATTGAGTGATTAGTTGGACCACTCCATTATGGATATTATCACAGTGAGATGAATCTGATGACAACATTTCATGATAAATTTTGGGGGGCAAGTGTAAACCTCGTGATGCTGTGGTAGAATATATTCTCCATCCACTCACTACGCTTGAGTATGGCAATAGAATATATACACGTGTCCTTGCGGGACATTGAGCATACTGGTAGAATTTTGCACCCTAGGGGCCCCTGGTTGGCCATCAGACAACACAACATTATCCACAATAATGGTCAGGCAGCCAGTGGGAGGTTGGCCCCAACGTGCCTCGTGCTGCAAGTGTTATCCAAAAGCTGCTGAGATCAAAGCACTCAAAGACTAGGTGGGAACTACATAAGTTACTGTTGAACGAAGCATGGTTAACTGATCAAAATACCATTTAAGCAGAAAGCTGAAGTCCCATGGCCATCACAACAGTGGAAAAAATGGGAAATTATGGAAAATTTACATCCCTCGGAAGAAATGTCATTTCCACCGAGGGATGTAAATTACAAACATCTGATAGTTTAGAAAAACATGCATATCTTCAAAGGCAAACTTACCATCCTCTCTCACTGTATAAGGCTCATTCAGAGGCTCTGCCTCTGGTATTTCCTTCTTGACAGTAACCATCTCGACATCCTCCCTGCTCACATCACTGCCAGTATCAGAGTGGAAGGCATCTTCTTCACAGCTATCAGTTTCAGAATCCTGATCAAAAGTAAAAGTAAATTTGTCTATTTTGTGATGAAGGGAAAGAAATAATATATATTCACCACAACCATAGTGCAACACAAATAAATCTTTGGGATGAGAATGATTGTCAATGCCATTGATATAGCTCATAATGATATCATAAATAAAACAAAAATAAGTGTGTTTTTTAACAGAGAGACATAAAGGCATAACCCCCATAATAAATTCTCAAATTATGTCAAAAAAAAAATAAAAGATTGGAGTCTATTATCCTCTTTTCTTAACCCGTTCTGTTAAAGGAAGGCTGCATCGTCTTACAGACCATATTAAATCATACGATATCCTATTTATTAATGCAATAAAAAGCCTTCTGTCATAATGATATAACGCCTCTGCCGACCTGAGACAACCCACAAGATTACATTATCTCAAGTCCGAATTATTACACCCACTGCGCGCGTGGAAGTCAAATATTTTCTAGCCACATGGCCAAGCTGTCTGGCCAGTGTTCAGTGGATGGGTGATAATATGTTGGTATGAATGTTTCAATTCCTCTGTGAACAGTATAGCAATAAAAATGCAGAATACTTTGTCTGGATTACACTATCAAACTTTACATTTGAATTTGGACAACCAGAACCTGAATTAAAAGCTGAATAATACATTGTCAGATATAGGTGTCTGAACTTTAAGTGACATCATTTTAGCCACAGGCCACAGCTGATCAGGGAAGAGGAATGATTCTGGATGCAAGGGCCAAACCCAGTAACTCTAGCTCTCCTAATTGCACCATATTGCATATGCGCATGGTAACAGAACGATGCTCTTTCTTTGCAAAATTTACTCAGTGAGCACCATACATGCTTTTTAGAGATAAAATGTACTGAAAAATGGAAAATTATTTTTGATGTGCTTGTCCTGCTTTAAATTGGTTATCAGCTTTCAGGGGAAAAAAAAAGCAAACCACAGCCATCCACCTATTTGGAATAACTTATTCCTGCTGTTTGTCTCCACTGACATTCCCTGACACCCAAGGATGTTCAGACACGCAATTAAGGATCAGCTGTCTGTAAAACCCACCTCTGTCTTTTCCTTGCATGCATTATTTTCCTTCTTTGACTGGTCACTCCTGTCGGTTTTATTTGATTTGTGTTTTAAGCTGGAATTCACAACCTCTGCAAAAACAAAGGTAAGAACCTTGAACAAGTCTCTCAATATATACAAAAAAAAGAATTCACATAAAACATCACATAAGGCCAAGAACTCATTTCGCTGACTTTCGCTACACAACTGCCTTCTCAAATGAATATGTTGCATTAATAAATTTCAAAGGACAGCAATTTCTGCATAATGTATTAGATTTAGAGGTCTTGATTCTTAATATCAGCATCATTCACATTAGCGATCATTTTGCGGTAGGCATCACAGTGAATAAGCCTCAAGAGTCCTTGTCTCAGGCAGACACACATTAAAGAATGTAACATTTAAACTGTATGCAAGATGATTCAAATCCAAATTCTGCCTGTAAACAAAACATGAAGCATTTAACTGTAAGTGTAAGGTGGTAACAAAGGATATTTAAAGTTTAAATTTGATTTTAAACAGTCAGTTCCACTTAATCACAATAACTAAGGAGCCTGGAGAAAAGTTACAATTAAAAGGTATTAGTGTTAAATTCAATTTGACTTTTGTAAAGAAAAGGTGCATCTTGTTATATGACAAACATAGCAACAGAGCGCAAGCTGGGAGTATCTGGATTATGATTGTAAAGCAGAGTCGACCACATTGAAGAAGCTGAAAATACTCAAATGCACAAGAAACAGAACAATTACCTGGTTTTGTATGTGGAGTTTCATCAGAAGGAGATGTTTTTGTGGATGGTGATTCTGATGAGCATGATTGGCTGTAAGCACAAGAGAGTGTCTTTTTACAGACAGTCACAACTCCTTGAACATAAACTGTCATACTCTCTTCTCTCACACCATAATTCTACAACAAAACCCTTTGTTGCTAAGAAACTCAAAGACATTTTCAAATCTGAACAAAGAATTTTTGGATATT
Organism: Ellobium chinense; assembly: GCA_033807755.1. Classification (NCBI taxonomy): domain Eukaryota; kingdom Metazoa; phylum Mollusca; class Gastropoda; order Ellobiida; family Ellobiidae; genus Ellobium; species Ellobium chinense. The sequence goes on along the minus strand of JAWQUT010000403.1, from coordinate 48,453 downwards.
GGTCTCTGCTCCTGCCTTCATATGCATAGAAATGCTCTCAGGGCTTGTGAGTTATTCAAAAAAGGAGACAACTGAATAGTAAATTCAAGCTTGGGTGTTTGAATTTGATCCTAAATGTATCGTTTTCCACGTCCAGCCCCAGAATGTCATTTACGGTTAGGCTAGTCTTCAAAGACTCTTCACAAGTGTAGGTAAAGAAGTGAGAGGTTCCAAAAGCAAAAAGGACTTTTAGTAACATACATTATAAACTACTGCAGGCTGCAGGATAATGCTCGACTTAACAATGGCAATAGACAAAGCCAAAGCTAGTCCATTATAAGAATGGACATCTGGTACATCATCATCAATTGAAAAAGAATGTCAATATTGGGCAGATGTAAGGGAGATGTAGACACAAGAAAGCTTGCAGAAGATCAAGAAGACTATATAACATGCAATCAGATAAAAACAGGCTCAATCAGCAGGTTGACTGTTTGCTGGGTTTTGAATCGAGAAATGGATCTCATATGGACCGGTCCAGTGTACAATCATATTGCTTCCATCAACCAGGCAACAAACAGAAGACAATTGAACAAGAAAAATACAATTAGAGAGTGCACCACCCCTCCTTTCTCCCTCCTCTTCAATTTGTTCATGGCATTTTCGAATAAAAAGAGGCCAACCTGCCCGTTAAATGACTGACAAGATGCTTTCTCTTTGGGTATTTGCAGTTCTTTGGAGCTGGTGAATTAGAAGGGTCTGCTGGTATTGGATCAGGATGCTCTTCTGTTGGGCCTGCTGGATCCACAAAATGCTGAAAGATAAAATGATGAATTTGTCAGAAAAGCAGAAATGTAATAAAGAACACACTGTCACAAAGTACCATTTAAATGTATACAGTCAACTTAACTTAAGTTGAACTCCCTTGGGCTGAACTTCTCTTCTATGTTGATCTTTTTGGGGGGAAACGGCACCATGTATCATATTTTATACAAAAATAAAACGGTTGTATTGACTTCAACTTCAGCATCGCAACGTCTATGTTGACTTCCGTATCCTTCCCCGAATATTATTCCAGTTCTTTAACGCGAAACAGATAAGCTGAAACTTGATCTTATTCTCATTTTTCAGACCGATAATTAGCACTGAGACGGGCAGCATCTAAACGCTCCGACACGGGCTGACCATTAGCAAACTGATTTTCATTAGCGAGGTGAAGTCAGTTTTGTTCTGCAGCACGCTGGTAGACAAGGCTAGTTGCCTTCCTTCTTTATTCCCATACATAGTAGTCTTATTGTTTAGTTATGCTGGAACTGGGCCTAAGAGGCGCGTGTTTTCGTTCCTCTCAACCCTCAAACCCCCCCCCACTGTCTCTCTGAGCTCTCTTGACCCCGAGTCTTAATTTCCCCACCTCCCCAAACCCATCCACACATACACACACACCAGCGGCGCACGAGTGTTTCAATTGGCTGTTATGTTTACCAAAGACAGTTCATTGGTTAACTATTACGACTCAGTTCAATGAAATCCAGGAAAAAAAATCAGAAACTGGTACCGGTACCATTACTTGTGCTTCTATTCTAAGTTCTACTGCCGTTTACTCTTTGACTTTGAGTGATCAGATGTACATTACATCTAGCCTACCGTAGACCTTGCGCTTGTCTCAAAAGTTGCAAGATATGGCGCCGCCGACAGTTAGGAAATTGAATATTCTTCTTTTCAGGTGGAAAATTGAATTAACTGAAGCGGTGGTGAGTGGAAAAAAGCAGAAATGGGTAGCCGCAGACTTCAGCATGGAAATTTATACAACCAATTTAAAATATTTAAATTTCATGCTTATGTCCCCTGAAAAGTCACTCTAGGTGGGCAACGGTTGAGTTGAACTACGGATGTGTTGATTTTTTTTTCTAGTCCCATGACGACATCAACTTAACGTTTAAGCATAGTCAACTGTACTTATATGAATAGCAAATCCTGATAACATCTGCATGGTGCTGCACTGTCAGCCAGCTATCCCAACACAACACATTCTCTGGATAACAAAATGTCCTGAATATTAAATTCGTATAGGATAGCTGCCTTCTGACTTTCATCTTTGCTTTGCTTGAACAACTTTTTCTTGGTGTCAGGCAGCCCATCAGGTATGCTTCAGGTTTGTGGGGGGNGGGGGGGGGGGGGGGGGGGGGGGGGGGGGGGGGGAGGAGAGAGAATTCATAGATAAAGGGAATCTGTCTCCTTGTTACGGTAATAGTTGGAAACTGGTTTAAATGTGACTACAAAATGGTCAAGTGACTACAAGCACACAAAAGGTAGACTAGTACTAGTAGACTAGTCCAGTCTTCTTCTATTCTAGTACCTCTAATATTTTGGGGAAAGGAGATCCTCTCTTAAGTAACTTAATGCTACTCAGTGGCCTAGCCAACCTAAGATTTAAAGAAAGGTTTACCAGTTCCTCTTATATGTATATATATATGTTTCTGAACTTGTTTACTGGTCCAGGTCTGATCCCTTCTATTAGTTCTATAATCTATAACCTGAAGGTTTTCTTCTTTCCATTTCATGCATCATGTTGTCTACTCTGTTTAGACTTAGAGAACCAGTGCATGAACAGCCCAATCATGAGATTCTCATAATAACATCAGTAGATCTGTGTGAACTATTCACAGTGAATTCTGCCTCAGAATTTATGGACCGAGAGGCTATGTCGAAGGACAGCACTGCAACGATAATGAGACAGTTCATTTAGTCATAGACAGGTCATGGACTAAATCGATGTTTCGACTAAATCAGTGCTGTTGTTAGAGAAAGCCGACCGAGAAACTCCTTGAACCAAACACCAGCAGGTAAATCAAGTCTTCAAGATGGCAAGATTTGTAGAAGACTTCCATCGCTAATCAGAACTTATAACTAATCCCAATCACCAATGCTCATTGTCATGCATGGGAGTTTCAGTCTTTTGACCTGGCCTTCTCTCAAGACAATACCGATTTGATGACTAGATAACTCTAGTCTAAGTCTAGTCTAAGCTAAGCCTAGTGAACTGTATCATTCATAATCGGTGCCATCGTTAGAGAAGATAGAGAAGGCCAGATCATTACCAGCCAGGGACGCCAGGATGGTTTTGTCCTGAAAGAAAGCCAAGTCCCTCACTCTAATGACTGTCAAGAGAGGAGCATCAGATGTGAATCTTATTCGGAATTCATCCAAGATTTACTAGACTAACTCACCTTGGTGCATATAAAGGTATTCTGCGTAATGCGGCTCACATTGAGCTGGTGATGCGGCCTACCACACATCTGAATCCATCGCAGGCACGTTTCTAATCTTCTTAAAGGTTTAGGAAATGGGATGAACCTTACTCCGCCCTCTAACCTTTCTGGATACCTGGAATCAGAGTTGCATGTGCCATACGAACACCGCTTGGGCATTCTGGCGGCAACAATCCTGTCAGTTTCGGAACCACTGATAACAATGTTTACAAACTGTTATCCATTAATGATGGCTGACCATTCAAAATATCACGGGGTGAAGGTTAACAGCTTTAATGATTGGTTAAAAAACCAGAAGTGGGTCACCGTGTCACGGTATCCTCGTTCTCTGGATTGCCGGATTTTTTTTTAGTGCCGGAGCCAAACAAAAGTCAAATCATAATTGGAAATGGCCAACTGGGAAGCAGATTTGATGCAAGACAAGAAATTAACTAAAATGTTTCTACAATAAATTGTATTGGATCTAGGTGACTAGTATATGATTATCATAAACCTTTCTGCATTTTAAGAGGAGAAAAAAAAACAGTCACTTGGATGCATTTTTGGGGATTTTCTTTAAGCGTGTTCATTAGGTTACTTTTAATATCATTTTTGTTGTAACTTTGTTCATTAGGTAAGGGAGAGACAGATGTCATAGAATTCACTGCTTGACAAAAGGATAATAAATATTATTTTGATGTAAAGGGTGCTGGAGCCAAGGGCTCTCAGAAAGGGTCAAAAGTTGGTATTTGGCTCCGAAGTAGCTAAACGTGGCAACACCCCTCCGGTTCTTGCTGTGTTCATTTATTTAGGCATACTCACAATGAAGACCGAAATTACCAAACCTTCACCCCCTAATTTTCGCATTGACAGTCCGCGACAAGGCCAGGCGTAGTTTCTGTAGTTTCATTGAAAATGTAATAACATTTAGATACTAAAGCAAGGACTATGCAGAAACGCGTTACTTTGAGCTCTGTAAACTACAGTAATCTATCTGGCAGTTATATGAAATACACTTTTCTCGATTGAACTTTACTAGCGCCCGAATATAATAATATTATGAGAGACCGTGCCTGACACTGTCCTGGTAGTTTTCCAGTGAGGGAAAGAGAATTTCGCAATTGTTGGAAACTTGCACTGAAATAGCAAATGAGATATATAAGGTACTCTTCACGCAAACTATCTTTATCTCAATAAATTCTCCCTTGACCAGGGACCAGCCACCGCTGCTAGCCCAAAACAGGTGGTCATTTGTTGTTTGTCTCGGCTAGGTTTTTGAGCAGAGACAGATTTAGACATGGCTATGATGAGTTGGCTGGTGTCCAGGACGCCGCACTAAGTGGGGGCGGGGGTTGGGGGGGGGCGTATAGGGTTGGAGAGCTGAAAATGAGAAAAAAAATTATGGAGAATGAAAGAAGGGAAGAGGAAGGGAGAGGAGAAAGAGAGAGAGAGAGAGAACAGAGAAATAATTCTTTGGGGGGGNNGGGGGGGGGGGCTATGAGACTCAACCCCCTCCCCGAGCACACGACATGCTTACACATACACTCGCGCGCGTTCGCGCACACACACATACATCAGTTTGCCTCCGGACAAATATAATTATTTGGCGTTGATATTTTTGCAAAGCTACAATATTAACTTTTAGTTTCGTTGCTGTTGTTGTTGTTGTTGTTTCTGGTGCTAGTGTTGCTGCTGCTGCTGGTGATGGCGATGGTGATGGTCAAGAGAAAATAGCTGAGAAAGGAACAAAGAGCAATACAAGATTTGGAATTCCAAGGACCAGTTCATAATTGAAGAGCACTTTGCCAAAAGTCGGTATGAAGCCTTTGAAGTTTCTGTAATAAAGGGGATTGCAGACAAGGTGAAGGCAAGTGCTCTTCACGCATGTATTTTTTTATTAAGCTGTAAATGACATAAAACTTGAAGAAATACAGATTTCAAGCTCACATTTGTTTTGAATGAATCAACGCAAGAATGCATCTCTGAATACTATTTTCTTGATGTTTCCAACGAATGTGCGTTCACCGAGTTTTGGCAAAAATCGTTTCAGTAATGCATGTGTTGTCTAGATGTTTGAGTTTGTAAGCAAAATTTTAAGTAAACTATAGACGTGACCTGAGACTACAACATTCAGGTAATGTAAAGATTTTTCACGTAGTTCGAGGACGCGAGGCTCTAGTGTTTTTAGAGAAAATAAAGACTGAAACAGTAACCAATGTAGGAAAATAAATTGTATAGAATTAGAGGTAAACGGTGTGGAAAGTAACCGTTATGGAAACGTGAATGTAAATGCTACAGAAAAGTAAGAAGTCGTGAAAAGTATAGAGTATTGAAAAGTAAATAAGAAGTTTGGAAAAGCAAAGAGTTGGGAAATGCAATGAGTTTGGAAAAGCAGAGAGTTTTGAAACGCAACGAGTAGAGAAAAGTATAGAGGAGGGAAAAGTAGAGAGAATGGAAAAGGATAGAGAGAAGGGAAGAGTATAGTGAAGGGGAAAGTGTAGAGAAGGGAAAAGTATAGGGTATGGAAAGTATAGAGTATAGAAAAGTATAGGAAGAGCACGCAACATGGAAAAATAAAGCGGATGAAAAGGCAAAGAGTATGTAAACGCAGAGAGGATTGCTTACAGCAGCAATGGAAACTAAAGCAGGGGAAAGAACAGAAGTGAAAAAGATGGGATAAAGAAGGCAATCAAACTCTGGCAGACAAGGCAGGACTATCTAGAACAACTTGATTTTAATAAAAATGGACACTGATAAAAAGATTGAAAAGCAATTAAAACTTCACAAAACAAAGTTTTGTGTGGTTTTGCAAAACTTTAATTACTCGTCCATTCTTCTTATCTTGTGTCTTAGGTTTACTGCGACATTTTTGGGGAAAACAAATTATTATATTATGGAGAGGGCTGGGTTGGGATGGGATAGACGAGACATCAAACGCACAAACTAACAGACAGTGAGTCTGACCGACAGAGCAGCAGGTAAAGGAAGTAGTACTGACACACTCAAAGCCCAAAACCAGAGCTGCAGCCTCTCCACCCTGTCACAAACACACCCACACTTCGGAAAGAGCGAGCAGAAAGCCAGCCCATCAAGCCCATATTACCCTCATGGGTGGCACCCTGCCAGACCATCCCTCACTCCACCGTATGAAGATCTTGGAACCAACAGGCTGGACCAGGTCTGGAACCCTCTCCAGGTGGTCTGTGATGTGGTGTTTGTTCTCAGCACAATGCTGATGACAAAGTCCAGGTAAACGTGGTCAGATTGATAGATGAGAAAAGCAAACTTAAATGATATCTTAGCATTTTGGCGGTCAGCACTGATGTGAGATGACGTGCGTCCTTCTGATGTAAGAAACAGTTAGGTATTCATAAAATAATCTCCATAAAACTGCATGGCTCTTCTTCTGCTGGGGCGGAGGTGGATATTTGTCCTTTATAAGTCCCCTAGCATGAATTACATAATATACTTTACTAGGATTGGGATGCTGGGTTACCAGTTCGCAATCTGCTGATTGTTTCATTGATACGGCTTTCGGCAGTTTTATACTGCACAACTGGCTAAGTAGAAGATAACTAAGGTATGTGCTGGGAAACTACTGTGGGTATCTGTAGCTGAACCCTCGTGATACTGTGCTAGAATTTATTCGATCGTCCACTCACTACGCTTGAACGCATGTCTTTGTCCAGCGCTGGGCACAACGGTTGAATTTCTAGCATGGCCAAAAAAAAAAAAAACCTATGTGGATCTGAAGCATATTTTTGATGCTGCAAATCTAGGAGGAACAGTTTAATAATATGTATGGTAAATACATGTATCACGGCTTGGGATACCTTGCTAAGTCATTGAGAGGTGTATAGCCAACAAACACTGGCATCGATACACGGAGATCCTACCGAGTGTCTGTGTTAGTAAACCGATATTCACAGGCCGAGCGACAGCCATGCGGCTGAGCTGAAATTTTCACAAGGAACAGTCTGTTTCTTGTGGTTTTTTGTTTTTTTTAAAGGCTGGGCTGCGGGAGGGCATACTTTTGCATTGACTGTCTATACCCGATGTGCTACCGATAACAATCATTATTACTACGTGTTTTACAGCTATTTGCGCAATTCAGTAGCTTTTGTTAAGAAGAATGTCAGAGCTGGTAGACTACTGTCAGTCGTAATTTTGGTTAACACTGTGCATGCCCAGCGAGTATCTTTTAGTATGCACAACTTTTCTCATACCCAAGTTGCTGGACCATCGTCGAACAACACAGAGTATGGATGGTTGAAATATATTGTGCACTATAGTGAATAAGCTCACAGCATGTTTGTTGTGTGCACAACTTTTCTCATTCTTCAGTTGCCAGAAGTAACAGCACAAGGAATGGATGGCTGGAATTATATATTGTGCACTTTAAAGATGAGCTCCTAAGTTGCTCGTGAGCACAGCTTTTCTCAAACCCTGGTTGCCAGACCATCACCTAACAACACATGGTATGGATGATTGGAATATAATAAGCACTACAGTGAATGCGCTCACATGATGTTCGTGTGCACAACTTTTCTCATACCTCAGTTGCCAGACCATCACCTAACAGCACGTAGTATGGATTTCTGGAATATATTGTGCACTATCATCAACGATGTTAACTGAGGCTCATGGACATTTGCTTCAGTGGATGCCCCTACCAGCGACTAATGTGCACAACTTTTCTCATACCTCAGTTGCCAGCACAGCGCCCATCAACACAAATGTGGATGTTTTATTATACTGTGCATTCTTGCTATATTCCTTGTGGTTATATCGCTTACACATTGGTCATAAAATTCATGCAGATTTATTCGCTAATGTCTAGACTACCAGTCTTTTGTAGACAAAAAGAAAAACGGGAAAAAAATCAGGAAGCCGTTTCCGGAAAGGGTCTTGCGCTAAAATAACGACGAAAAATAAAAATTGTCATCATGGTAGGCAATCTTTTTCCCCCCTCATATTAATGGCCACTCTTGTTTTAAAGGGTTTATCTTTTGAACCCCGCCTTAGGATGTAATACATTGTGCATAAAAGAGCACTTAATCTGTGAAAGAATTTATAGGATTTTAGACTCTCAAGAAAGAGACCTATAGCTAATGTTGACAAAGTCATTATCATCAATGCTTATAAATGGCTCACAGGTGAAGTAGTATGACTGATGTTTGAACATTTTACAGATCATTTAGAATTAGTTAATCTGGTACAATAGAAAGTACTATGTGTGTAAAAAGAGTCACTGCCACTGAAGACAACTTAGAAATCGGTATTTGAACTGGCGTCGTAAACAGGTTGGGACTGTATTCGCAGTGTGTTTCACTACTTAGATAAAATGTCTCTAGAAACAGACGGTAATAAGCAGATTTTATAGACTGAGTGTTTCGGAATTGTACCTGCGAGTAAGTAAGTAAGTGTGCGAAGCAACAGAAGTTTACTGCTAAAAGAGTATATAGAAAATCTTAGGTTCATAAATTTCATAGCATCTGGCCGTAGGGTAAATCTAAAGATGCTAGGTCTAAATACAAAGCACTGCTGATAACAACAGAATTCTCAGAGGCTTAGACATTTCCTGCAGTGATCTGGGATGTTTTGTCGTTGCCCTGCCTAAGTGAGAAGAGAACACGATAGAGTTATATTATACAAGCTCTAAACTAATGCAGTGATTGTGTAGGAATATGTTAACTTTCGTGCTTTGGGTTCAGCTTCCCGATGGCTGCGTGACCATTGTTACCCATAGTGACTGTTGCATGTGCCTGCCGTCCAGTCAGCTGACACCGAGATGCAAAATTCGATCGCCGCGCCCAGTGTTCGGCAAAGAGATGGCCGTATTCAAGCGTAGCGAGCGGATGGTAGAATTGATTCTGTCACAGCATAACGAAGGTTAAGATATGCAGTGGATGGTTCTGCTACTGTTGCTTTTGGCTTTATGAAATGCCCCCTGAAACGATGTGCTCAATGCGGCGAGATACTCCATAACTGCAATTAAAATCACAAACTATCAAGACACCTAACATCAGGCGCCAGAAATGCTAAGAAATTTACCGTTCCCAGCTACCTGTCGGACCACTTTCACCTGAAGCGTATGGCCCAGTATTGTACCAAGCACAAAACACCACCAAGACCGCGAGGAGATTGCTCCAGGCATGGTCCAGTTACCTGTTGTATTCCAAAGACCCTCACACGTGGAAGTGAGGAAGATCTGACAAGATAACACCCTTATGGGTAGCCATGGGTTGATGGCAGGCGTTTCTCTCCTCCATTCCAAAGTATGGTGGATGCAACTGGTAGATGCACTGCAGCATCTGATCCCGAACTCCGAGCGCGACAGTTCTACATCCCTGTCCCCACCAGACCGTCTGCCTCCTCTGTGGACGGACTAATGAAGTCGGGACCCTCGCTTAACACAATGAAACGCTTAGAATATTAGCATACAATACGAACGTTAGTTAGAAAGGAAAGAAACAAAAGAAGTTCCCCATGCGATTGCATACTATGCTTCTAACCAAAACTTTTTCCACCGTCCCCACCCAAATCTTGATCTAGCTTACACTAATCCTTATCCCTAGTCCAAAAGTTTGACACCAGAGGCCGTTCCCACAATGCTAACTATGCGCTGTGGCGATAACGACAGAAAAATTCCGAAGCATCGAAAATGTTTTCCGTAGTTACCGCAAGCGAGCAAATGTAGAGAGTACTCTGCATATTCCAGCTGACCAAATTGACAAAATGATATTTTTCTGTTTTGTTTTGCCCCGTTAAAGCCTAAAGAACTCCCCCCCCCTTTCAATTATCGTTAAGAATACTAGGTTTAAAATCCAAAACATAGCTTAGAATTGAGAACAGGAAAGAGTTCAATATATGATATAGCTTAGCCACAAAATAAGCTCATTTCTTAAGTCTTACACACTTGCAACTAACCCTAACCGTAATTATTATATCCCTAACTCCACTTCTACCCGGACACTTAACACTACCCCTAACTCTTCATGAACTCTTTTACCCCTATCTCTATCCCCAAGGCTGTTTTCTGCCCTTAAGTCTTAAGTAGCTCAACCCTAGTAGCTCAATCCTATATTTATCTCTGCCCTAATTCTAATCTAAACTCTACCCCTAAACTCTAAGGACTCCAAGCTCGGTCCAGACTGATCATCGGTTTTGCATCCCAGTTCTTCTGGTTGTCTGCTTGGCTGGAGCAGTGTCGCTTGTCACTGTAGATACCAATGCGGGAGTAGAAGTCTCTGTTGCCCTGGCCACATCTGTGTGTGGCCTCATAGTCTGTTAGCGATGTGTTTCTTCCTCCGCTCTCCCTGCTTACTGCTATGTTCGTCAGCTTTTCTTTGCCTGACGAGGTGTTGTGTCAGATTGCCTTTCCATTTTGCACGTTCAGCTGGAAGGTCCTTCCAGGACTTGATGTCGATGCCCAGAACCTTAATGTCTTTCTTTACGACATCCTTATATCGCACGTAGGGACGGCTAGTGGATATATCCTTTCAGATGCCAGTTTCCCACATAGGATGTTTTTTGGGGATGAATGAGAATGAAAGAATGTGAAAGTGTGAGAGTGAGACAGATACTTTATTTTCCCCATCCAGCAGCCATATGGGCTTGAGCCCTTCAGAGATATGCCATGGTGTAGCAGGTGCATTTTTTTTCCAGCTGACTGTGGTCTGAGTATAAGGTGTTTCCAAGGTCTGGGTTGGATAGGAGATACTTCTGTTGCAGATGATTTAGAGAGGGGTAGTTGAAAAAAAATGTGTTTCACTGTTTCGTTTGGGCAGTCACAAAGAAGGCAAAGTGGAGCATTCTGCGGCTGGATTCGGTTCAGATGTGCATTGAGTACGGCGTGATATGTGCGCAGGAGGAAGATAATAACCTGGTCTCTCCTTCTGAGGAAATTAATTAGGGTCTTTAGGGTCTGGGCTTGTCATAAAAGGAAATACAGCTCTGCCTGTTTTGCCCAATGCCCATTCTTTCATCCATTACTCCTTCATATTATAATATATTTGATAATCGGCTTAACAGTTTGTTGAGATACTGGTCTGCTTTGTTGTTGGCAAGCTGATGCTTTTTTTTTTCTGCTAGTTCGTTGATATTTCCTGGTATCCATTGTAGGGTGAGTTGGGCGGCAAAGGTATTGACAAACTGAATGATAGTGTTTGTAAGATTTCTGTTTGTGTTGTTGTTGAGTGAGTCACAATTCAGTGCCTCTAGCACAGACTTTGAGTCCGAGAAGATAACAACGTCATTTATTTTCTCGGGGTACACAGTGAATTAAGAAGTGATCAGTTGGATTGTGGCTTCAATCGCAAAGACCTCAGCTTCATAACTTGAGCACAGCGCTCAACAGAAATTGTAGAGCTTCACATGTTTTGTCTGGATAAGGGATTCTGACACATTAAATTAAATTTTAGGGTGCCCTTGAAGGCCGACCCATCTGTATAAATGTGGATCCAGCTTTCAGAAAAGATGTTGATTGTTCTCTTTGCAGTGTTCTTGATCTCCAGTGGATCAGATTCCATTTTGAATTTTTTTTATTTTTTTTTTTTTTATGCGCTTTGTGCTGGTTTCTTGAATCGGGCATTTGGAGGTATTTCTTTAGGAAGTGGATCTACAAGTTTCCTGTTTTCTGGAAGATGATGTTTTTCCCGTAGCTTTTCAGCAACGTCCGAGACTGACTATTATGTAAGTCTGTGTTTTGGTGTCCAGATGTCTACCGCGTTTTTATTAGGATAAAGACACAAGCATTGTACACGGTCGTCTTGTCTGCACCATGAGTTATGGGTTTATCCATACTTGAGTTGCGAGTTGAGAAAGAGTTGTAACTGCCTTCCCAATCCTTTTGTCAGTCTCCGTATTCTAAGACAAGCCGCCGGTGATTGTGGAGCTTAGGTACATGAACTGGTGGACAGCTCCCAGTTCGTTGTCATCGATTGTGATGAATGGTGATGCTTCAGTACCCTGGTTGAAGATGGTTGTCTACTTCCGACTGATGGTCAGCCCAAATCTTGCAAGCCTGTGAAAAGTGGTCTGTCAGTGACAGTATTCTTGCTGGGTGTGCGTTGCAAGGGCTGCGTCGTCAGTAAACAGAATGTCTCTGATGAGAGTTTTGCTTACCTTTGTCTTGGCTCTGAGGCAAGAGAGATTGAACAGCCGGTGCTTTCTGGTGCTCAGAAAGATTTCTTCTCTTGCTATGCGAGAGGCGTGCTTCAGAACCAAGNGCTGTTTGGGTCTACATGAAATTTGAGTTTGAAAGTGCGAAAAAAAGCGCATGTCGTCAAGTTTGATGAGAGTTTTGCTTACCTTTGTCTTGGCTCTGAGGCAAGAGAGATTGAACAGCAGGTGCTATCTGGTGCTCAGAAAGATTTCTTCTCTTGCTATGCGAGAGGCGTGCTTCAGAACCAAGGTGAAGAAGACTCCAAACAAAGGGAGCGAGAACGCAGCCTTGGAAATACTAAACAGCTCGGAGGTGCTAACATTGGTCTGCACTACGAAGGATTAGATCTTGTCCTGTGGTTTTGATGGGCAGCCGATCTTTGAGAGGATCTGGTCTGGATGGTGCATCTTGCTGACATCTATGCGGAGTTTCCCTTGCTTCTTGCCGCAGTGGCACCTCTTTAGTTCAGGCTAATCTTACAAAACACCAAGGAGTTGTCTGTGTCACAGAACGCTTTGTGGTAAGAGTACGTGGAGGACATTCTTGATGGCGGTATGCCTGGCTGGCGCCAGTGCCCTTGAAAAAGGATTTCTCCTGGAAAGCTTATGCTGGGGCTTGGTCTTAAAGAAGGATTTGGTAATGAAGAGACTGTGGTAAGAGCATATTTTCAGCAATCTCTGGTCATTCCCATTCATTCTGCAGGAGGGCCACTAGTCAGTAGCTGCACCCTCTCTGGCGTTGAAGTCCCCCAAGAGAACTCCTTGTTCCTTATTGGGAATTCTGATGATGATGAGCGTGATGTTCTCATAGAATTTATCTTTAACATATGATGTAGAGGGCAGTGCTGGGACGTACACGCTAACAAGGTAACAGGGCTTCCGTTGGTGTTGAGGCGGAAGTCAGGAATCGTTCTGAGCCTCTGCGGCTTGGTTCTACCATACTCAGCAGGCTGTTCTTTACTGCGAAGTCCACTCCATGCCCTCTGGGCTCATCAGAGCCCCTACCCTGTCTTTTGAACGTGTTGTCTATTTCTTCTAGTGTGTCCGAGTTCGCCAGCCGTATTTCTTGAAAGATTACAAAGTCCACAATCATTCTCTTTAGCTCGTCGTTGCTGATAGCTGTTATCCTTGAGACCTTAGCCTTACCCTATCCCCTAACACTATTCCAAATTAGCTCTCTAAATCTCAGCCTGAAGCTCAATAGCCCTATTTCTTATCCTCTAGTCTACAACCCCTCACTCAGATTGTGCTTGGCGAAAGCTGAGAAAAAAATCTAGATCTAGAACCGAATCACAGAAATCTCAATCTTCTTTCTGAGGACTTAGAAAGGTCTGGATATGTTTCAGAAATATACAAAATCTTGCCCATATCAAAGAATATGTAAGAGAGGATTATGCAAAAGATATAGTAAACAACGGTTAAAACGAATTCCGCAAAACCAAAGCCTTGTGTTCGGTTTGAACAGAATTTCAGTTTAGACGAAGGAGCCTAAATGAGGGGAACATAAACAGGGCTACTTAATGGGTACTTTCGGTTTAAGCGTTTTCGTTTTAATCAATGTGTACTATATTACATTTGTATGTTATTAGGTTTAGTAAGCAAATTAAAAATCGAGGGTGCCCATCTCCAATACGCCATCCTCTGCCTGCTTGTCCTCCGGTCCAACGGCTGTCTCTCACATCTTGGTCTTACATTTACAATAATATGCTTTAAAATCAACTAGTATGGAGGGAAATTGAGGGAGGGGAGAGAGTGGAAAGATGGAGACAGCAAGGCATTGAGAATGTAAAAAGGAGTGGGAGAGAGAGAACGAACGAGTCATAAGGAATGAGAGAGAGAGAAGAGAGCTTTGAAATGAACAGGAAGGAGGGAAAGAGAGAGAGGGGAGAGGGAGTGGGGAGAGAAAAAGGGAGGAGAGAGAAAGGGGGAGAGGGAGGGAGACAGCGTGAGAGAGCGAGAGCATGATTGTGTGAGAGTGGGAGAGATTGGGAAAGATTGGGAAAGAAAGGAGTGAAATAGTGAGAAAGAATGAGAATGAGAGAAAAAGATTAAGAAATATACTGATTAAGAGAGAATAAGGGGGACAGAAAGAATGAGAGAGGCAGAAAGAATGAGAGAGGCAGAAAGAATGAGACAGAAAGCAAGAATGAAAAAGAGCAAGAGCGATAAAAGGAAAGATCAAGAAAAGACGAAGGGAGAGAAAGAGAGCAAAAGTATAAGAGTGTAAGAGCATGAGTGTGTGAGAAAGAGTGGGAGAGAGAGAGAAAATGATTGAGAGATAGAGAGAGAGAGAGAGAGAGTAAAAGAATGAGAAATTGAAAGGAATAGGCAGCGAGATAGCAAGAACGAATGAAAGACAGTGAACGAGAGAAAAGTGAGAAAATATGGCAGAGAAAAAAATAAGTGGGAGAAATAGAGAGTGAGAGAGAGAGAGAGTGTAAGACCGAGTGAGAAATAGAGAGAATGTGTGAGAAAGAGTGTCAGTGAAAGTGTAAGAGAAGATTGTGTGAGGCAGTGAGAGAAAGTGAGAAAGGGAGAGTGAGTATGAAAGAGGGAAACATTGAGAGAGAGTGAGAGAGACAGAGTGAGATGAGAGAGATATTAGTGAGAGTGACAGAGTGAGAGATAGAGAATAAGTGAGAGAGAGTAAACGAGAATGAGAGAATAACAAGGAGGAGGACAATGCGAAAGAATAAAAGAGTAAATGAAAAAGAGAGTGAATGACAGAAAGAGGAAAGGAGAGGAAAAGAGAAGAAAGAGTGGGAGAAAGATAAAGAGTGAGAGGGTGTGTGTGAGAATCGATGAGAACAAACGAGGATAAAGAGTGAGAGAGGGGAGAGAGGGTGGGAGAAAGAAAAAGTAAGAGAATGAGAAAGACAGGGAGTGAGAACGAGTGAAAGAAAGAGAGCGAGTGAAAGAGAAAAGTGATAAAAATGGATGAGAGAAAAAGACAAGGAGTTAGAGAAAGTGAATGAAAAGAGAGAGAATGATAGCGAGACTGTCAATAAGATAGAGAGAGAGAGAGAGAGAGAGAGAAAGAGAGAGAGAGACGAGAGAAAAAGAGTGAGAAAAAGAGAATTGAATGAGAGCGAAAGAGTGAAATAGAGTGAAAGAGTTTGAAACAGTGAGACAGAAAGAAAGAGAGAGAGTGAGGGAGAAAGTGAGAGAAAAAAGGCATGATGAAGAGTGACATCGAGAATGCGAAAGTGTGAGAGAGAGAAAGTGGGAGGGCAAGTGTGGGAGAGAGTGTGTCTGAGAGAGAAGGAGAGAAAGAGGGATAAGTGAGAGAGAGAAAAAGAGAGTGAAAGACAGTAAGAGAGAGTGAGTAAGAGAATGAGAGTGAAAGAAAGAGTCACAGTATGAAAGCGAGTGAAAGAGATAATGATAAAAAGGCAGAGTAAGAGTTAAAATGAGAGTTAAAATGAAAGAGAGAGCGTGAGAAAGACCGAGAGAAATTGAGAGTGAGTGAAAGAGGGGAGGAGGGCTTGAACAAAGATAAAAACGAACCAATAAACAAAGCTGGTAAAAAAAAATGGGAGGAATTCCATATGTGTGCCAGAAAGATTTCCGCATGCAACATACCGAACCAATAACATACACTAACCTTACCCTAACCTTAACTTTAACTCTAACCCTAACCCTTACCCTGGAATTCCTCCCCCAAAAAATGATAGGACCAATAAATTTGATCTTGCATACTCATGACTTTGTTCCCCGAATAACAACAAACAATATCTAGGAGCCATTTAAAATGAGGATTAAGTTGGTGGTGTTACATGAAAGTTTACAGTATGCAGTATTGATAATAAAAGAATGCGTTTTATAAGTCTTGTATCCAGGCTAATGCCCGCTTACTACCCCAGCAGGCCAGATCTCTTCAAGACTTTCTCAACTCCCTTGGGAACACACAGTGCCGCTGTCATTTCTGGGCGCTGATCACTAGCATTATGACAATATCTATCACTGTCTCTAGCCAGGTACACATTTTACAGACGGATGGACCGAGGTAAATGTGGATGAAATGCTTTCTCGAGGTACTTATATCACGGCCGTGCTCCGAGATCGAACCTGCGACCTTTAGATCTTGTCCAACGCGCAACCATTAGGCCACGGCCAATCTCACTGAGTGACACATATACCATATCCCCCTTTGAAAAAAAAGTGATTTAGGATTATAATGGCCCGAGATTGCTTGTTTGAAGTGGCAGAGGACACCAATGCGATGGAAAAGAAAACTGGGAAAAAGCTCAGTAACTAACGGCTAAAGAATAATAATTTATCTTTTAGGGTTAGAGTTAGGGTTAGGGTATATCGTTGGTTCGGTGTGTTGCATGCGGGAATCTTTATGGCACACATATGGAATTCCTCCCTAAGAAAACAATGCCAGTCTCAAGCTTTGGTGCTATTTTGCAAGCACTGACATTGTCACTTTGTCAGTGACACTCTGTTGTAGCAAACACAAAACTAAGCATGGCCCAGTCTGCAAACTGCCCAATTTTGACTTTGGCAATCTGTGACGATATTCAGCTGATTGAGTTCTAGTACTCGTACAGTACAGATCAATAACATAGAGTGGATAGTTTCCCATAAGTTTGCCTCTCCCACTTATCGTCCTCTCCCACTTCTTCCGGACTTTAAATCAGTGATGATGAGAACCGTTTCGTCACAGCCACAGACAGATTGCTATATCAGAGATTTAAGCAAATTGCAAACTGGCTACATAAAACAAAGAGAGGGAACAGCAACAAAACTTTAAAGGTTAACATAATACTCATCTGCACTCCAGGGTCACCGTGAATGCGTTGATTAAGTTGCAAAAAAGAGCGTCGCCATCTGAACGACGTTCCATCACTAGTGTCGCTTCTAAACGCAGGCCTTTTGTGAGCAATCTGTGCATCAGCCATCTATCAACGTCTTGCAATGGGTAGATCTGCCCTCTTACTGTATCTCATCGTTCAAGATGGAAGCGTTGCAATCTATCATTTCATTCACTACTGCTGCATGTCACAAACTAGCCTAACCTAGCTGTAAAGACAACACGCTGACATCTAAACTTGTAACCTAGCCTAAACTATTTAGTCCTTACAATGGTTTGCATGAAACTGTTCTGATTATCAAGGAAGGCCCACGAGTTCACAAGATGGCTGAGCCGACACACCCGGGATTTTAACGTGAGTTTCGCTTAGAACTAGACTAGGCCTAGTCAACAGATTTTCAACACACTGCATCTCCTCCCCCCCCCCCCCC
>JAWQUT010000403.1:8570-23571 GCA_033807755.1 Ellobium chinense | reverse complement strand
ACAGTAATTAGGGCATTTTTCAGCATAAACCTGGACCATCTCTTGATGAATTTCAGTGGAGGTATGCCCTTTCAAGTAAAGGAACTTGATCACAGAGCGATACTCAACGGCCTCCATAGCAGACGCTTAGCAGACAACAAGTAATAGTTTCCTGTGCATGGTTTCATTTGAGGCGCTGAACGGTGCGAAGATAAAACCGGATTTACCCAAAATTTTGCATGTCGTATTTCAAATGAATTATCTAGCTACCCACAAAATTTCTTCAATCTACGACAACTGCTTTAAGGTCATGCTACGGACATATTGAACACCCCTCGTAGTTATGTATTGGGAAAATGTGAGCAAACTCACTAATTCCGAATGAATAATAGAAAAGCGTGACAGAACAGTCAGATTTGGAGCGAAGATTTATAAGAGTGCACGGCGTTTTTGAATTGTTTTGTTATTTGTATTGTACCCTTTTTTACATGTTCAGTAAATACATTGGAATTGGCCTCAATGTCTATAATAAACATTAAATTGAACTGAATTGAATTGATTATTGAGCTGTATAAGGATCCGAGGTTTCCTGCTTATGGCAAAAGTAAACATTTGACAACGATTGGAACTGTTGAGCCCAAACCGACTTTGTTGCAGCTCTTAGGCTTGGGTAAGCGAAATGGTCTTTGTCAGACTAAGGCGATATTTAAATAGGCATAGCATGTTATTTGTGAGATCAGAACCCGCCATGACAGTAATTTTTTCGTGAAATCTGCAGTTGCAAAGATACACGCTAACTTCTTATTTAGTTTTGCCATATAGACTGTTTGCACCGTAACCACTCGAAAGTGTGAAAATTACTGATGTCATGGTCGAAGTGCAATTGTGACATCAGTCTTCTCCTTTAAGATCGTGGTTCCCTCATGGGCTATCAAAATCTCGTTTTCTCACATCTACAATGCTTCTTATATCTGGGTTCTTGCCAGCCTATCCGTTCTTTCTTTATCGCTCCCCTGAATCTTTACGTAGACAAGAACACAGAACCACAGGACATAATATGAGACAATTGAGAACTTGCGCACCAACAATGGGATCTCTTACCGTTATAAGGATTAAGTTACATCCGCATGCTGAATGCTATCAACTCTCGTGGTGCTATGATAAAATAATTCTACTGTCCGCTCTCTACGCTTGAATACGGCAATCGAATATCGTTCCGCTGCCGAATGCTGGACGCTGCGGCCAAATTCTGTAGTCCAGTTTCAGCGGATCGGCCTGCAGACAATACGTGCAAAGGCCAAGCAGCCAGTAAGAGGTAGGACTCAAGGTGCCTCGCGCTACGAAAGTTAAGGATACATTCAGCACCGCAGTACTAATGCAATTTTTACGATGGTTAGAGATCCCATCTTAATGCGCAAACTCTCAAATAAGAATCAAAATGAATTCATCTTATCGTCTCCGCCCGGAAAAAAGAGTAAAGTATTTACCTCATAGCCTCGGTGAGGACGTCTTTGACTTTTGTTTCTTTCTGCTCGGGACTCATTGTTTGGACGTTTTTGATGTAGATTGAGGGGTAAAACCCGTTAACAATGCGATACAACCAGTCCATTCTGGAAGTAGATATACGTAGCATATTAATCAGAATCAGATAGTTTAGCAGGCCAAGAATCAAAACAGCATTACACTGGTCCAAGATAACAACATATCACACACACACACACACACACACACACACACACACACACACACACACGCACACACACACACACACCTAAGTTGTGCTTTCCTTATAAACTAATAACCATTTGTCTTTGTGTTTGTCATCTGAGAGCTTGCGCATGAACGATGGGATATCTTACCGTCATGAGAAGAACAATAACTCTGCATGCTGAACTATTAAGGGTACATTTAACACCGAAGCACTAATGTAATCCTCACAACGATACGAGAATCCATCGTTACTGCACAAGCTCTCAATTTACTCGTTATTCGTGCTTTCTCTTCCCACGTTTTCAGACCACAAGTGTGGGTAGGAATAATAACCCCAGTGAACCTTAGGCCAGGCTGCCCTCAGTACCGTAATACTCTGCTCCATCAGCAGTCTGTAAAAGAACAGTAAATAAATATTAAAGATGCATACAGGCAGTAAGGATGCAATTAAAATCACAATAAACTTATAGCATCAGCTATGACTATAGTACACTTTTAGAATCTGAAAATACATATAGAATACATGCAGTTGAGATGCTGTTAATAAAATAAAATAAACTCATAGCATCAGCTATATAGTACACTTTTAGGATCTGAAATACATTTTAAAAAAATGATAAAGTTTGGCCCGTATAGTAGTCTAAGTTTAAAGTATCGTTAGCTCTACAAGTACTTGCATGATGCAGATAGGATGTTCTTACGAAACTACATTCAAATGACGCGCTTGGGTTTAGCCGATCGTTTTCTACCTGAATATTTTCCAAACGCTAAGGACCTGAGATATATACATACAAATGATAAAGTTTAGCCCTAGATTTAAACTACTGTCAGCTATAAAAGTAATAGTATGATACAAATAGAATGCGTTTAACGGAAAGAACACCGTTTCATTTTTTGTCCCCTTTTAAAGTCTAATGTTTAGGCTTTCAATTACGTCAATTTCCAAGCGTATTCATCGTTATGGGGCACATAATGAAAAAGTAATGCCTTATAAGCAATACCTTTCCTCATTCTTGTTGTGTTTTGCTCGTTATCACTCGTTGTTCTTAAGCTAAGTCTTCGGCATGGCAAACACAGCCGACGGCGTCAATGCATTCTGCCATATTATTGCTTTGAGCCATTCACAAAATTTGGTACAAGGCGATTTAGTCCGTCATTCGCTTCTCAATTTCAATTAAATTTACTTAAAAAATGAACCCAGGTTTCACAGTAATATAATTATGGGTAGTTAAACATTGATACCACATGGCTGTGCAGAGACAGAACAAAATATATGCATATATAATACACATAGACAAAACACCAAAACTGCATATACAATATATACTCATAGACAAAACAACAAAATCGCATATACTCATAGACAAAACAACGAAACTCCATTTATACTCATAGACAAAACAACAAAATTGCATAATTATATAGGCCTACTCATAAACAAAACATAAATGCAGGGTTGAGCAGGGAAATAGCGAGGGAAGTCGGCTTTCGCATTACACATAGCCTAAACAATAGTTATAGCTTATAAATCCAGCGCTAATGCCGAAAGAGTTAACGTTATCCTATCTTAAGCAGTGTCACTATTCAAAAGAATTTTCCCCTGGATAAAATGGCTTACGGAAAATTGTGAACTGTGTCGTAAAATGAGCAAACTGTCTGTTTTTCTTCTTATTTTAAACAGCAAAATTATAGAACGTTTCCCTGCAGACGTGATACAAGATCGGGCGTAGGGAGATATAGAGAAAAATCCTTCTTGGTGTAAAGGAAACGCACATGACATGAGGCCGTATGCATGATTCTTACGTTAGTTAAGCGGTAACCAGGGGAAACTCTCAAAACATAGTGTTCACAGTGGTTAGGGTTAAAAAATATCTATTAAGCCCTTATTATTGCATTGTTACATGCGTTAGTACTATACTATGCCTGCCTAGAATTGCATGCAGAGTAATGCCTTGACCTGCGATTTGTGGGAAATGGAGTTTTTATTTTGCCCAAAATTATCAAAATCTGTAGGATTTTTCCAATGGGGTTGCTGTCCACCATAAGTGCGGGCCTGTTGTCATCGACAAGGACAGAGTTTTTTCAGCCCCTTTTCACTCAACCTGGATTATCTCAGAAGTTCACTGCTAAAGTTATGTTTTAAACCACATTTTATTTGAGCACAGTGAGTACTGAAAATTAATTAAGAAGTTATGGCCCATGTCGGAAGGCTATAGAGTAGTTGTAGAGAAACTTGTTTATAGGAATAAAGAGGTATATTTTTAATAGGCATGTGTAACCTTAACGCAATATTTTAACTAACGTATGGGTTATGCATACGGCCACAGGTTGAGAACACTGCTCACGCTAAATGGGTTAAACGTTATAATATTATTATCAGCCTCGCCTAGCACTGGTATCCCACTCTAGAGCCGCCTCCTCTTTTAGCTCACTATCTGTCATGTTTGGATGGTACTGCCGGGCGAGATCGGTGCTGGCTTCACTGAAAATAATAATAATAAAAACAAGGGAGGTTATCATAGGTGTATGATTTAACGCCTCCACTCAGTCTGTGGAATTGATTCAGGTTATATGTTATATAAATGTCAGCCTTCCATTCCAGTAAATCTTTTCTCCCCTTTCTACATGATTTTCATCCATCTATCCCACCCATCCATCCGTCCGTCCGTCTGTCCGTCGTCCGTCGGTCCCTGCAATCGTCTACATGTAAAGTGATCTGCATGTTGCAAAATGCACGATTTTGATAGGATAATTAATTGATTTCTTGGTTAGTGGCTTCACTAATGGGTCGATTGATGGATTAATAAAGTGGCTGTCTGACTGATTGAGTGACTGATCGATCGATTGATTGATTGATTGATTGAATAAATGATTGAGTAAATGATTGATTGAATGAATGAATGAATGAACGAATGAATGAATGAATTAATGAACGACTGCCTGCCTGCCTGCCTGCCTGCCTGCCTGCCTGCCTGCCTGCCTGCCTGCCTGCCTGACTGGCTGGCTGGCTGGTTGCTTGATTGCTTGCTAGATCTTTAATCTGTTCAGCCAACTGTGTTGCAACATAAGTACCTACATATCACATTGTGGCCTGGGCTTTTTGTCAAGAAACGTTAAAATCTCTGACGCGTATTGATCCTAACTTTTACACCTACACATAAACACGATAATTTCCCCAGTTGAGTCTGAGCATAGGCCGCCATATTTCCAGGTCCAAAACTCCGTAACCGTCCGCGTCCGGACTTATCCTGTCTGCAATGCTGTGCTGTATCTGCCACAGGTGGGCCGTGAGATTGACCAGCTAAGATACATAATATTATTATTCAAGATTTCAGGTCATTGTTTAACCCTCTAGTGCCCAGACATAGAAATACTGGTAGGAAAATTCTGAAAATTCACATAAACACTTCAAATGCCACCCAAAATATATATAAAACATTGATTTTGAACAATTTCAATATTTAACAGGTGAAACAGTTTGGGTCAAATTTGGAGCTCCGGGCACTGAAACATCCGTGCCATATTTGGACCATTGGGTTGTGTGGGTTGCCAAATATGGACCAGTGGGCACTAAAGGTTTAATTTCTAAGCCAATAATAAACATTATATAAAAGAAAGTTTGGATTAGATAAATAGGAATGGAGGAAAGGGAGAAGTGAAGACAAAAAAATGGATGGAGAAAGAAAGAAAGAAAGAAAAGAGAAAGAAAGAAGGAGAGAAAGAAAGAAAGACAGAAAGATTAAATATTGTTTATTTAGGCAAAAAGCAACCAGATAACAATAAATTCAACAATTCGGAATGAATGAAAAAGGAAATAGGAAAAAACAAACAGAGAAAAAGGAAAAAAAGTGCATGATTGACACCTTTACTGACTGGCATCTCTCNCTCTCTCTCTCTCTCTCTCTCTCTCTCTCTCTCTCTCTCTCTCTCTCACACACACACACACACACACATACACACACACACACACACACATACAAACACACATACACAGTCTTTCTTTCCCTCTCTCTCTCTCTCTCTCTCGCTTTCGCACTCACCCTCTCTTTCTCTCTCCCATACTCACTCTCTCTCCCTCTCTCAGTTTAACAGTCTGAGCTGCATAATCAGAAAAAAAGGAAAGTCGTCACATAATATAGAAGAACTGTAAGTTGATTGCCAAGGGATGAATACATCAAAGACTTTTAGTGGTCGTATTCACAATCCATGCGTTAATTAACGTATTGCGTTAACTACGGTGAACTCTAATGGTGTTCTGGGAGTTTTCTTTGGTTACTGCAGTGCGTTAGCTAATATGAGGATTATGCATACGGCCACAAAACTCTAAAAGCCTCTACACGCTCACTAGATATTAGAAACATACGTTTTCCAGTTGACTTTTTTTTTTGTGTGTGTATGTACTCATGTATGTACACCGTGCGCATATTATGAATGTAACATGAAGCAGGGACGTATATAACTTGTCATAAACCAATTTGTCTTTTTCTACGACCCACTGCCACTGGGGAGGGGAAAACAGATGCCTGCCAAATACACGATTACTGTAGTATTATGGTATAACAACTACAACAAAAACAACAATAACAACTACACCATCACCACCACACCATCACCACCATCACTACCACCACCACCACTACCAACAACAACAACAACAACAACAACAACAACAACAAGTAACAACAGCGACAACCAACAACAACAACAAAACAACGACGACGACGACGACGACGACAACAACAACAACAACAACAACAACAACAACAACAACAACAACAACAACAACAACAACAATAACATCAACAACAACTACAACAACGACAACAACAACGACGACGACGACGACAACAACAACGACAACAACAACAACAACAACAACAATAGTTAACAACAGCGACAACAAACAACAACAACAACAACAACAAAACAATAAAAACAACTACAACAACCAACAACAACTAAACTAATAACAACAAAAACAATAACAACAAGACAGCAACAACAATAACAACAAAGTGTACGTTTGTGAAACAATGCTTCCTTATATGGGTAGGGGGAACCATTTGCTTAACAGCTTAAAAAAAAATTCCACAGTAATTTTTTTCAAAACCTTTCAACCGCGTACCTTAAATTTTCCGTCCACCTGACCATTTCTGAGTAAACACCTAAGAAATGTCAGGATTTTCACCCTCTGTACTCCACAAACAAGTGTTGCGTGACGTCATAAAGCGAGTGAAGGTAGCAGACGATTGGTGCAGACACGTGGGTTACCTGAACCAATCATCTGATAGCCTGTCTCGCTATCTGACGTCTTCCAACACGTGTAATGGCGACTATAGAGGGTGAAAATCCCAGCATTCCTCCTGTGTTTTCTCGGAAACTGTCGATCGAAACAATAATTATACATTATACACAGTTTAAATTTTACGAAAAAAAAACACAAAACAACCAACAAAACAACGAAACAAATAGTATGTACTTAATAGGCCGTGAGGCAAATAACTACTCCTTTCCTTTCGAAGTTGGCATTTATCTACGAATTGTAAATGAAACGAACACTACTCATACTCCGAACACGACATGTCCGATATTATTTTTATAGTTTCTTACTAAGATCCTACCACATACGAGATAGCTGTTGTTTTTTTTTTTTGTGTGTGTTTTCCTGATTCTCTCTATGAGACTATTTTAACCTAAGATACCGGTTTCACTCACCGTGGTGATTTATTTTTTTCCTCCTTCTATTTTTTGACAACTTGACTGATTTATACTAACACTACGTCATAAGCCCGACTGAGATTATTCTAGTTAGATCTCGCNAGAGAGAGACAGACAAATAGAGAGACAGACAAGAGAGACAGACAGACAGACAGACACACAGAGAGTGAGACACACACACACACACACACACACACACACACACACACACACACACACAGTCTTTCTTTTCCTCTCTCTCTCTCTCTCTCTCGCTTTCGCACTCATTCTCTCCTTCTCTTTTCCACACTCACTCCCGCTCCCTCTCTCATTTTAACAGTCTGAGCTGCAAAACCAGAAAAAAGGAAAATTGTCACATAATATAGAAGAACTGTAAGTTGGTTGCCAAGGGATGAATACATCAAAGAGCAGTGACCGTTCTTATAATCCATGCGTTAACTAACGTATTGCGTTAACTACAGTGAACACTAATGTTGTTTTGGGAGTTTCCCGTGGTTACCGCAGTGCGTTAACTAACGTGAGGTTTATGCATACGGCCACCGGACTCTAAACACCTCTACATGCGCACTAGATATTAGGAACATACGTTTTCCAGCTGATTTTTTTGGTGTATGTACTCATGTATGTACACTGTGCGCATTTTATAGATGTAACATGAAGCAGGGACGTATATAGCTTGTCCTAAACCAATTTGTCTTTTTCCACTGGGAAGGGGAAAAAATGCCTGCCAAATACACTATATAACTGTAGTATTATGGTAACATACAACAAACACAACAATAACAACTACACCATCACCACCACACCATCACCACCATCACTACCTATAACAACAACAACAACAACAACAACAACAACAACAACAACAACAACAACAACAAACAACAGCGACAACCAACAACAACAACAACAACAACAACAACAACAACAACAACAGCAATAACAACAACAACAACAACAATAAAAACAACAACAACAACGACGACGACGACGACAACACCACCACCACCAACAACAACAATTTTATTAACAACATCGACAACAAACAAACAACAACAACAACAGCAACAACAACTGCAACAACAAACCACAAAAACAACTACAACAACCAACAACAACTAAACTAATAACAACAAAAGCAATAACAACAAGACAACAACAACAATAACAACAACAAAAGTGTGCGTTTGTGAAACAATGCTTCCTTATATGGGTAGGGATAACCATTTGCTTCACAGCTTAAAAAAAAAATCCACAGTATTTTTTCAAAAACTTTCAACCGCGTGGCTTACATTTTCCGTCCACCTGACCTTTTCTGAGTAAACACCTATGAAATGTCAGGATTTTCACCCTCTGTACTCCACGAACAGGTGTTGCGTGACGTCATAAAGCGAGTGAAGGTAGCAGACGATTGGTGCAGACACGTGGGTAACCTGGACCAATCATCTGATAGCCTGCCTCGCTATCTGACGTCTTCCAACATGTGTAATGGCGACTACAGAGGGTGAAAATCCCAGCATTCCTCCTGTGTTTTCTCGGAAACTGTCGATCGAAACAATAAATATTATACATTATACACAGTTTAAATTTTACGAAAAAAACCGCCACAAGACAACGAAACAAATAGTATGTACTTAATAGGCTGTGGGGCAAATAACTACTCCTTTCCTTTCGAAGTTGACATTTATCTGCGAATTGTAAATGAAACGAACACTACTCATACTCCGAACACGACATGTCCGGTATTATTTTTATAAATTCTTACTAAGATCCCACCACATATGAGCTCTATGAAACTATTTTAACCTAGGATACCGGTTTCACCAGCCGTGGTGATTTATTTGTTTCCTCCTTCTATTTTCTGACAACTTGACTCATTTATAGTAACACTACATAAGCCCAACTGAGATTATTCTAGTTAGATCTCGCCCACATGAATGTGTGAAACTGTAACAAAGCGTACGTAAGTCACCCATATCGACCATATTAAATGGACCTTTTCAGCTTCCAAAAGTGGCATGATCCAAGATCAACGTGATAATTATAGTTGTGATCAAGGGACATCGCATTCTTTAATGTCTGTATGCACATTTTCTCCCTCGTTCCTAGATCATTGGCTAAGATGGGGTGTTTAGTTTCAGTATAATGATACAGTTACAGCGAAACATGGATACATTTCCAGCGCCAAAACATTATACAGTTTCAGTGAAATTTGGCGGGGCTTCCATGGACATTTACAGCAGCAAAACATTATACAGTTTCAGTGAAATTTGGTGGGGCTTCCATGGACATTTACAGCGCCAAAACATTATACAGTTTCAGTGAAATTTGGTGGGGCTTCCATTGACATTTACAGCAGCAAAACATTATACAGTTTCAGTGAAATTTGGCGGGACTTCCATGGACATTTACAGCGCCAAAACATTATACAGTTTCAACAAAATTTGGCGGGGCTTACATGGACATTAACAGCGCCAAAACATTATACAGTTTCAGTGAAATTTGGCGGGGCTTCCATGGACATTTACAGCGCCAAAACATATACAGTTTCAGTGAAATTTGGCGGGGCTTCCATGGACATTTACAGCACCAAAACATTATACAGTTTCAGTGAAATTTGGCGGGACTTCCATGGACATTTACAGCGCCAAAACATATACAGTGTCAATGAAATTGGACAGGGCTTACAGGAACATTTACAGCGCCAAAACATAATACAGTTTCAATGAAATAGGGCGAGATCAACAGTGTCAGAGACACTAAAAAGAGCTTTGCCGCTCAGAAAAATCAGTCCTTCAGTATATATTTTGGCTCTGCCTCTTTGCGCTGTAACTGTATACTCTATATCTACAACAATAAACATCAGTATGCATTTTGACTGTACATGTATTTTTTTCCTTCATGATGTGGATGTAGGGCATACACTTTCTGATCCTGAAACTACAATCCCCGGCCAAGATCCCGCTTTCATGACGACCCCTCTTTTCTCGTCCCAACTACCTCTACCCCCAAACTCCTCCTCCCCGAGATGTTAGCCATAGACTGCTATAATTGTACCTGTGGTACTCCTCCATTGACAGAGACATTACCGTTGACAATTTGTGGCCACAGACCGTGTTGGCTCCCTGATACGTAAAGTGTCGCTATCTGATCTCCAACAAACTCCATATTGGGGTTTCTGAAAATAATAATTAACATGCATGCATTATTAGGGTGCTTGCTCATTAACAGTGGGATCTTTCACCATTGTCAGAATTGCATTAACCCCTTCACTACCATAAGCCCAAAAAATTTCTTGGGCTTGTGATAATAAGGAAAGAAATGACAGAGAGTACATGTACATTAATGCTACACTTTACTTGTTAATAGATCGAATATTGTTCCTTCCTTACGAAGAAAACACATATGTTTATGAAGATTTTTTTTTTTATGTTTTCATTTGAAGAACCTATTTATTATCCCTAGCAGTGAAGGGTTTAATTCTGCATGTTGAATGCTACTGAAGTACATTCAGCACCGATGTGTTAATTGCAATTATTAGGATGGTAAGAGATCCCATCGTTGAAGCGCAAGCTTTCAATTATTGAAGTTATCTGGGTTGGACTTACTGCTCAGATTGCCATATTTTTCAAGCTATTTTGGACTCTCTCTCCAAGAGGCCCACTGACCTTAACACTAGTGTGACCTGTCCTAATGTATTTACCATCACGTCTTTAATTAATTTATGTTAAATTAAAGCATCACTATTTCGGGCCAGGGGTTGAAAATAGACAGGGCCTGCCAGTGAGCTAACCCCTTGTTCTCTTGAAATAGCCTGAGAAGTCAACTGGCTTTTCAAGGGGGTGGGTCAAACGAAGACACAAGCCAAAAAACGTTTCTTGTCATGGACTATAAAAAGTATTAGATATTTTTGGATCAGATGCTTATCTCCATTACTGGTGAGTGGGAATAGCCAATGAAAATTACGACTGGAGTGATGGCAGTGGACAGTGCATAGCAATTCATAACAAAAATATTTAGGCTTGTGTAACCTTAATAGCAGGGTCAGGCAGAACTGAGATCATAAGAACACACTTAGTGAACTTCAGTTTATGTGAACTAATTGATCTGAGTTAAGCTCTTTTGAACAAACTAATCTAAATCAAAACTAGCTATTTTGGGTGTTTGATTTGAACTTCAATATTCCACCTAGTCTCAATGTTATCTACTGCAAAAATCAGATCGGAATGTTGAGTTAAAATCCCAGGGGAAGCGAACTGATCTCGAAAGTACTCACTTTTCAGAGAACGGAGCCGAACTTGGTCTTAGGACTTTTTTCCACTTAGTGAACCAGACTTGATGTGAACTGGCTTTTTTTTTTTTGTGGGTGAACTTGCCCAACCCTGCTAAAAAGCGCAAATATTTCCGCATTTTTAACCTGATAAACCCACAGGACTTTCTTCCCTAGTGCACTGAACTTGATTTGAACTTGAACTGACTATGAACTTGCCCAACCCTGCTGTAAAGCACAACTATTTGTGCATTTGTAACGTGAGAATCCCAGAAGGCTTATTTCCATGGTGAACTGAACTTGATCTGAACTGACTTGATCGAATGAACTTACCCAGCCCTACTGCATAGAACAAAGCTTTGCGCGTGTTTATCCTGGGAGTCCTATAAAGGTTTATCCTTGATGAGCTAAATTTGCTATGAACTGACTTTTTTGGTGAACTTGCGCAACCCTGCTGTCTAGCACAAAGATTAATTTGCGCTCTTTTTACCAGAGAATCCCATAAGGCTTTCTTTCCCAATGAACTGAAATTGATCTAACATTTTTTTTCGGGTGCACTTACCTACCCCTGCTGTATAGCATAAAGATTTGCGCGTTTTTAACCTGAGAATCCCATAGGACTTTCTTCCTTAGTGAACTGAACTTGATCTGATCTAATTTTTGTTGGATTGAACTTGTCCAACCCTGCTGTATAGCACAAAGGTTTGCTTCTGCTTTTTTAACCTGACAATTCCATAGTTTTCTACTTCAGGGTTGAGATGTCGATTGAAACACGGTTTGTCCGGGTAATTCCAGATCACGCGGAAGGGGATAGGAACTTCCTCTTCTGCCTGTGATGAAAAAAAAAAAAAACCACTGTTATTTTTAATTCTGCAGTCGACCCCGCTTTGTCGCAAAGTCGATAACCGCAACGTCCGTTTAATCGCAACGTTTTGCATCTGATTGTTATACAGTCGACTCCGTATAACTACTGCTCCTTTGGGATTAAATGGCCTGCGACTAGGTAGTGAGTTCATACATAATATATAAATATACATATACAGTCGACTTCACTTCATCGCCCTCCGCTTAATCGCATTTTCCGCTTAATCNATATACAGTCGACTCCACTTAATCGCCCTCCGCTTAAACGCCTTTTCCGCTTAATCGCCTCGTTTTCTAGAGAACATAATTTTTTTTTCTATATAAAAGTCACTGGATAATCGCCTCTCACTCCGGATAATCGACCACTCTTCAGCGCCCGTGAATTCAAAGATCAGCGGTTTAAGGATTACAGTTGACAAACAAATATGTACACAGACTATTTAACTGTGCGACGGAAGGCAGACCAGTTGACTGAGTGACAGCTGCCACGCCGAAATAGGTGTGATAAGCCTTTCCTCCACACCTCCCCCTTTCCTTGTCCACTTTCGTCCCACGCTACTCATCACCGCCGTCGCCCGTCCATTAATGCTAATGCGCCGAAAGCCGCATAGTCTTTCCTCCCAACGCTTTCTGTCTCCGCGAGGCGGAGAATGTAAATATCGTATTGGTGGATTTCGGCTAGATCAGAGAACGTGTCATGTGGATGAACGGTCGATCCCGACCGTGCCATCCTACTCCTTGTTGTCTGTTGGGCTACTGCGAGGTGGCTAATGAGAGAGACCGAGGAGATCAAACATTTTGTGCGCTACAACACCGTCAAAGTGGAGTCTGTCCTGAGTCTGGCTCCGAGAAGACGTCATTGCACGACATCAAACAACGACATCAAAGAAATCTAACCCCATTACCAAAAATATGGCCGAAATAAACTTCTCTGCTTTATCGCTTCTCCGCTTAATCGCCCACTTTTTTCCGAGATCCCGAGGAAGGGCGATTAAGCGAAGTCGACTGTATATAGATAATTAATAATGTAACATAGTCTTCGTTAAAGAGAAGGATTCGATTATCTTGATTGCGGATTGCGATTAAACGGATCAACTTTTCGCAACGAATTAAACATGCATGATTACGCAGAAGTTGCAATCATCGGTATGACGATAAAGCAAATGTCGGCTGTACACCTTTCCTTCTCTGTATCAACTGCCAAGTAAACAATGACCTCTTAAACGATGGCTTTTGTACTAGACTAGGATTGGACAGTCTAGTATCGTTAGCCGTAGGCGAAAGAAAACCATAAAAACTGTGTTTTGCCTTCGATTCCAGTTTTACTTCACAATTTCTCACTTATACTAACAGCTATATTAACTGTCTTTACAGACCTGCGCTCAGGAGATTGGGCCTGGCAGTTTGAGTATAGCATGATTTAAAATATACGTCGAACCTCAAGCAAAAAAAACCCAAAACAAACTGTGACAATATAGGTCAAAGAGGAGATGCGCGTAAATAGAAGTCCCGCTAATTAGAATTCTTCAACATTTCGTTACTTCCGCTTTCATATGGAATATTGTCTATATAGGTATTTCACTTGATAGTGCCATGCGGTTGCAAAGGCAGTATGTTTAAATGCATATCAATGCCGTTGTTCAGACTTTTTGAAGGCACCAAACGAAATTTGAATTTAAAAAAGTAAAAAAAAACAACAAAAAACAAAAAAAAACCACAAACAAATGGCTGCGGCGTTGAACTCCACATCTAAAGGTCGTGGATTCGATTCCCGATCACGGTGGTATTGTAAGTGCCTTAAGAAAGCATTTCAACCATATTTTAATCAGTCCACCCGTCTGTAAAGTGAATACATGTTTACAGGCAGTGAAAATTCTTTTTCAGAATGGTAGTGATCAGCGTCTTAATATGGCAGCAAACTCCCCAGGGAGTTGAGAAAGTTCTAAAGTAATGTAGCCTTCTGAGGGTAATAAACGTGGTAGGTCGCTTATGAGTATTAGAAACTACATTTTTATTATTATAGTTTCTACTACTACTACCACTGCTTCTTCTCCTACTACCATTATATTATTATTCTTATTATCATTTTTTGTTGTTGTTGTTATTCAGAATCCTCAAAAGTGGGGAAAAATTGCATATAAATAAATCAATCTATTCTTAGTCCCGAAGTGTGCAGTCAAAATTTTCTTGGTCCAGGTTTTCAATGAAAATTACATACTGCTTTCACTTGGACATGATGAAAAAATTAGAAATAAAATGATCCAAAATTCAGCTCTTAGCACATGGGTGGGTGGGTAGATGGATAAATGGGCTGAATAGAAATACGGATGGATGGATTGTAAGTTGAATGAATGGATGGGTGGGTGGGTGGATGGATGGATGGATGGATGGATGGATGGATGGATAGATGAGTATACCCAATTTTCAAGTTGAACCTTTAATTTTCCCCCTTCTCTACCC
>JAWQUT010000402.1:653156-667132 GCA_033807755.1 Ellobium chinense | reverse complement strand
AAATCCCTCCCCTCTCTGCGATCTCTTTCTGGTGCTTTGACATTTGTTGTATGATTAGTGACGTAGTTTACTGGCGTATGCTTGGGTGTACAGTTAGTATACATGCCTTGAAAAAAAAAGCTTCCCCTTTACCGAGGTTGTAAACGCTGATCAATATGTGCAGAAGTCAAAAAAAAAAAAAGTAGACTTGTACCCAAACTTAATAACTACATAATATGCATAACTTAGAATCGTATTTATAACATTATTTTCTGTAACTGGATCCAAAAATTAGAGGCTCCATAAGCGATGTGGACTCATAAAGGACGTTTTCTGTAGAGGCTCAAAAGAAACGCCATATGCAGTTGAATCCGGGTCGAAATTTGCAAAAGACAGCATCAAACCGCTCACATTCAGCAGAGACACGTGATCGCGTTTTTCTAATGGGCTTGAATTCCAAAATGTAAACATAATTCCTAAGGCAATATTATCTTTCTTGTGGTCCATTACGCATATCGAACTTCACATTCACTGCGTTTACATTCTGTATCGACACGTGAATCACGTGAACTTTTTGGTCTCATTCAGACTAAGTGATTAAATCTCTACCAAACTGATGGTGTTTTAATATGATACAATAATAATTATTTTCGGACATAAATGTGTTGCGAAACGGCCGTGTGAAACAGTCACTTCGTATCTATTGTTTTTACGAATGCCTTTGAAACACATTTTTTTCTTGACCACATGTTTTATGGCTCCGGCTCGGACTAATATAAAAAAGTAGATATCTTCTCGTTGATAATATAATTAATTGTAATAAAAATAAGATTTCATTTTATTCATGGACTGCCTGGGACAAATGTGACCGAGTGAGCGTTTAAGTGAATATAGTTGAACCGCATGACAGAATATAAGCTTATCTTATCGGCATGAAACTCAATAACTGTATTAACTATTATGAAGATTATTAACAACATCCAGTCTTCGTATGGGCTTGCTATGCCTGATAAAGGAATTCTGATACTAAGAATAGACTCAGAAACTCGTACCAAGGGATACAACCCATTATTTGTTTCTGAAAGTTCAAAACAATAACTGGTGATTACACGAAACTTTACGAGAAAGAATAAATTAGTTAAAACAGAAACGTAAAGGCCGCAACGCAATTTGGAATATCGGATTTCATGGGCATTGCTGGTCTTGTAATAAATTGCGTAGGCATTACACCAAGGCGTTGTTTTAGCTTCATCATAATACCATCCTGAACATCAGGCACCACAGACATCTCAATTGAATGCCTGTAAATGTCAAATACGGTTATGGTGAATTTCATGCAGGTTTCCGTGAAAAAGCTATGATTGCTTTCTGATCAGTGAGTTCCAAATTCCCTTTTCCCCCTAAGTTTGTGGTGTCTGGTTCTGTAAGGCTGAACACGAAATGTCCTAATAAATGGGTGGATACTATTAAAATTATTGCCTTGACAAAAAAAAATCGACAAAACTTTATGGAATAGAGTGTCTTAAAGAACGGAAGTTCGCCAATAGCATTCTATACTAGCTCTTCCCACCAAAGAAATAAAAATCAACGCTGGCTTTAAAAGGGGTAGACTATCAGTGGGAACTGACTTGACGATCCCTTCACAAGAGTTAACTCAAAGAATAACAATATTTCATTCAAGAGAAGTGATAAGAGATATTACTGCCTGCCCCCAAATGACGTCAACATACCATTAGCTGACGGATACCCACGTGAGGGCAACAGTTCATACTTGGCTATTGTAATGTCCTCAAACAGTAACGGTTGTTATGGCGACAGGGCAATAATAAATGGACAAGAGACCAAAAAAACAAAACAAAACAAAAAAAAACAATGAAGAATTGAGCAATTCTCAAGCGTTCATTCTAAAAAAATCGAAGATAGAAACATAACAAAATAATGACAACAAAACTGAAAGCTTAGCGCGTAAAAAGCCTCAGTCATTTTAGGGCCAACCCACGGACTTTGTAGAAAACGTATATCAATTACCTGTTCTAAGTTCTGAAAGTTGGCTCATGCAAATTTGAAAAGGAATAAAAAAAAGAAAAAAATATGGTTAGATGGGGCAGATAATATGTTTTTCGCAGTTTTCTTAAAATGAGTTCATTATGCCTTACTTCCCTTCGTACTCTACCATGTTCAATAAAATTCCATGCTAAAGAACGAACAAACACACACATGAATCAATGACTGAGTTCATCTAGGTGACGAAACTGATAGAAGATTCAAGTTTCAAGATATGACATTTCCGCTGATTGAAGTTATAAAAAAAAAACAAAAAACACATGTAGATATATAACGGAGAAAGAGTAATGCAGATTAAATAATGGCATGATAACACGTAGTTACTTAGCGATTCAACAAACATGGGTATTTACTTTGTCTCCTTTAATATTTGTCTTGCCTGAAATATGGAATATAAAACTAAATTTTAATACCGTCGAAAGAGGTCGTCGGCTGTATGGCGAACTCGCTTATTGTTATTAACTCACTTTTAAGACATGGCCGTTTTAAAAAGTCAGACTTTTTAAAACTGAAGTATCTTTTACATTTGTGCACTTGCGATGATATCCGTACTGATTATAGCGGCTAGTGCTACATTTATGATAATGAATTAATGATAAATGATAATAATAATAATAGGATTTAATATACCCTGAAGGGAAATTGTTTTACAATGTCATACAATGTTAAACATTTCATTCATCCATCCCATTCATATTACACACACATATAACATTACACATCATACATGTAAATACATAATATTACAAATGAAATACATAACAAAGTCATTGCTGGTCGCCAGCGGTGCAGCGCGCTGGTACTCCCAGTTCCGAACGACCGAAACCAGGTACTCATTTACACTTAGGTCAAGTGTGGAAATGAAAGTGAAATGTCTTCCCCAAGGACACTACAACGTAAACCACCCAGCTCGCGAGTCTAACACATAAACCTTAGACTTGAAAGTCTTCAATTCCCGAGTACGACTCACAGACCGTACGGCCAGGCTGCCTCCCGTATTTATTTCGTATGTTCCGTCTCTACCATCTTTTATCAATCCCCGAGATATCCATTTTTGGAGAAACTTTCAAGCTTCTTAAAGACAAGAGAATCACATGGTAGCTTAGAGACTTCTGTTTTACCTCAGTGAGTAGTATAGCGATAAATATTTCATTTATGATCCATTCATTATCCTAGTGAAACAGATGGTCATTGTCGACAAACAGCGATAAACATTCCATTTATGTTCCTTTCATTATCTTAGTGAAATAGATGGTCATGACAAACAGCGATAAACATTCCATTTATAATCATTGCATTATCCTAGTGAAATAGTTAGTCATGACAAACAGACACCGTAGAATGACACTTTATGAATGTTTCTTATTATTAGCGAGAGAACAGAGCAGTCCTTGCCAGGGGTCAACCCCAGACCAACAACACACAAAAAAAATAATGTCCTTGGTCTTTTGCGCCACACTGGGAGAAGTGAGTGGACGAACAGTCAGATCCGTAACTATCGTACCAACTATCGTTGGAGTCTCTTGCAAAAGCATGGTCTGGGAGACCCCACCCTATTGTATTGACTCTGTTCTTCTTTTTTATTTTCTTCTTATAAAGCTAAAACCAAAACTACAATAACCTGAACATTTTGAATTCCATTTTAACACGGAAGCTGCCTCAATCAAGAAAAAACAAAACAAAACAAAACAGGTAGGTCTACGCTATGTTCCTTCCTTAATTATTTGTTGTCAGTTTCATCACGTGATCTAAAGATTGTCACTCACACATCCGTTTATTTACATACCCTGAGTATGCATGGTTCCACGCCATTCTTTAACACACGCATAAAAAAAAAGCTAGTGTAGATCTACATCATTTTACGATGCATGCTGGAAGAAAAGATGCATTTCTCTGGGAAAGAAGTGAAACATAGAACAAGACTGAACAGTCATAGACATCAGACAAATATTGAAATAAACAATTCATGGCAGCGACATAAAAGACGCTCAATTTTGATCACTGGGTAGGACGTATTCTCAAGATGGCAAAGATAGAGAGAGAGAGAGAGAGAGAGAGAGAGAGAGAGAGAGAGAGACGCTACATACTAATTATTCTACGCTGTTTCGCATTCAAGCGGTCAGCATCAGATCAGTCCAAAAGACAATGATCAGTATCGCATATCGCATTAAACTTGCATGCAACGGAACACGTCCACTAGTAGCGATACTTTATCGCCTCCGTCCATTTGTCGTAATTATGAACAAAGCCAAGCAGTCCTGCGGATTCACCAGCACTGCAAATGCCAGGGCCTGGGAAATTGGGCGTCTCATAAACAATACTTGACAAGCACGTTAAAAGTTCCGGTGATCTCTTGTTATGTTTCTAAGCTGCTCACTCTGAGTAAACAAACGCCTATAAAACATGCAGAGAGGACACTTTTAACTGCCGGTGATCCAATACTTTATTCCCCATGATATAATGATATAATTCAATTGCCTCTTTCTAAACAGTAATATAATATATTCACGGTCAGTAGAAAGGAGACAGGTCATTAACCCTCGTGTCCCCTGACGACCTGCTTTACGTTGCAGCTCACTATTTACGACTAATGCGAATGTCTGATCATCCCGTCACACCTTACCCAACCGAGAGCAGCGCAAAACGGTTAAGTCCTGCACAGCGAGGCGGTAAAATAGCGTGTTCAAGTGACGCTGCCAGGCACTATATAGAGACGTAGAGCTACTAGAGTTAAAACTATTTAATATCCCAATAAAGCTGTGGAGGACAAAACGATATACTTAACAAAATATTTAATTAATCTGAAACTTAGAGGTCTCCAACAGGAAGAATTTCCAAATCTGGGTGTGCTTCTCCCAAATAAAGAACATACTGAAGAATGGGGTTGATACGAAAAAAAGAGGGGCATGATTTTACATAAATGTAAATCAAGTACAAGATATAGCGCAAATGGCTGGTCCATATGGCCCTCATTCTATGGCGGGGGCCAAAATGGAAAATTTCAAGCATTGAATGTCATGTCCGTCCTCTTTGCCACATTCTCCCCAGGGTAATTTCTCTCTCCATGTGCATCTCTCTCTCTCTCTCTCTCTCTCTCTCTCTCTCTCTCTCTCTCTCTCTCCTCTCTCTCTATTTTTTATTTATCTGTGACAAATTCTATCCGTAACCGACAGAGCAAAACCAAAACACGTGTAAAGTTCTGGTGAACGCAACAAGAGAAAATAAAAGGCAACGTGGGATGGAAGCTTGTGATTTTCCATTTTGACATTTTTTTTCTTCGTTTTGTTTTGTTTTGTTTTGTCTTATCTCGTCTTGGTTTGGTTTGGTTTGAATAGAAGTCTTCACCGACTCTTAAGATAAACTGCATCCTGTATTTGATCAAATGTCAAATACATATCATGGCAGTATTCCAAGTTTCAAATGTCCTAAATGGTTTTGTTTTGCCTTCTGATGCCACGTCTTCTTCTTTTTCCAATCTAAATACACCTAGACATTTCTTCTTAATTTCTCCTTTCCCTGCGTTCTTCGTGTCAGGAGGCCAGTGACCTGTATTAATGATGCTGTGCGCCTCAGATCCCCTGCCGTCCCATGCAGATTCGATTGAAGCTCGGGACCTCCAAGGACCTAGGTATTGCAGATGCTAAGTGTAATTGTATATTTCTTTTCTATCTTAATCGGTACAATCTGCTACGTCAGCATTGTTTTCCGTAAAAATGGGGAGGGAGACGTTAGTGAATTGGTTTTTTTTTTAATTTTTTTTTTTTNGGGGGGGGGGGGGGGAGATCGGGGTAATCTTCTAAGATTTTCTTTACAAGAATTTGCCACCCGTCCATAAGGGACCAGTTTAGAAGAGTCTTGAGAAATCACTATTTCATGATTTCATACTGCATCGTTAAAAGAAGACGATCTTCAACACGACAGAACCTTCGGAGGGAAACCTGGATGACGTCTATAAAGTGTTATTACCTTCATCATAAATCCTTCGCAAAAGTGACGCACAGTCACAGTGGAAGTCACCCATTGTGGTAATAATGCTACTTATACGCGCCAGATATCAGCCTGAACGAACTGACTGCGGTTCACAAATATGTTGACAATGTTAATTTAGACCGGACACTTCTAGAGATGATAGGCCGTTGATTGTGAACTCGTTAACGGGTGGTGGACATGGACGAACCCTGAAGGCAAAAAAGGAATAGGGTTTCTTGGTGAAGAGAGAGAGAGAGAGACAGAGAGAGAGAGAGAGAGAGAGAGAGAGACACAGAGACAGACAGAGAGAGAGAGAGAGAGTGTGTGTGTGTGTGTGTGTGTGTGTGTGTGTGTGTGTGTGTGTGTGTGCGCGCGTGCGTGAGAGAGAGAGAGAGAGAGAGAGAAGGAGGAGAAAAAGGAGGGAGGTCTATTAACAGGAGTGGAAGGAACTAACTGTGGATGAAAAAAAAAATCGGGTGAAATAAGAGAGAAAGCGAGAGACAGAGAAAGCCAAACGAGAGACAGACTGGGAGAGAAGGGAAATAGAAAGGAGGGAGGACTGTTAATGGGGTCAACATGGACTAACAATGAAGTCAAACAAGGTTCTTAGCGAAGAGAGCGAGAGAGAAAATGGAGAAACGGAGAGAGGGAAGAGAGAACATGGACTAACCCTGAAGACAAAATAAAGGATTCTTGGTGAACTCAGACAGACAGACAGACAGACAGACAGACAGACAGACAGACAGACAGACAGACAAAATAGAGAGAAAGGAGGAGGAAAGCTGTTAACAGGGGAGAACATGGACTAATCCTGGAGGCAAATACAAGAAGGGATTCTTGGTAAACTATGAGGGAATTGGCGGGGGGAANGGGGGGGGGGGGTGGCATGGAGAAGAGAGAGGGGAGAGATATCAACGTGTCCATGAAAGATGTCTGTAAGGAACAGAGCTTTCGCCAGACACCGTCAAGAGTTTTCCTCTACTTAATTGTTGACATCGCTGGGGAGTCAGCTCGCACTTATTCCAGTAGTGTCCCTCGTCTACGTCATTAATTAGGTCATCCTTCAGGATAAATTGGGTTAGGGCACAGGTCCTGGACAGATCCTCTAGAATAGCACCTAAAGTACCCCTCAGTGTTTCTTAAATCCTGTCCTAATGACCTTTCATTCACCACTCAAGTCAGGGTTTTGCTGCACAAGGTGACCTTGTTGGATTTCATTGTTAAAGGTAAAAAGGGTCAAAAGCATGAGATGCCGGCGTTGTAACAACATCAGCAGCAGCAGTAGAGCGAAAAATATGTTGCTGTTGTTTCTTGGTGTTGTTGTTACTCGTTGCTCTTGTTGTTAGTCTGTTGTTGTTTTTGTTGTTGTTATTGTTACTGTTGTTGTTGTTGTTGTTGTCACTATTGTTGTTATTACTGTTGTTGTTGTTGCTGTTACTGTTGCTGCTGCAGCTGCTGCTGCTGCTGCTGTTGTTGTTGTTGTTGTTGTTGTTGTTGTTGTTGTTGTTGTTGTTGTTGTTGTTTATATGCCAAAGATTCCTATCGGGGACGTTATTTACTCCTCGCATTTTAGGTGTGTTTCTTGGCAATTTACTTATAACAATTCTTGCAACTCAGATTCTGCGCATTGTTTGAGCAAAGCAGAGAGGGAATTCTGAAGGAGATTCACACCACTACCAGAACTCATGCCTATTAATAGAACCCAAACCCCATACCTGACTTTAATCCCAAACCCTAACTCTACCCTTAACCCTAATCCTAATGTCCATTGAGACAGGAGTGCCAGTTAAAACTAATCCTTAGTCCTAATGTCCGCTGAGACAAAACCATCAGGTCCAATTCGGTCATTCTCTAGTGATGTGCTCATACTGACCCGTTACAAACCATAATATATATGAGATTCACAGCAGATTCTAATGTGTAATGAGAAAGAGGAATGGGAAAGGGGGGATAGGGGAGAGCTTTAACCGCTGACTCACCTTCATAAAAAGATGACATCTGCACACCATCACTTCTAGAAAAAGTCGAATGTCGACGGCCCTGGAACTGGCACATAGACCCTCTTCCGCCGCATAATGTGCGGTAGAAGACGCGCCTGAATTTGGTGCTGATGGCCGAGTAGAGGATAAAGTTGATGGAGGCGTTGATCTGGATGAGCAGGTTCGCCACGTTCCCTGCTATCCTCATATTGTTCTCTGTCTCTCTGAGGATATAATGGCCGGGGGGGNGGGGGGGGGGGATGAGTGAAGGAAGGTAGGAATGAAAGATGAAAGGAAGGAAAGAGTGTGAATGAATTCTGCCACGTATTTTTATCTCTCACTGTAGACACAGGTGGTAGGCAGGAATGAGGGAAGAGGGCAAGGAGGATCGCAAGGATTGAAGAATGGGATGAAAAAGCAAAGGAATGAAGAAAAGAAGTGAAGTTTGGAAGGAATGCGTAATGTATGAATCCTACAAATCATTATAATATTGTTTTCTGTCTCTTTAGGACAGAGGGTGGGTTGGACGTAAGGAAGGAAGGAAGGGAGAGAGAAAGAAATAAACAAACAAACAAACAAACAAACAAACAAACAAAGAAGAGATGAGTATGAATAAGCCCTCTTATTCTTCTATTTTTGTCTGTCTCTCTGGGCACGATAGAATTTAAGGGTAGAGGGAAGGGATAGGAATGAATGAATGAATGAATGAATGAATGAATGAATGAATGAATGAATAAATGAATGAATGACGGGTTGGATAACCTTGAATTATACATGTCACATCATTCTTCACGCCACGTCAAATATAGAAATATCAGAGACATTTGATCTGTCTCGCCTCTCTTTATTTACATAGTAATACATGCTCCGTGGGCATAGATCTGTGGTCGGAGTTTATTTTGATTATGATGTATTTTTTGTTGTTGTTGTTGTTGTTGTTGTTATTATTGTCGTCGTTGTCAACATCACTGTGGTTGTTGTTGCTGGTGTTATTGTTGCTGTTGTTGTCGTTGTCATCATCACTGTGGTTGTTGTTGTGGTGGTGGTTGTTGTGGTTGTGGTTGTGGTTGTTGTTGTTGTTGTTGTTGTTGTTGTTGTTGTTGTAATTCTCGGAAAAGAGAACCATGCCTCATAATATCATGTTAGTATCTTGATACACCACATCATTAACAACAAACCAACACTTCGAAACCTCCAGCAAGCATTACATACTTAGGCACTTGGACATCCGCCAGCGAGTTGAAGGTCCCGTAGAGAAGCAGAGACGCGCCTGGCAGCTGGCAGACTATAAAGACTAGCACTACGGTGATGAGCATCTTCGTGATCTTCTGCTGCTCTTTGGGCTGGCTCGCTCCACCCCTGCTGGTGGTTGATGATCCGCTGTTGGGAGTAAACAACAAGTTTAGGTTGCGGTCAAAAAAACAAAATTGGACAATCAGAGTCGATAGCAGCAAAGTATAAAGTGTAACAATTAGAACTAATCATATAACATGAAACCACACCGTAAATGTGGTGAAATACAGTCTTGAATTTGTTAAAAAAAATAATTGCTGCAAGCAGTGTTCCCCAATGGCTTCAGCGGATTTTATTTGTGAGGGCCTGTGATCTGCAAAAGGAGGCCACATTCTTTACCCCTTTTCATCTAATTTAAAATTGTGAAAAATCTAAATGAATGACCCCCACTGTAAACAATATATAGTTTGAGCACAGTGATGGCACCAGACCTGCAGACAAGCCTTGGCCTTCTCGGAACGTCCCTGTGGTTCGAGGAGAAATTATTATTAAATGGCTCAGAGGACTTCTACAATTTGGCTCCTGCAACCTGTAGGGCAAGTGTGTGAGTGAACGTATTACGAGTGCAAGACAGTTAGAAAAGCACAACAGAGCGGAGAAAGTTGGAACAGCAGGGTATCAGTAGGTAGACGTTTAAGTATCTTCCAAGATATTTTCTAATTTGTATGTATTCGCATTATGTACATGTTCTGTAACTATCTTGGAACTGGCCACAGCGGCTTACAATAAACACTGAATTGAATTGTATTGAAAATATAAATTTGCAGTTACGAGGGTTTTTTGAAAGTCTTCATGATATCACAACGTGGATCAACGAATAGATGGAATAATGGATGCATGTGTTGATTGGATAAACATGGATGGCGGAAGGATGGGATGGTGGACAGAGGATCGATATGCAGATGGATGGATGGATGGATGGATGGATGGATGGATGGATGGATGGATGGATGGAAGGAGGGATGGGAAACATGAAGTGGGTATAAGCTTTACACACACACACACACACACACACACACACACACACACACACACACACACACATACACACACATATATGCACACTAACAGACACACTAACACACACACACACGCACATAAACACACACGCACACACACAAACACACACACACACACACACATACACACACACACACACACACACACACACACATATACACACACAAACTCACACACATCAGTGAAGCCATTTCATCCCTAAAATGTTCTCAATTCCCCTTCCCGTTCTTTTCCCCCCAAAATTCACCTTCAAAATTTTGTTTTGAACGACCTTAGCTGCTTGCCAGGAGATGGCGGTTTCAAGAATTTAAAACTTACTCCAACGGCCAGCATTCGTCTGACATTTGAAGACAGAGCAAAAGATAAATAGCATTTTGAGATTCCGAGCGTGAGGCAGCTTGTCTGAAACATTTTGCCACATCTCAGCCTCGAAAATGGAACTTTTTTTTTCTCCCTCTTTGTTCCACTTTTTTGTTTTTTTTTTCTATTTCTTTTTTTTAAAATTTTGTTCAAGTCGAGATGGCCAATGTAGGTTATCCAGGAACATTCAGATGGTGGGATAGGTGAGAGGGAGAGGGGAAGTGCAACTTAAAGGAAACGATGTTCATGTATATATTATATGATTTGGGCACACAACATAATATAGAGCCTTCCCCTTGGGCATAGATTGGTTGGAGATATTTTTTTGGAAATTTATTTGGAGATATTGCTCCTGTTGCTTGTAGTCCCTACATTAATAGTTACAAGTTGTAACTGCGATAGTCGTAACAAATGAGAGCTTCCGCATTGTTCATTGTTGCTGAATGCATCCTTGGTTGCTTTCAACATGCAGAGTTGATGTAATTCTTACGATAGATAGAGATCCCATTGTTAATGCGCACGTTTTCAAATAGTACTCTCACAGTAATAGTAGCAAAAATAAAAGTACTAGATGGAAGGGTGAGAATGGGTGTTGGGGAAGGGATGAGATTGACCCATCCGATTTGCAAGTCGCAATTCATTACTATAAGATTCGTATGTCTATCAGTTCTTTCTCTCCCTCTCTCTCCCTCTCTCTCTCTCCCTTTCTCCCTAACCATCTTTCTCTATGGTGCGGTATTGTTACCTCATTGTGCCTTTGCCTCTCATCCTCTCTCATCTTTTTCGTTCGTTATATTATCCATTAATGAAGGGGGAAACGAACTTCATTATTATTTTACTTTATTTACAACAATTTTCGTTGACAATACCAATGTTACTCATAGTGCAACTTCCAAGAACAAAGAAATACTTTCGTCTAGTTGTGTTCTACATTTCACCCACGTTTACATGTGTTACAATTTCAGTGTCTGTCATGGATGGATGCACTGTTTCCCAGCGGCATAGCCTGAATTTCCATTTAGTAAAACATGCGGTTGACGGCCTTGTATGTCATAACGTTGATGTCACAGGCAACTTTTTGTGTGGATGTGTGTGTGTGTGTGTGTGTGTGTGTGTGTGTGTGTGTGTGTGTGTGTGTGCGCGCGCGCGCGCGCGCGTGCGTGCGAGCGTGTTTTTACATGTGTTTTTATTTTCGTTTTCCATCACTATTAGGTTCTCCTGATATGTTTCAGTGCCATTTCTCTTTCCATAAGACACCGGTTCATATTTCAAAAAAAAAATGTTTAGCTATAATTAATGTAAGAATGATCCCCTTATAATACAAAGGAGAATGAATTTCATCAATTTTTAAACAGACTATAAAGAAGCCCCTCTTAAGCACAAAATGATCTCACTTGCTTTCATCTTTGGCTAACAAGATTCCTTTTATATTGTATGCAAAGGTATTATTTTACACACACTAAAGAAATCGTTCTTATTAATTCTATCGATGGAAAACATTAAGATTTCCTT
Organism: Ellobium chinense; assembly: GCA_033807755.1. NCBI lineage: Eukaryota > Metazoa > Mollusca > Gastropoda > Ellobiida > Ellobiidae > Ellobium > Ellobium chinense. The sequence goes on along the minus strand of JAWQUT010000402.1, from coordinate 654,956 downwards.
CTTTTTGCTTTTGTCTGCGTGATTTTTTCCAAGGTAAGGTTATTTCTCCCTTCTCAAGAGACAATTTTTGTGCAAATGATGGGTTATATGACAAAACGTGTGATACTGATTTTTTAACATCGTTAGTAATATTCTGTTTCATTGTCCGGCTATAGAAGATCTACAAACCGGTTTTAGGTGGAACAAGGTGGCCGAGTTGTTAAGGCGTGGAATTCAGGAGCTGAGGAGTTCGTGGGTTCGAGTCCCGCTATAATCATGTTGTAACTCCCTCGAGTCCCGCTTTTATCAGATTGTAACTTTCTCGAGTCCCGCTACAATTATGTTGTAAGTGCCTTGGGAATACACTATATTCATATTGCCTTATCCCACCCATTTCTAAAGTGGGAACAATGGTAACAGGCAAAAAGGAGCTTTGCGGCCGTGCCGCTCGGGACCTGAATCTCTTGGGAGGAACCGGGGAGGTCGGCAGAGCCACTGAGCCCGGGCGGTTGGCCCTCAACCCCACCCCTAGCACCGACTACCCCCCGTGGAGTGGCGAGTCAGGCCCACCAGTTAGGAACCCATTTCATCGAGGGCCCCGAAAGTGGGCCCAGTCATTGGCATTGGCCGGCCAGCACAGTTGGTCCTCTAGCGGGGATAAGCAACGACTTCACGCCCCCTGTGCGTTTTGGCCGAGGGACCGACCACCACCCGCCCAGCCCCAGGAGTCTATACTATAGCCGCCGCTTAGCAACTCCAAGTTCACCACCCCTGAGCTCTGTGGGGGGTGGGGGNGGGGGGGGTGGGAGTGGGTCTTGCAGACTCGATGGGCGTGGACTTAACCATTAATCCCCGATGGGCACAGAGACGAGACGCGGCAAAGAAAGATGTTCGAATACGAGCGATCACCACCTGTAAGTGACACGGCACTGTGTGATATCAGGATATTGATAATATCTTTAATGATCTGACCTGTTACAATAATGTAAATCCGCGTGTATTTGAACTGGCTTGGACACGAGATTTTTAAATCTCATAGGACTTAAGATTTAAGTATGATACTGGGATAGAATTTTAAGAACCTTTTTGCGCACACAATTGACAATTAAAAGTTGAAAGCTGCTTTTGTTACGGCAAAATGACAAACAAAAAGTGATTAAGTTCCAAGGCTAATGCACTGAATGCTACTGGACATGCTATTGATAAACGTATGTTTTCACATTTTCAGCAGTGACAGAATACTTAATTTCAGCATTAGCAGATAATCTCTATTTGCTGTGTTCGGAAAATTTCAGCAGCGTAAATAAATTTTATCACAGTTTTGATGTGGGGACTAGTAAGTGATTGATTGATTGATTGATTGATTGATTGATTGATTGATTGATTGATTGATTGATTGATTGATTGATTGATTGGTTGGTTGATTGATTGATTGGTTGACTGATTAATTGTTCAGTTGATTTATAGATTTATTTACTGTTATTTTTTTTTGTAGTTTGAAATAGTGTTATTTGTCGTTTGAAAAAGTATGCTTGCATAACCCTTTGTTGTGATTTTTTTTTGAGGGGGGGGGGGGGGGGGGGGNGGTAAAAATATTAAAAATCGAGAAAAAAAAACATCAAAAAATCAAAAACAATTTCGAAAATTGAAAGACATTAAAACCTTTAAAAAACTTTAAAGATTTTAAAATCTTCGACAATTTTAAAAAGCTTGAAAACTTAGAACTTCAAAATTCTTGAAACCCATTGAAAACTTTGGAACACACCACACACACACACACACACACACACACACACACACACACACACACACACACACACA
>JAWQUT010000402.1:616215-653005 GCA_033807755.1 Ellobium chinense | reverse complement strand
CACACACACACACACACACACACACACACACACACACACACACACAAACACACACCAGTTACCTGGCCGGTCTTAGCAACGTCATCTGCTTCCTCAGTCTGGCCGCTTTGATGACGGAGGAGATGAGAATGCCATTGAAGACACAGAGCAGGATCAACGGCAGAAAGGTGAACATCACCACGAGAAACCAGTAGTAGCCCACCTCGTAACTGGCCTGTCTGGCGAATTCCGTGTATCTAGCCACCGGCACGGTCTTGTTAGTGTTAGGCACGGGCTCCCACACGACCTCCATTTCCCAGAGTTCCGGGGCCGTGCACAAGATGGCGACGGTGGAGACGATGGCTGTGATGATCTTGGCGCGCTGCGGTGTGCACAGAATACGACCTGCAGGGGTGAGAAGACATTAAAGTCATGTGATTCTACATTTGACTAGGCATGATGACAACTCTAGGACAAATATGATTTAACGTCGATAATAAGAAGCTTTTTCATGTATACCTAGCATTGAGGTGTACTTATTGTTGATATCTTCCTAAATAATTAATTGATAAAAAATAATAAGTAGGTGTGCATAAAGCAAAACCTATAAGAAAAACGGCTTGTTATGTTTAGTTCAGTTCAGGTGATGTAGCCTCAACGAAGGGCAGTATCGTTTCTGAGATTGGGCAGTCTCTATACTTGGAAATTTCGAGTGAATATCGGTAGCATCAAATTTGATTTCAACCCCCTTCAGATCCATAATACCAAACTGGTTCCCGCTGTTTCCACTGCAAATTCTAGCTGTATCAAATGTATCGATAGGCATCGAATGTATTGCAAGCAATGAAAGACATCGAAGTGACCAAAATGCCTATCCAGAATTAAGGAATAATAGAAAAACCTATTCATATTTAAGTATGAGATTCGAAATACAATCGATATTTCCATTTAGAGTCTTCAGACTCAGTATCGCGATATTTCAAAACCTCTGGTATTGAACTACCGCCATATTCCCACAATATATCCATATCTTTCTGGGTACAAAGTTAGGACCGGACCGTTGTAAATGGGATACAATGTCAAATCTAAACTGCGAAAACAGGTATGAAAGGATGCAGGGAAAATAACAAAGGAGTGTGACTTTTGTTTGAAAAATTCAGACAAACAACATATAATCATCAAGGAGATCAAATACAAGTTTAATTATGAAAGATAAGAATTGTTTTGCGTCAACAGCATAAATATGACAATATGAAAAAGCACAAAAAGACAATAAGTGTAAGGGATCTAAACACTCTCTCTGGGTTCAAATTGCATTATGTTTCTTTACAACTCTAGCTGGCCATCTACGTTAGATCTATTATGTTTTTCACATGAAAGGATAGTATTGCTTCTTTAATGTCCACGGATTCAGTCACATGAGGTAATTTAACACGCATTAAACATTCAACCTTTATAAGAAACTTCTCTTTCCCATTCACTGGAGTGTGAAATGTATATCCTCCTGTAACCAAGGATGTGATAGATGACAAGGAATTCCATATCTGACATTAACCAACCACATGACCCAATGATTTGTCTACTGAAAGTCGTCATTGAAGACAAGGCATTATCCTTTAGTCGTCAGGGGAGGACACCCATCCTTAGGTAGTTTTTTTTTTTTCTGAATGCAGACCAAAATGGAACAGTTTGTACTCTTCGCAACAGTAATTTGTGCAGTAAATTGGTGGAGTGCCTGATCTTAACAAATTCATGAATAGTGCTCATCAACCTGGCTCAGTCGGTTTCACCCGAGGAATGCAAAGTAGGCAGCGATGAAATGGGCGGAACTTAGACGTTACAAGTGAAAATGTTAATGTCTTGCGTTACACTGGACGTGATGCTCTGCAACAATGGCGGCCACCACCTACGGTTTCAGTTCTTGTTTTTCTTTTTGTCAAAGACGTTGTTTATGGGGGAAAATGTGACAAGAATTAAGAAGTTTATGTTAGCTAACAATGAACACAAAATTATTGCAAACATCTTCTACCTCTTCCGCATCAGTCGTATCAGTTTGGGTACGTCGAGGCTCACGCTTCCGTTGCTTAGAATTCCCCTTCCTCCCCCGAGGGACCGCCCACAGAATAAACGGATCGTCCCAATCGCCCAATATGCAGTCCCTGCAGAGTTTCCAGCGGGGACCAAACACATTTATCCCAAGAGAAAATGCAGACAATTTTGCAGTCTGGGTCACAAAATCTAGGGCCCAGTCTACAGAATATGTTCAAAGGGTCATAGTTTATACTGTGCTCCTGATTAAAATTTCTTATTATCCTATTTCCATCCAGTTGGCAGTCAATAACCTGAAAATTTCACACTGATAACTGGACAATAAAGAGACATTTTTTATGGTAAAGTGAGACCTTGCAAATCAGCTATAGGATTTCTCTTCATCTTAAAGATTACATTAACACTGCGTGTTGAACGCTACTAAGGGTGCATTCAGCACCGGAGCAGCAATGGTGGTAACAAAGATTCCATCGTCAGTGCGCAAGCTCTCTGTTATCACTACAGTAAAAAGTCCGTACATAATGGATCAAAGATTCATGTGACTGAACGCAGCACTAATTCCTGATGTTGTAAAATGAATTTGATTTTTTTGGGCATTAACCACGGTGTGGGGATGACCATGCGACTGGAACATCTTGTTAGTAGAAAAATTGTAAACTTGTTTAAGTCTTCCGAGTCATCATGTCGTGGTTTCAAAATGGAATAGAGCAGGTTATTTTAAACAACATTTGCTTTAATCGTAGGGAATATTATGGTCAGAATTATGGTGATGTTTGGTGTTATGATCAACAATTTATGGAACATTCTTCGTTTCAAGATAGTGAAGGAAGTGACCACCTTCAGATCTAAACTTCTCGCCTTTTTGAAGACTGGGTGCGCTATAGCAAGACGTGCAAACTCAAGATTGTGTTCTTAACAAAAGAAATTTAGGGGTTCCTTCTCTGAATAGTATGTTGCCGAAGAACGACACTTGTCTATCAGAGGTTGTTTAGGGACTGAATGGAACATTTTCAGCATGTACCCCAAGGGTACCTGATTGGGAACAACCACAACTGGGCTGCAATATTTGCTCTGGACAGGAGACTACTTATACAGAAATTTCAAAAATTCTAAATAGAAGCTTATGGAGAAGGAGGGGGTAGTTGGGGCTCACCGTTTTAAAGGGTGTGAGTTGGAGTGAGATGGAGGGAGGAGTCGAGAGTTCCAACTCCTTGTGGTGGCATAATTATGATTACGGATGTCTCATACTTCCTTCCTGATTCCTGATTAGCTAAAAACATTCATAATTTTGTCCGCTATTAAAGAAAGCCGACCACGGTTCGGCAAATGACACTTTTGAAAGAAAAAGGAGAAAAAGTCGGAACTTTTGTTTTTACCATTGTCATTGTTCATATTATTCCTATTGTTTGCGACCACGGCGTGGTTAATGACTGATTATTATAAAACGAGGTGACTTCCATAAGAAACGGATCACTGACCTGAGATGTAATGACGATAATGCTTTCAGCATGGGTTTGCGTCAGCTAATCAAACTTGCGGAGGTGGGGGAAAAAAAAAAGAGGGGAAGAGAGACTTGTGTTTCTCCTTTAAAAAAAAACAAAAAACGAGTCAATTTGTGCCCATTATTCTAATTATTTCCCCACCCACACGCACAAATAAACACACACACACACACACGCGTACACACATAAACACACGTATACATACATACGTGTATACACACACACACACACACACACACATACACACACACACCTCCGACACCAGCTTCCTCCCGTCACTAACATGTCGGCCTTGCAGTATTACAATTATTGCAAAGTCCATCACTCACCACCCACCTATGCCTGGCCCTCAAACTTCGTTACTAATCAGTAATCACCTATGGCCAATTGGCACCCAAGTCAGACGTATGTAATGAGGGGGAAAAAAAGTCACGCATACTCTTTTTGACGAGACCTAGCGATATCGATAGGCGATAGCAGAGCACAACGTTACATTCAGACAGACAGACGTCATTCGATGCCGCATGCTGCTTGCCATTTTCACACAGCTAATGGCTATACTGATGCAGTGACATCAAATGTTCCAGTATTCATTGTAAATGTCACCTAAATGACGTAACTTCTACAAGGACATTAAAGGTCTACTTGGCTATTGCGCTGTAGATGACAAGAAAAAAAATGCTTTAGGTAATGATGCTCTTCAGCATGTCACAACCGCGATGACCTGAACGTGATAATGTCATAAAAATTTCCACTATCTTGCTGGAGCCTAACTGGGCCAAAATCTAACACCATTTTAATAAATAATAGCAGAGCATAAACTTGCCCAGTGAATAGATGGTATAAAAATGATCATATGACCTGGAACCATACCGCAAAAGTTGTGAATTGTGTCAGTAGATTTGTTAAATAAAAGTTACGTTGCAGGCAACTTGTTCCAAAGACTTAAGAGGTCTCATTTTATGCAATGTTACCTGCAAAAGAAAGGTAACATCGGGACTCCCTTTTCAGCTAAATGGAATAACCTCTATGAAGGATCCCCACTGTAAACAGCATATAGTGCAGTCTGAGTATAATTATGGCTTCAGCTCTACAGACTGGTTTTGACCGTTCCAGAATGTACTTTTATTTCTAGGAGAAAATTTCATCCATTGCCTCAAAGAGGCTTTTAAGACTCCCATCTAAGGGCAGAATAAAATAAACAGCTCTACAGACCACCACATCTGATTCTGTCCTTGGCGATCTTTATACAGTGGATTTCACTTACAACAGTCGTGATGTAACGGTAGGAACTTTGCTTATAACGGCATAACCATAACCCCTGGTCTTCTTTTCTTTTAACCATTAAAATTTATCAAGGGAGTTAACAAAATTTATATTTACGTTATTGCTCTTGTACCATCTCCTTTCCGGGTTTGTTGTTGTTGCTGTTGTTGTTGTTGTTGTTGTTGTTGTTGTTGTTGTTGTTGTTTAAGTTTCAAATTGGAGCTCGCTTTCAAAGAGACCTCAGCAAGAAAGCCCGAAATTCCTTTGTTCCGATGACATCATTTATCCAAGATCCACTTTACCCACAATTTTATCCAATTTTCCTTTCTCCATCGGTATTTGGATAATGCATCACACCCCAGACCGGGAAGTGTGTTCCTGACCCATTTTTATTTAAAAGTATCATTACAAAATGAACCTTACAACAAACTGAAAAGCACGGTTTAAAATTGGCTAAATCATGGCAAAATACGTAGCAGGGCTTGCCTGTCTTTCGCAAAGTAAACGACCAAAAGGATTGATGCCCTAACCCTAATTCTCTATGAATTACGTCATATCTGTGAATACGGTTGTGAAATCTTTTGATGGTTACATTAACGAGGCAGTCGATTTTCTAAGCACGAAGCGTTTTCTTTTGTTGTTGTTGTTTTTTAGGATGAGGGAGGTGAATATCCTACCAAATATGATGTATCAGGAATAGACGTTATTCAGAGATGTATTCCCTAACCGCTGATTGGCACACCAATCGCATTACTTAGTGTAAAGAGATGTGATGGAGGCCACTCGTAACAAGGTTAGATGCTGAATGTGTACGGTCTATGCTCTTGGTAGTTATTCTGGTTAGACGTAGCATCATTAGAGAGCTTTCACTTCAACAAGGATCCCTTAGGGGCCATTATGAGATGGGTAGATATAGCATCTCTGATGTTACAATCATATTGCACGTTACAAACTAGATGTGAAATCCGAATGTAGTCATTTTCAAGGACCTTTTACATGTCGTTCCAAGTGTGTCAGACTTCTACAAAATTTCTGTAAACTACTGAAATGAACTATAGATGATCTAATAATAATAATAATAATACATGGACTTTATATAGCGCTCATCCCTGTAGATACAGGCTCTGAGGGCTTTACATAGAGAAGTACATAAGATTATATAATATTAAGCTCACACACCCAAGCATACTACACTCTGTACACATGAACTACAATATAGATGTTAAAAAAAGACCAAAAAACTAAAGATATTGTTTGAACAAATGTGTTTTGAGAAGTATCTTAAAAGTACTTATTTTTATGCAGTTTATTCCAAACAAATGGTCCTGAGGAAGTAAAAGCTCTTTCTCCAATTTGTTTCATGTTTGCTCTTGGTACATAGAGAAAAGAAGCACTTTCAGATCGTAATGATTAAGTGGGCTTGTGCATATAAGAATACAACCAGCTTCAGGAAGTGCCCTTGATTCATGTAATAATTGTGATAGATTCTCTGTACATCCATTTCATTCTAGCTTTCATGCCCGTCTGCACACATAATTTGTATCGATGGATCTTTACCCGTATAAATTCTTCTTCTGGAGTGTGGAGTCAGAATCCATGACATACGCAATGCATAGTTTTTAGCGTACGGCGAAGATTAATTATGCCTGAATGAATTATTGTTATTGTTATTCTCTACTCTTAATGTGCAAAACAATTTGTAGCACCAGAAAAGGTCATGTGCGCTTGTCTATCTCCGCCGTTACTATCTGTAGCATACCCGAACTTTAAAATGAAATCTGTCTAGTATGTCAATAATATATCATGACCGAGAAAGGTGAAGAATCCGATGTAATGATAACAATTGATTGAACTAAGTAAGCGGTTTTCTTAGCCATCTGACTGTGTCATCAACATTGACATACACTATCTTGAGGTGGTGTTTCACATTTGCTGGTGGCTGCTCAACGTTGCCGGTGGGCAAGGAGTATAAAATGTGGCCATTTGTTTGTTTGTTTGTTTGTTTGTTTGTTTTATCACTGCTGCCTACCAGGAATGTCTATGATGGGAAAATGCAAGAAAGATGGAGGAAAATGCAAGCTTGCAGAGAGTTGAAATATAATGCACAGTCAGGCAAAATTAATAAAGGACGATCAACAAGGGAGATTCCGAGCTGGGTTTTGAGTGGGAGAAAAGCACATATGGATATATCCAGAGTTTAAAGTATGTTATCTCCATCAACAAGTGAAGAACTGATAACAAACCAGACTACTAATACTAATTACTATGCAACACACTTTCCTTACCTTTCATTGGGTGACATACTCCAACATATCGCTCTACAGTGAACGTCACGGTCAGAATGACAGACACATTGGCGAACATATCCGTGAACACGCGGGCAAAAGGAAACCAGTGAACATATGGGGATGAATATCGAAAATAATGATGGTGCTGAAGACTGAGGGTGAAGCTGAACACAAGATAAAGGAGATCGAACACCGCAAGAGCTGTGAGATAGGAATTTGTCGACGATTTCATACATTTGCGCGTCAATACAACAATACTGAGGGAATTCCCGATGACACCGACGAGCACCACAAGTGGCACGCATATTTTCTGCACGATCAGTCTCGTGAGATACAGCGTGTCCTTATTGGCGGCAACCTGAGTCACGTGGTCGTCAAGAAGTGATGACGTCAAGTTCGTGTCGTTTGTGATGTTGTTGAAGACCAGTGACGTCATGGCTGCTTGCTCAGTTGCCGAGTAAGAAGAATTCCACATCCGGTGAGGATTTTGTGACTTGGTGGCCTGTAAGTTATTCTGTAGACTGAATTCTCCACTATACAGTGCACAACTTTGTGACGGTACTCCTACTGTAAAACTCTGCTTATTTTCTGCTGATGAAATCAGAAACTGGTTTCAGCGATATTTTGCCACTTATTCCTATTCTTCAGACTACATAGCGGAGAAACTTCGCCCGGTCTATCTAAAATATGGCTTAAGACTACAGTCCACAAACTTTATCACAACAGTAAGACAGACCTCTTAGTGATAAAGACAGCACGTGGCACATAGTAATATTGCATTATCACTGATATTCAGTTACAAGGTTGGTGTTTCAAAGTGGTTCCGTAACAGTCTTCCTTCTAACTCTCAGTTAAAAAACGCAATTTAGTGCCCTGCTAGATTATTTGGCGTTCTTATATGTTTCTCAGAGCAAGCTGTCCTTCTTGAACACTTCCAAACAACCCTCAAAATATAGTGGATTTATCCTAGATGAAAAACATTATCAATTTGGTGTGTGTTTAATGAATTTAAACAATGTCTAATAATTAATAAAGCACCTAGTATGCGGCTTAATAACAAGTCCTAACCACGGTGATAAAGCAAGCATTCAGAATCAATGATCCCATTCTTATTGGAGTACCACCAACACAATCAACAACATCTCCCTGGCCATGTTCCTACTATAAGCCAAACAAAATTTTGGCTCACTCTCTATTTTATTACACGCAATGGTGTTATATTCTGCTGCTCTGCTGGTTGGTGTTCAAGGCTGAATCGTTATTGCTGGTTTGTATGCTGAATCCAGATGAGCAACGGATTCAGTGTGAATCTGTCCGGTTTATGTCTTGGAATCTTAAATGGGTTTTTATTGACCTGAAGGAATTTGAGTCACCGTATGCGTTAAGTTCCCTGGAAATCTAAATTATGTGACGGAATCCCGCTGGCTTTATGGGCTGATGGCCTCTGGGTGAATCTTGGTCACTCATTGTTGTCAGTGAAGGAAGGAGTTCAGCTCTATGATCATTTGAAGCCAAGGGGATCTGAAAAGAAAAAAAAAAGGAAAACAAAAAGTAACATTTGCGTGATTGAAAAGTGTATGTGCCCAGGTCTCCCACTAATTGGTTGCTCGCCCCGCTCTTCCCGAAGACGTTTCTTTGACATTGTGAGTACACTTTCAGTTTCCTGCTGACATTATTGTTTCAGACCACAAAGAAAGTCTTTTTTTTTTTTTCAATAAAGAGTTTTTGATTCTAAATAATAAACCTTCCTCCTACTTGTAATTACACAGGCGAGTCGGTATGAGGTTGGCATGGTTGCATGGGATAGCAAGTTATTGAAGTCACATCTTGGTCTTGTTCGTTCTGTAAATTTGTATCCTGTGAAGAGATACTGACATGCCAGCCTGCTTTGGCGTACTTCTCACCACATCCGTACTCCCTCTTTTAGCGTGAGCATAATTATGTATCTGGCTTTAGTCGCACTCTGACGATTTGATGTTTGTAGTATGGTGTTATGACAATCTTATGTGTGTAGTTTCATCATGTGAAGAAACAAAAACGGTTTGACCTAGCATTATTCTGGCTTGTTATATTGATTGCTGACGTGGCAGGTAGTCGCGCGCTTCCAGTGGAACAAAAAACACTTAATAAATGCAGTTTGAAGTAGATCGTCAAAATCTCCCTTATAATGATCATTCACCCATGACTTAATGGTTTTCCGCACAGACATAATTTTACTCTCACATTCTGCAACAATAACAACAACAACAGCAAAAACAACAACTACTACTACTACTACTACTATGACTACTACTGCTACAAAACTGATACCGGTTTACAGTACCCCAATAATCTACAGACCACTGATATTAAAATGTCTTCTGATGAAAGGGCTGGCCTTTGCCAAAACTGTTTTAGGAGACAAGAAACAAACCAAAAAAAAAAGATGAGGATACATTCTTTTTCAATAGATTGATAGTATATTGTTTCAACAAAATTCTTGTCGCGACTTTATGTTACTTCATCAAGGGCATTCCTAGTTTTGCAGAACTTTTATAGGCGGGCATATGTCGTGCCAACCAGATCAGGAATAACAGAACAAAAAAAAAAGGTTTTGATGAATAAATCAATATAAGCACTTTGTAAGATGACGTTCGATTTGTCTCCATACCCCCAAACCTTTCAAAGTACCGAGTATTCACCTTGTACCACAGCATCAACAAGTCTGCCACGAAAGTGCCCAGAAGGTCATCGACCGCATAACAAGAACATAATTTAGTTAGTATGGTACTTCACTCCTCTAAGGTACCGCCAGAAATAAATTTAATATCTCGGGACCGTCTACAACCCCAGACAAATCCATTCCCACTAAGTAATGATTTGGACAGAAACATAACCGCTACTTCGTTTGAGCCCATGCTCCACAGAGTTTTATATTATATTGCAATGATCATTGGTTCCCTCCCCAACAATACCTTATCATAGATACTCAAACTTGTCTTTTCACGCCTGCCAATCAGAGACCGTTTGTGGCTAAAAAGAAAGGTTATTATAGACTAGATTTGGTGGAAGAAGAGAGAAGCTTTAGTGGTAGCGAGCCAGCTTCTGAAAAATATTCGCGGTCGCTAATAACTTCCATGCAGCAAGGAAAAGGGAGGAAAGCAAAGCAATGTCAGAAAACGCTGTGATGACCCAATGACCGATCAGTGAAGATCCAGTGACTCTCTACCCCTCCCTCATCCTGGTATTTGGTTTAGGGTTAGGGGCATGGTTAAGAAAAATAAAGCACACAACAAAGTGTTCCCCAAAAAATGTTTTAATTTCTTTGTCCTGATCCAAGCTGGATTTATGTGTAAGTTCTAGCGTGGAATCACATTATCTGCAAAGACCTCACAGAATCTCAGATTTTATTGTTGTTGTTGTTGCTGCTGCTGTTTGTTTGTTTGTTTGTTTATTTGTTTGTTTGTTTGTTTGTTTGCTTTGATTAAAATGAGAAATTTGTAATCAGTGGATGCAGTCATTTTAAAATAAATTGCATTTAATTTACTTAAAATGCTTTGCTTTAAATGCCTAGAAGGCAAAAAAAAAACCAACAACAACAACAAAACATGATCTCAATTATCTTTTGGCGAGCATGTCTGTGAGATCTTCTGGTATAACGCCTTAACTCCCAAGGGTGCGCTTTCTTCTCCACATCTATCTCTAATCTTGTCCCTAAGTCTAAACCACGCAGTAGCTAGCAAAGTCCCTGGATATAGCCTATATTAGCAGTTCATTGTGAAATGTGGAGTAGGGACGGGGAGAAGTCATTTGAGATGAACAAGCAGCCAAATCCTTGTCCCCAGTCCCAAAAGTTGTTTCCACACGTCCGGTATTGAAATTGATGGGATTGCGTTTCATAAACATAGTGCTTGCCGTAGTAAGGACGCAAGGCAATAAAGGGGTGGAGCAATTTAGTGAAACCTGAGGGAGGAGGATGGGTGAAGAAGGCGCCTATGAACCCTTCACCTAATATCTCTTAACGTGAGCAAACATTGGCAGTCCCAGTACACGAGTCACCGATCTTGCATTCATTTCCTCAGGCCAAGAAATTAATGAAACCGTATGAATTTGGACTTTAGATAAGCCTGTTTGATACGTGGTTTTAGCAGGATTGTTTAGATGGCTAAATATGATCTCTGCAGTGTAAATTCTAATTAAGGGCTCGTTGGGTTGATATGACAAGTGATAGGGGGCAAGTGCGGTTTTGTGGAATGGCGGTGTGAAAGGTGTAGATAGACATCAAGGGGAAGGAAAAGTAGGGCTAGGAGTAAGGTTTAAGTGATAGGAAAGTAAAGAGATTTCAGAGAGAGGAAGGAGGTGGGATAAGTGAAAAAAAAAAGAGGGGGCAAAAGGGGAGCTAAAGTTTAGATAAACACGAGAGAGAGCGAGAGAGAACGAGAGAGAGAGAGAGAGAGAGAGAGAGAGAGAGAGAGAGACAGACAGACAGACAGACAGACAGACAGACAGACAGACAGACAGACAGACAGACAGACAGGCAGACAGATCGACAGACAGACAGACAGACTGAAAAAACACTGAAGGAAAGAGTTTAAAATTTTTGAGGATATAGATATATATATATAATATAGGCCTGTGGGCCTGTGTGGGTGTGAAGGATTAATATTAAAAGATGGGATGCTGGGGCTTAAAGGAAGAAACTCGGGAGGGGTGGAGGGGGGGAGGGGATGTTGGAGAGTAGAAGGGATTAGGCGGATCAAGAAAGCGAGAGACACTTGAAAGGAGGGTGGGTGGGGTGTGTGCAGAGGATCGATGGTAAGGGACCCAAGGGAGGTAAAGCACTTTGTACGTTTTAGGGATCATAGGACAAGACACAGGGACAGAATTAAGATTTAATGGAAGTTCTCATGGTTTGGATGAAAGCGGCGAAGAGGATGAGGTTAAGATGAAATCAAATTAGATATGAATGTATGGTCTTTATTTCTCCGGTGGGAAATTGTTGTAAAATTGCAATTCTCTACAGTGTTATAAATCTCTTACATTTTATAGTATAAAATCATATATATTTTATCATAGAGTACTGTATATGAAATCTATAAGAAAAAAAAATATTATTGAGAGTTGCCCTGTTCCACCAGTTCTAAAGCCAGGCATTCATTTACACGCGAATGAAGTGAGGAAAAAGGCATGCAGTGGTTTTACCAAGGATATTACAGTACAAACCGTCTGACTCTAGAATCAAACAGACATGTAAGATGGAGAATGAAAGGCGAAATGAAGATGAAAAAAGATAAAAACAAGACTGTTATTTAGAGAACTATTACGGAGAACAGGATCAAAACTTTCAAGAATTTATGTTTATTTATTATGTCAATAATATCTCGTGTAAAAGCATAGCTACAAGTGTGTGCATGCCCTCTGTATTTTTTTTAATAGTTGCGCCTCTGTACGTTATGTTGGTCACATTTGCAATTATTATGCTGTATCTACATAGTTTGCCCATATGTATATTATGTATACATGAGCTAATAAAATTATTGTTATTGTTAGTTTAATCCAACGTTATACATCTCATTCATAATACCTGCATATTATAGGACAGTACACATCGGTATGATACTTAAACTACTCGGCATGATAATGAAATACATAACAAAGACACTGCTAGTCACTGCGTTGCAGCACCTCGGTACCCTCAGCTCCAAACCCAGGTTTTCATTTTTACCGAGTGGAGTGAAGACAGGGAATTGGGTGTTTTCCTAATTCACTCGACTCAGAGTCGAACCCAAGTCCTTCAGACTTGACAGTCTTCAGATTGTGAGAATTGAGAACGTGCGCATTAACAATTGGTGGATATCTTACCATCGTTCGAATTAGATGATCGCAGCAGTGCTGACTGCACCCTTAGTTGCGTTCAACATGTAGAGTTAATTTAACTCGTATGATGGTAAGAGATCCCATCGTTAATGCGTACGCAGTCATATGATTTACAAATTCGCTCGGTCACGCTGCCCCCTAATGGATGGAAAGGGCAGCGGGCGCAATGTCTACTGCGAAAGGAACAGGAGAGGTTTTGTGGACATAAAATGGATAAGGGAAAATGACAAAGGCATAAAAAGGAAGAGAGGAGAATGACAAACATTCGCGAGAAGGCAAACGAGAAAAGAGCTTTGGGACCTAATTAAAAAGAACGAAAATTCAGAGATGGTGAGAAGAAGGAAAATGAGAAAGACAGAGAAGAGAGAGGGGATAAGAATAATAATAATAAGAGACAACTGTATTGCCCTCTCAGGGAAAATGTCCGTATTCGACAAGTTAGATTAAATTCAGTTTTGACATTTTTTTCATACAGCCTTAAAATAATAATTTTAAAAAACCTATATTTCCATCATTCTCTGGTAGCTTTTATAATTTTTAAGGTTTGCCAACCGGAAGCACCAATAAATTGAAAAAAAAAATAAGGCGCAGCTTTGAAGTTTTTTGGGGTTTTTTTGGTGTTTTTTTTGTTCATTTTTAAAAAAAAGTTTCTGGTAAAATCATGGCTGCCTAAGTTTGGTCCCTGCATTTTGACAAAATGGGACGCAACATCCCTTCCTTGTATTCTGGGGTGCAGTCGTTAGCAAAGGGTACTCTTTTGGTGGTTGCGCGCCAGTCACAGTGAGGTAGGGTGCACACTTACAAGAGGCTTGTTAGAAATGTGTCATCTTTTCCACAAAACAGGAAGAAAAAGCTCGACAACATGGAGGCAACCATCTATGGCTTCAACTTTGTTAGTGGAACATTTACCAGTGGCCTTGTGTCGGATTAGGATGTTTAACGGTAATTTGTATGCTAATGAATAAGACTAAAATATAAGTATGGCAAACACCACTCGCAGATCAGTGCATTGTTTCCTGTCTCTTCCACATTAGTCGCAGCCATCTTGGCATGCCTAGAGACATATACTACCTTTGCTAAGGAAAGGGTTTCGCTTCTTGTTTGTTAAATTGCAGGAACCAAACAAACGAAAGCCATGATTTTGGCGTATACAGTCTTTCTCCTGAAACTACAGAGTAGTGGAGATGAAGGAGGAAGGCAGATATGTGGAAGACAAGAAAAAAAAATGGGCTGAGGGAAAGAGAGGTTGACCAGGAATCGTGGGAGGGAGAAACAGGTGTGGACGGATTATGAAATAAACGGCACTCCTAAAGAAGTGTGGTCCCGACTAATAAGTTGTCGACATTTTATAGTAGTCGATATCGATCATTTCTGTATTTGCCGAATTTAGAAACGGATGAGTTGGTGTGTGTGTGCGCGTGTGTGAGTGTGCGCGTGTGTGTGTGTGTGTGTGTGTGTGTGTGTGTGTGTGTGTGTGTGTGTGTGTTTGTGTGTGTGTGTGTGTGTGTGTGTGTGTGTGTGTGTGTGTGTGTGTGTGTGTGTGTGTGTAAATTCTAAAAGAGCCACTTTTTGGATTTGTTCGCCAAGTATTTCAGGCTGAATATAAAGTAAAAAACTGATAAAATGTGAAATAATTTAGCTAATCTGTTCACTGATAGACTGTGGTCTGCTCTTTGGTTTTCAGACTTGCTAGTTATGGAATAGTCGCTATCGTTTCATGAACATAAAGAACCAAGTTGGTTGATACCATACTACTAAAAGAATGCTGAATAGAATAAAGAGTCATTTGCAGTTTATAATTATATATGTATGTATAGATTCAAGATTGTTTATTTAAGCTAAAAGCCAACCACACCACATTACAATAAATTCAACAATTCAGAATGTATAAAAAATGAAACAGGAAATAAAGGTAAAAAAACAAAGTGTATAAGTGACACATTTACACATTTACTAACTGTCATCTCTCTTTCTCTCTCTCTCTCTCTCTCTCTCTCTCTCTCTCTCTCTCTCTCTCTCTCTCTCTGTTTATACACACACACACACACACACACATACACACACACACACCACACACACACACACACACACACACACACACACATACACATAGAGAATCTTTGTGTACCTCTCTCTCTCGCTTTCTCACTCTCTCTCTCTCCCACACTCACTCACTCTCCCTCTCAGATTTTAACAGTCTGAGCTGCAATTCCAAAAGGTCCTATATAATGTATGCATTTATATACAGTATATATGATATCGAGATTTTATAGTAGTGGTGGTAAGTGAGTTTATTTGAAGTCTCCTATGACAAGGTGACCTCATTCAGAGTCGCTACTATACACAGTAAATCAAAGAGTAATACAGAGCTATGGTAATTCCTACCAGTACCCCTCTTTATCTATCTGGTGTGACTGCGTACTGAAGGCACATAATAATGAACGGAACAATACCAAAGCTGTCATAATGACACCAGTCACTAAAATAATAAGATAACAAACGCGGGGATACTAGTACTATCAATGCCAGCAGCAGCAGCTTTATTGTTCCGGTGGGGAATCGTAGTAAAGTCGCCATATCAAACAATGGTATACATCTTATACACAATACACATAAAATTATTATTATATTTTAGCATAGATGCTGCATATAAACTCCATTTTAAAAAATCATTCACGGTTCCCAAACAAGTACCTTTTACTTCCAAATTATAATGACCACAACACCCTTCTGATGACCGAATAGTAGAAAACACAATGAACAACTCCGCGTATGGTTACCGCCACAAGACTAATTAAAATTTAGAACCTAATTCAAGCTCTACTCAGTGGCTTTGAAGCCAAGCGTAACGCTATAAACAACAACAAAAAAGCTCATGTCTAATTTGAATAAGCGATTTTTCTGCTTTTTTTTTTTTTTTTTCAAATTTTCAGTGCTAGATGGAAGCCCCCAAACCTGCATTGAAGGTTAATCAACTTGAAACTGGGAGATGGAGGTTTTTATTTTTATTTTACAAGGCCCTGTTTTCTTACCCCCGCAATTCCCACATCCAAAAAGTAATAAGGTTTCTATCTATCTAAGACAGCCGCTTTACTGAGGAACAAACTATGATTGCCACATAAAATTTCACCATACTTATTTTGTTTTCAGACTGTTTTCTTTGTATCTGAGCTTTCCGGACACATCAGTTACTGAGTTCAGTCACATTAACCCGACGTCTTCATGGTCAAAACGTATGTAATACGACATTTCACGCAATGGTGAACATGCAGCCAATCAAAATGAGACGTGTGTCCCAAGGGTCTACTGCGAAAGGGGCATTACTGATGAACCTTGCAAGATATATTGAAATTGTTTTCCAGAAGTTCCAGTAGATATGTGTCAAATAAAAGTATTTACAATGTATGAGAAGAGAGATTGTATAGTTGTATATAGTATGTGTGATCAAACGTTTTAATTACCTTGGACTATTTCATATTTGTGTCTTTGCGCTGTTCCGTTGCCATTGTATAATGTATTATGAATTGATCGCCTATATACCACAGATGTGATCTGGAATTTTCATAAATAAACTTATTAAACTTGTTGGCATTGAGAATTCAGGCTCTGAAAGGAAGTAAGACCGTCCATATTAGATTTTCCTTTTTAATGCAGAAATCGAGAGCAAAATAATTTCTATACACAAAACTATTGGTTTTATGGGCAAGTGGTCAGTAACTGGGGATCAGTTGTTTTTGAGAAGTAGATTAGATGAAATGTCAAGTATAACATTGTTCTCTTGAATCGGAAATTTCTCAGAACTTTTCAAATGCGTAGGATTAATGTCCTTGTTAATGTCTGTCACTTCAAACAATTATTTCGGGCTAGAGTCATGCTAGGCCGTTTCCTTGAGAAGTACATAGGATGAAATATTATATATAGTATAACATTGTTCTTTTTAATCGGGAATTTCTCAGAGTTTTTCAACTGCATGGGATTGATATCCTTGTCAATCCCTGTCACTTCAAACAATTTTCCAGGGACAGAATAATGCTAAACCGTTTCGTTGTTTGTTTGTTTGTTTGTTTGTTTGCTTGTTTATCACCTAAACATAGTACTTAAATTAATTTTGGATGTTATGCCATTAACTTGATTTAGCAAAAATACAACAATAACAAAAAAAAAGCAACAAAAGCCTTATTTTGAATGCCTGCATGTAATGCATTTTGACATGGCCCTCTACAAGTGTACAGCAATGACGCCAATAATAACTTCAATGCAAATACTGTATAATATATTCGAAACTCACCTTTTCAAACTTCTTAAGTGTGAAATCCCCATGTATTCACCACAAAGCTCAGGTCCCGTTCTTTATTATTTTATATAAGATTTACCTCATGAATTCGAATTATACGATATATATTCGATTTCCTGAGTCAGTCCTCTGTAGTACGTACTCGTGAAGTTCTAATACTTAGCAAACAATTGCTGCAGCTAATACCTCAACATCACAGTGATCACCTGCAGCAATAGATCACAAACATCACAGCCCTGTCTGAATGAATAATAATAATTCCAGCTGGGCCCCCGCTCGCGTGCGTGATAAATAAATAGGACCACTCGGTGCGTGGGGGTGTGCCAGTTTCCAGGGTGGAAATGAGTGAGTGAATGAGTCAGGTGACCGACCGACCGACCGGCTGGCGGGCGAGTGTGCGAACGAGTGAGCGAGGCTGTGAGGCTGGGTTCTCACTAAGTTCACATCGCAAGTGAACCACGACACTAGAAAAGTTATGGCTACTGGATAATGTATGGGCTGAGAGAGGAGCAGGTGCTGAGAGATCAAACTTTGAAGTCTATGACTGGAGAGATCTGGGTGACAAGCGGGAATTCTAAGTTTGTTAAAACTTTGATTTTACATTAAGAACCATCATCATCATCATCATCATCATCATCATCATACTACTATAATTAAGCCTGTGGATTTCATTACTAGACCACCAACACTCATGAAATCTGTGAAGCCGCAATTTTCGTCAATGCAGAGTTGTGTGGAGAGCTTAGTTTATCTTATAAAAGAGGCTTGATTTAAACCCCAAAAAAATGACCTTTCTTTGCAAAGTTTCGTAGTTGTGGTTTTGAATTTGCTGAAAAATATGTTGCGTTGCTCCACTTGGTCAGAGTTCATAAGTCAGAGGTCCCGCCACATTTAGGTTTCTTGTCTGTTGTCATTAGGCCTCTTTTTCGTATCAGAAAGTTGCTGTTCGGCCAGACAAATCCTATCCGAGGAATGGGTGTTATTACTACTACTATTACGAGGTTTGTCTCAAAAATAACTTTCACCACCTTGTAAAATCTTGAAATATTAAACTAAATCCATGTAACTTCACACTAATGAGCACCAACATATACGGAAATTCCCGTTAAAACGTTGTGGCACTGCCTTGAACGGAAGCAGCAAAACTGACGTCAACATTTTGAGAAAATCATTCTCCAGATATGACATCAGAACAGTAATAAAATTTTCGATTCTTTTGGGAAAAAAATGCCACCAGAAATTCATCAAGATCTATTAGCTGCTTTAGGAGATTACTCTCCATGTATTCAAACTGTAAGATCATGGGTAAGAGAGATTCATGATAGGCGAATCAGTGTTGAGGAAGGATCACGACTTGGAAGGCCTGTGACTGCATGTGGAGATGCAAATATCGATTACTGTAAAGATAGCCATTGGTGATGACAAAAGGAAAACATGCAGGGAGATATCAGATAAAGTTTCTATTTCTTCTGCTTCCGTTCATAGAATTTTTGATGGATAAACTTGACAAAAAGATGTTCGCTAAATGGGTGCCCCATTTGCTGAATCAAGATGAAAAGGAACAACGAATGACGTGCGCCCGAAGTTTTCTTCGTCGTTATCGTCGTGAGGGTCAGCAGTTTTTAGATCGAATACTAACTGGCGATGAGACCTGGGTCAATTCTTGGGACCCAGAGCTGAAAAGGCAATCTGCTGTGTGGTTGGACGCCGATGAACCTCGCCCAGCGAAAGTTCGACTCAAACAGGGTGCATTGAAAGTCATGCACATTACATTTTTTTATAACAAAGGCATCATCTTATCGTGGCCTGTTCCAGTAGGCACTACTGTCAATGCTACCTACTACAAAATGGTTATTCAAGAAAAGTTACGACCTGCCATAAGGAAAAAGCGTCCTGGATTGCTTGAAACTGGTGTGATTTTTCACCATGACAACGCACCTGTGCACACAGCCAATGTGGTGACAGAACTTCTGCACTCGCATAACTGGGAAATACTGAATCACCCCGATATTCTCCTGATTTGGCCCCCTGTGACTTTCACCTTTTCCCTAAAATGAAAGAACACCTACGGGGACAGCGGTTTGAGACAGGGGAAGACATTATCTTGGCCACAAAAGCTGCCTTTAGAGTGCTGGCCAAAGAGACATATGTCGCCGTCTTTGAAAGCTGGTTGCGTCGGTGGCAGAAGTGCTTGGACAATGGTGGTAACTATGTTGAATTGCCAATATAATGAAGGTACATTGTTCCAAATTTAGTGACATTATCTTCATTGGTTTTTGAAATGTGAGGTAGGAAAGTTATTTTTGAGACAGACCTTGTACTACTACTACTATTACTACTACTACCACAACTACTTCTACTACTACTACTACTATTACTGGTATTACTACTAATACAACAACAACAACTACTACTAATTATATGCTACTACCACTACTAAATAATAATAATCATCATTATTATTCGTATTCTTATTTTTATTATTGTAACAATAGTCATAATCCAGCGATGGAGTCTATACGTCTCCTATTCAAACAATGACCTGTTACAGCACTCCACATTATTGCCCCTAGCAGACCAGCTCACTCAGTCTGTGAGACAGCGACGGTGTATATCAGTTCTATGATTGGATCTTGCTTCTCATTTTCAATCGGAAAATCTTCCAAAAGATAATTTTTTTTCCTCTGTTTTAGAAAGCACGTAGAAGAAAGCGGAGGCAGATTTCTGTGATTTTAATTTCTGATCGCTACATCAAAATATTTCTCTCACTTAAATCCAAATACACATTTGTCAAAGACGATTACGCATTGTTTTGTTTTTTTTTCTCAACGGACGAAGGCTGTATTCGGAATCTTTAAGTGAATTCTCCAAGGCTTGAAGCATGTTGGGAAATATTAGATATGTGATTGCAATTTTGCATAGGAAGTAAAATACGGTTCTACAAGATGTAAATACAGTGAATTTATTTCGTTTCTTATGTCTAGGTGGATCATTTGATTACGTAGTCCCCCGAGATAGGTCATACTCTTTATATAAACAAATTAACCCATTAATAAAACAGATTAAGGCAATATTTCTCAATCAACACACTCTCTCAATCACTCACTAAGGACTTGGATAAAATACCTCGACCCCTGTTAAAGAGGCTGATTATTTAAAAAAAAAAAAAGTAACAGGTTATTACTAAAAGTTGAAACAAATGTCGTCTTCCATCACCACTAGTTTGCGTGAGAAAGACGAATGTCAGAAGTGGAAGATTTTGCCAAGCTTCAGCTGGCTTGTGACATCATGCAAGACGCATCTATTCAGCTGCAGAGCTAATGTTATTATGATTAGCTACCAAGGACCCATAACGGTAAAACCGACCTTCAAGTAAGACCCGGATTAACAATACTTGTGAATAATGGATTTCCCCAGGCGTGTGCAGGGTGCCGTCAACTCGGCAGACTAAGTCTATGGACTACTGGACACGCTCAGCGTACTTCGCCTTGTATTTATGGTCACTAAAAAATCCCCCCGACAGCGCCTCAGCATTTCCGTACACTGCACAAAAAAAAAAAAAAACCTGTTGATATTCTCAATGTTAAAATGGTAAACTAATACTAAAGGAGGAAAAAAAATCTGCACCTAAATAATCAAATAAAGAAACGGAGGATTAGTGGAAATGAGTAAAGTCATAAATCAGCTCAGTATCGTGTCTTTTCGGCACGTGGTAAACATCAGTTGCTAAGAAAATCGCTACTAGTTCGATTCAATTCCAACAGAAATTCAGTGCATACACTGTACAAGATTTTTTTTAAAAAGCGATGACGTAGGGAAAAAAGAGGAGGAAAGAAAGAAAGAAAGAAAGAAAGAAAGGAATGAGAACATGCTATAATTGCAGCCTGATACATGTTCTAATCACTTTCCGTTTCTGCTCTTCTTTGTCTCGCATGTAAGCCACTATGTCGTCCTTACGTCATCATTCTATTACGCTCACACAGTCCTGTGCCTTACGATTTTTCCACACTCATATCTTCTAAGAACAAGCACTTACATATATCAATGTGAACGTCTATTTGTACTTACACACACTTCATCCATCCATCCATCCATCCATCCATCCATCCATCCTCCATCCATCCATCCATCCACCCACGCACACACCCACCCATCCACCCACCCATCCACTAATTAATTAATTCATCAATCCATCCATTCATCCATCCACCCTCCCATCCATCCATCCATCCATCCATCCATCCATCCATCCATCCATTACCGACCGTGCATGCTTTGTCGCGGTTTTACGAATCAGTAGATTTTGTGTAACATATCGTCGTTCTATAGCCTTATACAGATCCACTTTAATAATTCAGAAACTACCAACGCAGGAACGAAGACATTAAGATGTGTAGACAATAGCAGGCATTTAATGCCAGAACCTACGTACACCAGCTTTATTTTCGCCACTTGTTCCTTCATGGGAAAATGACCTCCTTTGCTTTCTCCAATTAGATCGGCTCGAAGGAAAATAAAAGCAGCTCTGGTGCTATACACACACACACACACACACACACACACACACACATATACACACACCACGTACACACACGCACACACACACACTCCCACATTCACTTGGATGCAATATCCCGAGGCATGCCTAAATTCAAAACAGACCTGGTGCCACAACAAAATCGTTGCCTGATGCTATACCCTAATTAACATCCGCTTGCAAAATTTACAGGAAAACCAAAAATCTGTATCGTTTTGCAATATTGCATTTAACAAGATCCAATTCAAAGTATTTATAAGGCCAATAGCATAAATTCTATTCATAAACTTTAAAAAATCAGGGGAAAGCGACGACGGAGGGAAGGAGATGAGGAAACTAACAGAGAAATAATCAAAATAATAAAAATAAAAAATAAAATTTACACAATAAAGGCTAAAAAAAGATTGTAAGAAAGAAAAAATAAACAGAAACAAAAAGAAAGAAAGAAACGGAAAGAGGGAAAGAAAAACATGCGCTAGAACTGATGGTCAATAAATGCACCTGTCACTTCTCGTTCTTACCATTCATTGCCTCACATGTATGTCGCTGTGTCTTTCGTGAGTCTGCACTCTCGCTTCTTCTTTCACACAGTCCTCTATGTTACTTCTTCTCCTCACTCATACATGCACTTACAGACATAGATAGGTACATGTGTTTGTACTTACACGCCATTCAACAATGTGATCCTTTAGACGTAAGCTTTGCTATTGATTGCAGTGTAAATTATAATATGGTTCAGTCTATCGAGTCAGAACGTACCAAGTTATTTTAAATTACTGTGCAACGTAGCGAACAGTGGAATGTTGCACAGTAAGTTTAGATATATCTAAAATGTAACTTTCACTATGGCTTCATGGTGGCAGAGATGATGTGAAGCAAAGAATTAAGAAACCTGAGGTTGCGGGTTCAAATCCCTCCCGAGGCGGAAAAAAAACAAAAAACACCAAAAGAACAACACTTGGGAGTCATGACCCATGTGTGGCCCAGTCCCTATAATGCCAGGAAGTCAAAGGGCTGAAACACTTGTTAGACGGGGGTATCTTTCTCTGGAGATCTTCTACTGCCTCGCGCTCCGAGTAAGAGAGTTTCCTATTTTAAGAAAAGATCTTTTTGATACTGACGTTGTTTGGTTCAAACATCGGACACTGGTTGATGTCGGGAAAGAGCACCCATTTTCTCATTAGTGAGTAGTGACATTATTACTGGGAAACCCCCTGAAGAATTGCCTGCAGTTTTCCAATATGCGCCCCTACTAGTTTTCCGTGACGCGCCCCTATCAACGAATCACATACCGGAATGATTTGCAGTTTCCTATCTTACCACAGCACTATCGAAGCTAGAGATCTGAGGTTTCGACATACTATGCATTATTAGCAGCACAAGGGTGTCAGACACCGAATTTCGGTCAAGGCGGAATTGATTGAAGTACTGTATCCATACTGCTAATATGGTCACGCGAGGATATAAATAACTAACCAGTAATTATGAACGAAGCAAACCGAGGACAATATTGTCATACAGCTACCCGAGTTTAGGGATTGGTTTCTTGGAAAATACACCTATACAGCGAACTCGTCACGTTCAATCTACATTCGCCTAAGTCAATTTTTGATCACTTCATTATGTTTCTACTACTATGATCTTCCTTTTTATCTTCTTGTTGCTATTAAAACAAATGTAGTTTTGACTTGTCATTATATCCCACTTCTACTCGTACAGGCTGAACTAGATCTACCTCAGTGTTTTGCTTTTGGCAACAGGTTGAGAGAGCTAAATTACCTTAAAATCTCACAAATTTGCAAATAATAAATAAATGTGATGAAATTACTTTTCAATGATATCCAACATGATATACTCCATGGTAAGTCTAGATTTCTTGAAATAAACCTGGATCTGTGTTGGTTTTTTTTAAATTCTGGTAGCCTGAAATTATTCACATCGCCTTCTTTTATCCCTTCCGATGCCCTAAATATATCTAGACCCACATTGTTATACTTGTTACAATCTGGGAATAACATTCTGTCCTGTTTTGATCGTCTTTGTCACTTTTTAGACGAACTGATACGTTCTTAACGTAGCGTTCCTATGTTCTATAGTTGCCGGTAGGTCGTATGAATTTTACAGGTTATGTACGTTACAGAAGCCTAATCCAGTTTCCCTCTTTGAGCCAATAAACTGTTTTCTCTACTGTCACTTACAAGAAATTCCACAATCTCTAAGTCCTCTTTAATTGTTTGCAGAATTCAATGAGCTTATTAAAAATGATGTTCAAAATATAGGTCTTTCAGTTCATTTCCGAGCTGCAAACCGATACATCACAAAGTGTAAACAAGCTAACCAGTTTCCTTAACAACAAGTGCTCCGCACAAAAGCCCACAACGAAACCGAAGTGAATGACCCAGACTTCAGGTTTAATGTACAAAATCAGGAGAGAATGTACAATAATTCGCAGGTAGGTTCACACATCTAGGTCCCATTCTCCACAATCTGTCCAAAGGACAGAATTTTTACTGTCTTTCTAACGCATATGACAGCATGTTATTATTAGAAGTCTGTAATCTGTAATGAACTATTCCTACATACAGGCTAATGAACATCACTGGACAAGTTCACCAAACAAGGCAGTTCAGATCGAGTTTAGTTCAATAACGTAAAATGTCCTAAGATCAAGGTTAGCTTAGTTCCATGAAATTGGGTAGTTTTCAGATCAGGTCAGTTTCTCTTTGTTTTAGAAATTGGCATTCAGTTCTGATTTTAGAGGTAGATGTGAACTGAACTGAGATTCATGTAGACAATTAATGTTCAGAGCAAGCACCTAAAATCGCTACAGTTCAAATCCAGATCAGTTCATCCTAAATCGCTATTAAACTCAGCTCAAGATAATGTAAACTGGACCTAAGTTCACGAACTGTGTTCATAGTAATACGATCTCAGTTTGGCTCCGACCTGCTAATGAATCCTTATTAATTTGGTGACATAAGCACCCGAAGAACATTACATTAAAGAGATTAATGATTGGTAAGTATATTATAAATGACTGGGGAGAATAAACAGAGATCAGTTCAAACAGGGAACACTGCTTAGTAATGGCAACCGAAATGATTAGCCGATAAAAAATGCCCTAGCCGTATTTGACTGATTCCAGTCGTTCTGCGTTCAACTGTGCTTAGAAGCTACACATTCTAATGGTTTTCTTTGGTTAAAGGAAAGAAAAGGGATTTACTCTTAACTGAACAGTGGTCGTAGGCATAATCCTTGCGTTAGCGCATTGCGGTAACAAAGGAAACCTCTCAAACCATCAGTGCAGTTCACTGTGGTTAACATAGTACGTTAAATAACGTATGGATTACGCAGGTACTTGCGTGGAGACTTGGTTACAAAACATATAATACCCTGTCATTAAATAACTCCGTCCGTCTCGAAAATTTACCGACCTTTTTTTTTTTTTTACAAAAAGTGGAGATCAACACTTTATGTTCGGATTAAGCAACATGGTCAACAGCATGCNTAATACCCTGTCATTAAATAACTCCGTCCGTCTCGAAAATTTACCGACCTTTTTTTTTTTTTTTACACAAAGTGGAGATCAACACTTTATGTTCGGATTAAGCAACAACGTCAACAGCATGCACAACAAAATTCACTCCAACATTGTTCAGGTCTTGGACATATTTGAAGATTTTTACAAGACAAGCTAATTATGCATAATATCTCTTCACTCATTATTTGAAGTGGCTACTGGTGGGAAATTATGACATCTAGAGTAATAACAATGTTAATAGCCAAACAAGAGAATGTCATCGGTGGCAAGATGGGCTCTCAAGACCAGCAAGACAAGGGCACGTTGGACAGACCAGTACTTGCTTTGCTTTTCCCTCTAAAAGACTTCTTGGAACCCATTTCTTGAAAATGCTGTCGCTGGTTGACGTTTTTTTTTTTTTTTTNACGTTTTTTTTTTTTTTTTTAGTGTTTCTTTTCAGCCTAGCCTTGATAATCCGGAGCCGCCCTTTTTTGTTCTATGTAGCCCTGACTATCTACTGCTGCTTCTTTAAAACATGACCTCCTTCCATGCCTCGCCATTATCTCAGCCTCCAGTTTCTCTTATTCCCCTTCCTCTCCTGCTTCTGCCAGTGCTCAAACGAAAATAAAAGATAGACGCGATCGGTTAGTTGCCATCCCAGTATTTCCTCACAAAAGAAATTGAGCATTATCCTAAACGTCCCTTTGCTCTTTCTGTTGTGATAATTATAACCAAACAATATATTAATTCTTAGTAAGGAGTAAACTACGTAGGAACATATACAGAATGAGTCGTGAGCATACATTTTTATTATCAAACAGAATCTCATTCTGCAGTTTCAACCTTCTTGTACAATCGGCATACGAATCTACTGACCACAGTACACTTGAGACAGGAACTGGTGAAGATAGCAGCTGTGATGCTTCTCAATACTCGGTATGAACTATTGTCAATTTATAAGCGCTGTGAACTCCACTGGCTAGGTAGCTCAGTGGTCTGGACACTGCCATATATGGACCCTTTAATACATACTATAGTCTATCCATAAAATTTTCAGTATCATCAATATTATTGTCTTCTGTTGTTCCGACTTCATTCAATGAAAAGATGTCCTTTTAGAGGCTTAATACACACACGTGTACTGTAGTCAGCAGATTCGCAACCGTCACACAAAACTACATGACAAGTCTCGTATTTCTTTTGTTTTGGCCAGAATGCC
This sequence comes from Ellobium chinense, assembly GCA_033807755.1. Classification (NCBI taxonomy): domain Eukaryota; kingdom Metazoa; phylum Mollusca; class Gastropoda; order Ellobiida; family Ellobiidae; genus Ellobium; species Ellobium chinense. The sequence continues at coordinate 626,495 of JAWQUT010000402.1, read as the reverse complement.
CTTCACCATTCAACACAGCTTAAATCGGCCCAAGCTGTAAAGTCTTCCACAACCACCACCAGGGACCGTCCCCACGTCCAAGCTGCATCTAATTTGCGTCTGTCTTGACTTGCGCTCTGGTTTCGTGAGTTTCATTAACTCGCACTTTAATGGAAACGTTTTTCCTTCGTTTCCTTTTATTTTTTTTTGCTCTCCTTTTGGTGGGCTGTAATAACTTTGGTGGCGTGAAAAACAATTCGCGGGTAGTGCAGCTGTTTGTTAAGAGACATTTTAAAAGCCAGCCTTGCAGCACAAGGACGTAGCTATGAAAATAATCTGTTTGCATCTCCGTGATTGCGTAGACAATGCACACTTCCCGACAAAATATTTGGCCACATTGTCATTTAACGCCTTTTAAATTCCTTAAAATTCAACATCAATTTGTTGTAGAAAAGGTTATTCTAATCTCAGCAAGCCACGTTTAGTCTGGAAAGTCCTACCTTAACCTACGCATGAGGAACCTACAGGGAGTTCCACTTCCCACGTCAACCAAACCACGTTACTCAGGTCATGTCTAGAAAACTACGTCACCATAACGCGCTACATTGAAGTTGCCAAGGGAGCTTACCACACCCGAAGTATTTTGTGTATGCACCAGAAGGCAGCCTACTCGCAACAGTGAAGTCTGTGGTGACTGGAAATACCTCGTCTTTATATTCAAGTGTATTTTCATAATTGAGCTAACGTCTAAATGTATGTACTGTTTGCTCTGACAGTCACCAGTGGCCGTAGGCATAATCCATACGTTAATTTACGTATTGCGTTAACCACGGTGATCACTACTAAAGTTTTGGGACTTTCCTGGAGTTACCGTATTGCGTTAACTAACGTATGGATTATGCATACGGCCACAGGCGCCGTAATACTAACGGGCAGCACGCTGTGTTAGACATAGTGTTAAAAACTAAGGAGTGAGGAGCTGACAAAATCTAGATCTAATGTAATCAATGGCAGCTCGTCATCTGCCAGTTCTACCAGACTGTTCCTTCTACGCTGACATATGCATTCAAATTACTATTCAATATTTGCATCATGATCACAATACAGTCATGTGCTCCCTTGTTGGTCCCCTCGTATGTTTAAAAAAACAAGGGGGAGGAGGCGACGGGTACACGCGTAGTTTTTGGGATCACGAACCGCCATTGAAAATAATATAGTTGTTTGTCCTTTGCGGAACTTCGCAACATTGACTAGGGTCAGACAATTAACAAAGACAAAAAAAAACAAACAGTTCTCATCTAATCAAGCTCATTTTAGCGTGAGTTGGATTCCCATAGCCCATACATGAAATTGGTAAAAGGAATTTCACATCCCACGTGAACTAAACTACGTCACTCTTTTCACCTCTCCATGTGTGGGCTTTTCTTGCAAGTCTTGACAACCTCGCAATGAGCGCTCCGGTACGAACCTCTGCCAACATTGGTCCATAAAAAAACAAAAGGGCTGACAGGAATCCCCCATTTCTCAAGCCAATTTTTTAAAATCGATTTTCACAGAAGAAAAAATAATATGACAAGACGATCCCTTTTTTTCACGAGGTATTAGCACTTCACTGCAAAAATTCCTTCAATTTCCATGATTGTTATTTACTCTGCGGTTTGGTTTTTTTTTCTTATTTTGAAAACTGGTTTAGTTAAGATGACATTTTTAACTTGAACTGCACATTATGGTACGTCGTAGCTTTTAGTTTCATGATCAATGCGTGATCAAAATTCTTTAAAAGATCCTGAACTACAGTACTGTTGTAACGGGGCCTTAACAACGCTAGACGTTCCAACAGCCAGCCACACCGTCTAGAACGCCATTTTGTGTAGAGCAAGTGAGAAAGAGAGAGAGAGAGAGAGAGAAAGAGAGAGAGAGAGAGAGAGAGAGAGAAACAAACAGAATGAGGACAGTGTTCACTGGCACTCAGCGTGAAAATGTTGCAGTCAATAGCGTGATGGAATACTATTGTTATAATGCAACAAGGTCGAACCAATTTTCGAATTGTCTGGGATCTACAAAGCGTCTGTTATCAGCATTCAGTTCAAATACAAAGCATCAGACAAAATGGCCTGCCGTTCAAGCCGCCTAGGGCCCTGTATTTAAATTAAACAGTTGGTTCGTTGTTTGGACGCTGTTCATTTCCTCGCCTGCTGGTTTGTTGTTTTTTTTTGTCTTTTGGTTGTTGTTGTTGTTGTTGTTGTTGATGCTGCTGCCGCTGCCGCTGCTGCCGCAGCAGCTGTTATAATTGTAGTTATTGGTGTTGATATTTGTGTTGTCATTGTTATTGTTGCAGTGTTGTTGTTGTTGTTGTTATTGTCGTTGTTGTTAAATGAAATTGCCAAAGGTTTGTCAACTGAACGACAAAAAAAAACATCCAACGGAGAAAAGCGCACAAGACGCAATATTTCTTCATTGCACATTACCTGTATTTAAAAATTACAAAAAAGAAAACCAAAACATACGCACGTTTCCCAACCCCGGTTCACACTCAGCACGACCACTTTCATCTGGTAAATTTGCGTGCTGGTTTGATTTCATGCTTAGAGGCATTTTAACCCTCCAGAGACGTTTAGACTGCTTGGTCTAATCCAACCCCGCGGCTTCTGTGCTACTTCTTCAGATGAAATTTACAACAGCAGCGTAAAGCCCTCTTCCCCTCCCCCACAGAGTAATAATAACAAAAATGAAAAAAAAAAAGGATTTTGTTTTGTATGTTTTGTGTTTTTTCGTATTTTTCGATACTTCCAAAACCGTCGAAACTGCTGACACGTTCAATACTTTCAATGCTCTCGATACTTTTAATACTTCCGATACTGAATACAACTTCTCAGTATCGAAAATATTGATACTCAGAAACGATGCTGCCCTCCGCTATTAGATGGTAAACACGCTCCGCCGAAAAAAACAAGTTGATTTTCACATGTCTGTGCCGAGCCCGGTTTTGTTTTTTTTTCAATCTGTCTGTCATTCTTATAGAAGGTAATAGATGGCAACGTGGCCACATTTAAAAAAAAAAAAAAATTGGAAAATGTCCATGTCATAGTGTTAATACTATCCGTGTTTGGGCCATAGTCTTACATCCGTAAAACGTAAACAGGAAATTAAAATAGATCATCAGTTTTACGTTCCTCTACATTTCAAACCATCGGTATGGCAGATTTATCTCGACTTCGTCACCTGATAACTTCCGCTCTTTTTGGTTGAACCCATTCAGCTGCGGCATAAACATATCTTTTGTTTTCTACACGGTGGGCCATAATAAAGGTGTTCCTCTTTGATGTATTGTCTTAACTCGAAACACGCACTATGCCCTGCTCGAACTTGGCTATGTTGACTAAGCATTCCAGGAGATTTAGTGGGAGGTTATAGTCCAATGCCTGCAATCGAATTAGATCAATTGAAAAAAAAATATTTTAAAAAATACTACCAGGCGTTTTGAAAACAAAAGAGGAGAGGCGCGGGGACGCGCCCCAAAAAAGAGGGAGAGAGAGAAAGACAGAGAGGAGTCAGAAAATGGCAAGACAACCGGGACTGGATAGAAAGAAAAGCGACGGAAGAAGAAGAAGAAAGAAAAGAAGAAAGGAAAACAGAGAGGAAGGAAGAATGACCAGTATTTGGAAAGACAAAAAAAAAAGAGAAATAAAGAAGAAATGGAGGAAGGAAAGAAATGGNNGGGGGGGGGGGGACAAAGACAGACGGGAGAGGAAAGATAACTAAATCAAAAGTGAGAGGGGGATACCTCAAGAACTCGAAATTCAGTAAACATCTCAAGTTCCCATTTGACATTAAGGAACGGCTTGCCGTGCAAAGACAAAACATCACATAGCAGTAATTTGATTTAAGTATCTTACAATGTTTTGTCGTTGCATGACAGAAGGGAACAGCGAGTAGCAAAGAGAAAGTGGAGTTTCGATTGCAGCAAAAAGCTTCTCAAGACGATCACTGATCTTTCCTTAGAAAAGCGTTCACCTTCAGCACCGTGGCCACCATACACACATTGGTGGATGTGTGTGTGTGTGTGTGTGTGTGTGTGTGTGTGTGTGTGTGTGTGTGTGTGTGTTCACACGTGTGTGTGACAAGATAATGAGTACGATATTTTGTCTACTTTCCACGTTACCATTTTGATCGCAAGGTTGTTGTTGAAAGCAGTTTGAAAAAAAAAGTAATATTATTATTTTCATATTAAAAACACCAATTTTTAAAAACTTTTATGGTTGACCAGCAAGACCAAGAAAACAGTCTTGTCGAAGTTTTACATTAGCCAAATGACCCTGCCTTTTATTTAGTGTTTATCCTAACGTTTCATTCAATTTGGGACAGGAGACAGGAATTTGACAGGTGGTCGACATACAAGGGTAAGGTTCGACTGGACATGAGTTTCGGGGTCAGGAGGTCTTAACGTATAACCTTTACACTAACTATTTTTGACGGGGATCTCCCTACTGAACTATATCATTTTTATTTCAAGAGTGTTTCTCCCAAATTCAGTAAATGCACTCTCGCTGAAAGATGAGTTATATCGTTTTCAGAATTGCATTTCTGTATTAATTTCCTCAAAATAAAAATGAGCGTATAATAATGGTTCTCCAAGAAATGCGGTTTATCGTTTAAAAGTAAAATAAAATGGGCCTATATTATGTGAGGGGAGTTATTATCTTTGAATTATGTCCCTTTATTTCCGTTCTCATTATCTCCCTTTATCTCATACGAATTCAGTGTGCACATCCAATCTGGTCCTAATTTTGCAGAAGAAGCTAAAATCTTTCGCAATTCGCCTCTTTTTATCAGTTAATTGGATATCTCCAAAACTATAGACGCCATGAGAGAATAATCCGGATGGAAATATTGCGAACATTCTAAGCTCTACACAAAAGTGCCAAACCGTGAACTCAACCCAATCAGACATATGCGGTCTTTTCTCATAAAACGACAGACAAATTGATGTTTGGAGGGGGAAAAAATCTTCCTTCTGTCAGTGAAAAAATGCCCAAGTGTCGTGTGACGAAGTGCACCGGGCTCAGAATGTGTCCACAAGCTTTATTCCGGCACGAGGACCGTGGAGAGATAGTGTTGAGGGGATTTTGTTTTTGGTCTTTTTTTCAAAGAAACATGACTTTCATGGGAGAGATTTCGGAAGGATTGCCCTAGATTACATGGGTACAGTCTTAATGTGTCAGTGCACGACACCCAGACAATTAGGATCGGTTGTTTGTGAACGGGGGAGTTAACGACAGAGACGGAGAGAAAGACAGGGAGAAATTTACATGAAGGAGAGTAGTCAAGCAAACATTTTAGGAATTAAAATGGGGGGACGTGAGAAATGTTTTCCGAGATAGACTGTTTCATTCGTAAACAGAATGACAACTGGAAAACGGAACCATAAACAAAGCAAAGGAAGACAAAGGGAGAAAATTCTGGATAGAGTGACAAGTAGGAAGGGGGATACAATTTAATCGTGAAATGTTGAGGTGGGAAGCAGATAGACTGAAATAGGGGTTCTTGAACGCCCACGCCAGTCGCCTTGAAGTAAAAGACGAAGACGAGGAATGGCATCAACCATAATTGAGGAAGTTGATGGACCAGAGTCGTTTACATTATACAAGGTGAGAGACTCTGTTTTACCCGGAACTACTGAATGAAAGGAAATCACTGGTAGAAATGGCTACAAAAAAGTCAACTGCGTGGGAGACAGACGGGAATCAAGACATGATAGTAATCATCAGCAGTTCCACTCTGCGACTGTTGTTGACAAGGAAAGTTGGACAGGAATGGACTTTGCTCCTTCCGGCATGATACCTCACTTGGGACAAGGAATACACCTGAAAATTTCTCAAACATACTTTGTTCATGATTCCAACTTTGATCCCTAAAATTTTCTTCTAACCATTCACCTTCCGGTCACTTTTTTTCTCCCCCCCNCTCTCTCTCTCTGTCTGTCTCTCTGTCTCTCTCTCTCTCTCTCTTTCTCCATTTCTCTCTTTCTCTTTCTGTCTCTGTCTGCCTGTCTGTCTGTCTGTGAATGTGCATGTCTGCGTGTGTGTGTGTGTGTGTGTGTGTGTGTGGTGTGTGTGTGTGTGTGTGTGTGTGTGTGTGTGTGTGTGTGTGTGTGTGTGTGTTTCTTCCCTAAAGTAAAACCTACCCTTAATCTTGCTCTTCACTCTAACCCAAGCATCCATTGGAAGACTCATATTTTTCGCCAACAGTTACTGGCAGGACCGGCGATGAAGAAAGTACTGAGTGTTGTGCTTGGAGGGAGCAAGGAGAGATGAGGTGGGATATCGGGGTGTAGTACCCACTAGCATTTTTACTGCAGTACAGTCTTTACTTATTGCACACCTTATACACTCACGATCAAAAGAAAGTATACACGTCAATCATAATCCATATCAAAAAGCCAACATGACAAAGGGAGATAAAAACTGTTTGTTTTATTTTCAAACGTGGAGTTTATTTTCAATTAAGTTCACGGAAAAAGAACTTCTGGGACTTGAATCTGGGGTCTGATGTCCCACATTTTGTGGAGGAGGGTCAAAAGACAACATCAGAATCAGCGTCCGTGAGTGAGTCCCAACTAAATGATGACGAATCTTGGTTGCTAGCCTTCTCCCTCACATTTAAAGCTGTAGAAAGGTCGTCACACTTAAAAATGAGTATCTTGTGTGTCCTGGGACATCATTGGACGTGAAGTCGAAGCTATGGTTCTGTCACCACAAAACCAGCATCAGCTAATTCAAATGTTGACACAGGCATGGAACAACATTCACAGCTGCAACTAGTAACTCTGATTAACTCGATGCGGAGCAGATGCACCGTTGTGATGAATGTCACTGGAGGACATACAAGATACGTGTGACTTGACTTTTACAGCTATGAATGCGAAGGAGAAGGCTAGCAACCAAGATTCGTCATCTTTTAGTTGAGATTCACTCATGGACGTTGATTCTGATTTTATGTTTTGACCCTCCTCCACAAAATGTGGGATATTCAAAATATATGTAGACTAATTAATTTTGTTTAAGAAGAAAACAACAACAACAACAAAAAACAACAAAGAGAGATGGTTCACAGAGTCTCAAAGCTGAGAGAGAATGTAAAATGTGCAGATCTTATGTCGAGGTTATATACCATTTCGTAACAGATATACTACTAAAATGAGGAACGAGTTAAAATGATTATTTTTTTACAAAAAGAACTTTTAACAAATCCTCAAGTATTTGAAACGTTTATGTCACTCTCACCATTTTCCAAATTTATTATTTTATTCGGAGTCATGAAGTGTGAATTTTATGAGCTCTTTAATGTGTCATGTTCTTTTTATCTTAGTAAAACCTGGACCAAGAGACATCAATTTTATAATATTTGATTCTAGCACATATGACCGATTAATTTACCTCCAATATTTATTATTTTACTCTGATGATATTTGTAAATAGACGCAGACAGGGCACCCCTACCTGTCTGCCCAAAAATTTTAAGGGGTTGTCTGTAAATAAATAAACAAATAATTAAATATTCCAAATTTACATTACGAACAGACAGAATTTAAAAAAAAAAAAGAAATGTTTATTACTCTTATCATATTAACTTTTCTACCAGTCTTTAGAAGGAGACCGTCGACCTGAGCAACCGCTTTAGGGACAAACAATATGTGGTCGTAATACACAGGTTCCACTACACTGTATACTAACGGCTCTGAACACTGGAAAATGCCGGACAGGTTCATTTCGTGTTCTTCCATTAGCGGTAATTCACAGTGTCTCGGAGTTCAACATGAGCTCCTCAAGGGACGGAACTGATCCGGAAGTACTTGCTGGGCATGACAGTGCGTTCCTTGAAGAAAGGAGCGAATCAAAATGGCTTCCAACACTTGTCTATGTCTTTAGCCCTGCATGGGATGGCGGGCGCATATTGTGTAAGGGAACAGAAAAATCGGCATTTTCATGTTAATGGCAGCAGAACTGAACGACCTTAGATCCTCAATGGAAAGCTAAAAATTGTAACACGTATTGCATTCAGGGTTGGTTTTATCATTCAAAATTTGAGAACTTCCGCATTACTGTTGGGCATTCCTGACACCCTAAGAATTACATTAACCTTGCATGTTGAACGCTATTGAAGGGTGCACTGAGGACACAATCATGCGCTAATGTGATTCTCACATGATAAGAGATCCCATCTTTAATGCGTAAGCTCTCAAAAATCTTCTTATATTTGAAGTGGGCGTCACAACAGGGAATTTTTGACTAAGCAGTGTAATATTACACCGCAGACTTACAGGGAATTTCAAAAACAAACTTATGCAACTTCTTTCATGATGTTCTAAAAAGTAATGCTATTAAGGCTGAACCATCGCTGTCTTTTCGTGCGACTGGTGTAGAATACTGTTTTTGTGTTTGTAGTGCAACAATCCTCTTGCAAACTCATAAGGATTCACGGGAGACGGAACGTCCTACAAAAACGGTCGGTCTCTTTCAGTTCAGAGAGGTAGACAGAGGTTCCTTATTCGAGTCTTTAAAAATTAGCAAACGAAAACGATGGGAGATGGTATTGTTAATATTTTGTTTTGATATATGTAATTTTACCCCTGCATACTGTGGACATAATGTCATGTAAAATATATTTCCGTTTGTTTTTCCTTTAGCACGGCAGTAGAACTAGAGTTTTTTGAAACATGCAAGTGGCCCTCCTATAGAGTTGATTCCGCTTACTTGGAACTACTGTGGACGATTAAAGAAGGCTAAAACATAAAGAATTTGTGGGTATCCTTTGACTTTAAAGCAAATTCCCTTTGCCTCAAACAAAAAAAAAATTATCTCGATTAAGCAGAGGTTGCTATTATTATACAGCATCGCCATTAGAGACTACCGGTTTGTCTTACCTCAAAGCAGTCTGGCTACATCCAGCACAAACTGACCACTAAATGAATCAGTGCTAATGTCAACAGAGACTAGACACAACACAAATACCATTAGGCTCACAGACTGAGAGGACAAAAACCCTCAAAAGTATGCTCTCCCTTTACCATCATAGCTTGGAATCATATCATATTATAGCTCTTCTTACTTCTTTCCTAGTTTGTCTGGATTGTTAGTCTTGCCTGCAAACCCATCCACTGGTGCTCGGAAATAAATGTCAGTCGGAGAAAAAAAAGTCAATTGACTTTCTATCCCAGAAAAAAAAAAAAAGTTAGTTGGTGGAAAAAAAGACTGCAAGGAAGAAAGCCACCTCTAAATAATGGGTAGTAACGATGAAGACAAAGATAGTATGGAGGTTTTGCCTCACAAAGCCTTAGCCAAGACTTTTTCTTACCTTTAGGGAGTGCTATTTCTGCCCTGTTCAACATTCCTCCGTCCACCCACCCATCCATCCGTCCCGTCATCCATCCATCCATCCATCCATCCATCCATCCATCCATACAGTTGGTCAACAACACGACTCATTTCTTCAGTTCATCTTCTTCATATCATTGACACTGTCAATGTTCACGTTCATTTTATTCTAATCAGCGTTCTACATCTGTTATGTTACCTGAACCAAATGGTACCAATATTCTTCTCCGGGGACTTACATTCCAATTATTTTTGGGACTCTTGGCAATCGTAAGATGCTGTAAGACTCGCTGGATTACCATTAATTATGTGTCATATCACTTTTAAATCTTGGCTGTCTGTCTTGGAAGGTAAAACCATACTGTACTTGTGAAAGCAAGACAGGACGGAAATGAGTTCTGACTGAAAAATATCTGCTGCAGAATTTTTTTTTTAAAAAAGGGATAAAAATAATTTGGATAGACGGTCAAAATTCCCCGTAGAGATTATTTTGGCTGCACAGCTAGACGAAAAGATTTCCTTTGTGGCACAGCCTAGAACATGCTTCTCTAAAAGCGCCTCCACTCAAATTCGTATTAGTAATGGGGCTTATCTTGCCTCTCCTCTCCCCTCATACCCCGGGCAGTTCTTCAAGTTTCTATAATCTTTACAGTTAGTCTGCAACTTAAGGCGTTTGGTTTTTTTTTAAATTTCGTTTTGTTGTGTTTTTATTCGTACAATATGGCTACACTGCGTATTGGATGACTAAATATTTTGTGTCTTGTTTTGCTCATTGAGCCACTCGTCATTTTAAGATCCCTCCTCGCCATGTTGGCAGGCCAGAGATTAGGCGCCAAAAGCCTTTTTTTTTTGGTTGCTCTTTTAATGTCATTTTCATAGTGTCTGCTATCTTAACGTCCATGACTTTTTTTTTCCTTCGGTTGGTGA
>JAWQUT010000402.1:571213-598113 GCA_033807755.1 Ellobium chinense | reverse complement strand
CCACCCAGCCCCTATCCCAACAACAAAAAAATGTATCCATGTTTTCACTTTCCATATTTCACTCACGGCAATTTTTGCTTGCGTCAACTCTAATCGCTCTTGTTTCGGTTCCCTCTTTCCGCATTACGGAAGCCGAAAAGGTGGTAGTTAAGATTCGCTATAATGACAGTCGATTCCAATTCCAAAATCATAAATTTCGAGTCATGTCATTATGGAAAATAGCCTCGCTGAAACAACTTGGGGCGGGGAAGGGGAGGGGGGAACGGGATAACGGGGGATATAGCGAAGCTGAAGAAAAACAAGGGGAGAAGGGTCAAGGAACAAACAGAGGCTGAAATAGAATATCCACTAGTGCGTCAGAGAGTACAAAGAAAATTAAATGTCCGTGAGGAATCTAGACAGTCTCCATTATGGGAAAAGAATGGAAGAGGAGGGAACCTGATTCTCTGCCTCTTTGTTGTGATCTAAAATTCAAATCCATACCGCAACTGGAGTAATCACTCGGTTTAAGGGACGGAGGCGGGAGGGGAGAGAGCCAGAAGTCGAGATTTCACCATAACCCTCTTTGATTCTTTGCCTCTGAAGGTGTCCTGCAGGTTTTTGTCGGTGACATGACAGTTGGGGACGAAGTATTTATCATGATTTAATATTATTAATCACTGAAACTTTATTGCAAATTGTCGAAGGCAACGCTTTCTTCACCGGGACAGAGCATTTCAAATAATTTTTAATTCATCACATGACCGAGGAAAAAAAAAGTTAAATCTTGCCCCAATACTCTTAAGTATGCTTTTGTTGTTCCGTGTGCCTTCACAATTTACAGTTTGCCTACAAGGATAAAAAGGAGTTGGACTACATGTTATGCTTAAAATCAATCATCAATCAACTTTATTATTTCATTATTGTTAATCATACTATAACCTCACTTAACTGCTTTATCTTTATTGACCCATATAAAATCTAAATAATGGAGGCGATTTTTTAATCGGTTCCATTTGATTCATTCAAAAATTAATTTACCTGACCTAAATATTGTCTTTTAAAAGGTATTTAATATTTCTGACCAAACCAGATCTAATAGAACTGGCCTTCACATCTTACTTGACATAGTATAATTTTATAACAATAGAAATAATAATAAAATAATAATAACAACAGTGATGATAATAATAATAACAGTGATAATGATATTAAAAACATCATCTTTGTTTGATATACGTCAAACTAAAAGCTTTTGTCTTTGTAAAATTAGTGCATATTTTCTTACAAATGTGGTTTCCAGAATAATGTCCGGAAAAGTTTGCATCACAGAGACTTTTGAAATTTACTATTACCGTAATCAAAGTAGCCTACTCTCTGAGCAACGATGAGAAAAAGGAAGTTTTCGTGGGATTGAGATGGGCGAAAGAAAAACGTTAATTGCTTTTACTTGCCAGGAAATATGACAACCGGTAAATAGTCATGTCTGGCGGAACAAATGCCATTTCAAGATCAGAAGCCAAAAAGTGAAAGATTAATCCTGAAAGACAACAAAGGCGTATAAAGTGCGCCTGGACTCTTAAAGGAAAACTTGCGCATCAAAAATAATTTCCGTTTTTCAATACTATTTCTTTCTGAAAATGATCTATGGTGCCCACCGAGTCAATTTTACGAAGAAAGAGCATCGTTCTATTACCGTGCGCGTATTTAATATGACGCAATTAGGAAAGCTAGAGTTACCGGATTTGGCCCATGCGTTCAGAATTATTATTCCCCTTCCCCGATCAGCAGAGGCCTATGGCAAAAACGATGACGTCACCCAAGTTCCAACAGCTACCGACACCCCTATGTTACAATGTATTATTCAGCTTTTCATTAAGGTTCTGGTCATCCAAATTCATAAGTAAAGTTTCATAGTGTAAGCCAGATAAAGCATTCCTCATTTTTATTGCCTCAGCATGATTGTTTTTGACAGATCTACTGTTCACCGACAGAAGCATTAAAATATTCATACCAACATGTTATCACCCGTCCGCAGACACTGGCTAGACAGCATGGCTATATGGCTAGAACGTATCTGACGCAAGCTTATGGCCGCCATGCGCACAGTGGGTATAACAAAATTCGGGCTTTGAATAATAACATCCTATGGGTTGTATGGAGTCCGGCAGAGACACTTATGTTGACACACACGTGAAAGACTGTTTTATTGAAATATCGTTTGATTTAACATGATCTGTAGGACGATGCCACTTTCCTATACGGCTGCGCCAGCCCATCGTTACCATCGGAAGGCAACTCCGCCTTCTATAGTTGTAAACACTGTCTCGTTTCAAATGCATTTGCTTTCATATTTCAAATACTAGGTGGTTTTATTTCAATATTCTTTAATGTAACGTATGCAGGGACAGTAAACTAGCGATCTGTAGAGTTTCTATGTACAGTAGTATGAAATATTTTACTCGTGAAATTTGGGAGAACAGGGCTTTGATGTGAAGTTTAACATGTCTATCAGTCAAACCTACCCGTACTGGACGCTAGTCTAAGTAGTCAAGACAACATTTAACAACTGGCGAATTACGATGATTAGATAGTGCATGGTTATTACTGACAGTAACATTACATAGGTATAAATACATAGACTAGTTCACAGTTTCAAACAATAAAACGTAAAGTTGGAGCTTATCATTCAAAACAAAACAAAAGAAAACAAAACAAAACAAAACAAAAGAAAACAATACAAAACAACGACAATAACAACAACACGAAATAAGAGCCAACAGCTCATCAGTAAGTCTGCCACATCATTTAATTTGACATTCATATTTATTTTCCTACAGCTCCTTCTCACTTCAAGCAGACCTTTAGCCGATTGATTTACATACCAGACCTCCTGATGAATGAAATATGTATGTTCATGACAGCTGCCTATCACCTCCAATGTGGCTCATCAATAACAGTAAAATATAAGGTGATAGAGTGTTAAGTGGCACGTCAAAGCCAAACCCATTAGGGAATGGGCTATGGGCTCCAAAATGACCCCTTGCTCTACAGTGGACAGTCGACATGTTCTACTCATAATATATTATTAATAGCAATGCACGGATGCATGTTAAAAAAAAACAAAAACAAGCGTATATATGTAGGGCTTTATGGCAAAACGCATTATACACCGTTCGGGGGCTACGGCAAAACAGACCAGGTACATAGCATATTATTTTGTGATACGCAAAATTTGATTCTGAAATAACGTAGACCAAATATAGTTTTATGGAGTGGAAAATTGTATGTATACTAAATATTCTTACTACTACATGAAGCATGCAGAATAAGCTAAAAATTCAAATTGGTGGACAGCGCGTTTTGTCATGCAACCCTTCATAATGTAGTGTAGTACAGAGGGGAACGTAAACTCTTGCAGTAAATAAATGAATAAATTTCTGCACAGAAGTAAACAGAAACGAAAGCATTACATTAGAACACATAGAGTAAAAAAAAAAAAATACATCACTGCATATAAGCTTCTGCTGGCGATAGGGATCGCTATTTTCGCTTCCCGTTTGCTTGATACCGATCTTGCATGTTGGACTTGTCAATTTCGTTTTATGGAAGAGCGACATCAAGCTAACAGAAAGGGGACACCAGTGACTTCTGTCGGGAGCAGTGGTCTATCGCAGTGATGGGGTTTTACTCTGAACCGTTAATAAACAAACAATCAAACATTCAAATGGCATGTCATTAATTCAAGTCTGAACAATCTATTCTCGTTCCCGATATTCCCTAACAATGAGAGTATCACCTATGCTCGTTGTAAAATTGCAAACTTAGTGTGTACGTGTGTGTGTATGTGTGTGTGTGTGTGTGTGTGTGTGTGTGGTGTGTGTGTGTGTGTGTGTGTGTGTGTGTGTGTGTGTGTGTGTGTGTGTGTGTTATAAGTTGAATTGTGTGTTCGTTATAATGAAAATTATCATTTTGTTCGTTACTTGCGCCGCAGATCTTCAGAATGATTTCCGCTGCGCTCTTTGCACTGAACATTTGGAAACGCGTTGCATGTTTGCTTCATATCTGAAGTCTAGGAACTTTGCTTGGAGCCACCTAACAAAATTAATATTTAGTTGTGGCCACGTCATCTGAGTCATTTAAGTATCGATACCTTTTTCATATATTCGAAGAATAACAGATACCGGTATTACTATGAAAATCAGCCAATTAAAGTTTCAGTAGTCTTCTTAGAAATAGTGTCACAAAAAATGATTTTGAGAAACAAAACAAAAACAAAATACGAAGAAATAAGAAAAAACGTAATATAATTGTACGTAGTTAATTCGCCTTCCTTGTTCTCTCTCTCTTTGCCTCTCCTTATCTGCCTCTCTCTCACTCTCTCTCTCTCTCTCTTTCTCTGTTTCTCTGTCTCTGTCTCTATCTTTTTGTCTGTCTGTCTGTCTGTCTGCCTGTCTGTCGCTCTCTCTCTCTCTCTCTCTCTCTCTCTCTCTCTCTCTCTCTCTCTCTGTATAATATAAACAATATATGTCCCTCTCTGACTGATGGTACTTGACCGAGCCACCTTTTGATGATGCAGGCCCAATGCAATATATTGTTGGTGGATACTTGAGTTAATGTCCACTCAAGCCAATGGCCGTTGTGAAATTGCGCTAATTACAGACCTGTCGAGTGGTTATTTGGCTAGAGACACCTGAAGTCAGTACGAAGCTATGGAGAACTTTCTCTGATCTGCAGATGAGAGGACTTTCAAATTCACTAACAGAGCAAACTTGAAGGCATGATAGAGAAAGCAGAAGAAGAAGAGGAACAGAACTATAGCACAGATGTAGGGGTACTGAATTAGCACTTACGCCTTGAATTCCATTCATTCCATTATTCTCTTGTCTCGCGCAACTTCCCAAGCATTTCCCAGTGCATGCTTTTCAACTTGCTTGCCTATAGTAGAGAGTTGCATGTGCATAAGGTACACTATCCCTTTCTTCAATGAGTCATGTTCCTCAAATGCAAAGGGAGGTAATAGCATAGGTGGCGCTGCTAAAGAAAATGTACAACTTTCTGTTTCCTGTTTCTTACGGGCGTCCACAATGGCGAGTGTGTCAGCTTCTCGACTTCATTAAATGTACGAAATTTGTAGGATTTCCGTGGGTCTACTCCTGCCCATAACCATCAGCATAAGCCTTTGAGAGAGTCCTTTAAATAATGCATAAACCTAAATCTTAACTTACAGCAGACTAAGGTTGGTGCTAGATGATAAGACGCTCCCGCCTCTAGCTTGGTTTAAGGATTAGGGACAGGTTTAGCAAAAACAAAGCACTAATGACAGCAATCCTAGATCGTGATAATATCTAAAGATTGAACTGAGTTGGTTGGTTGTTTTGTTTTATTTTTTTTTTTTTTCATCTGTAACCAGTTTAACAAATTTGACAAGTTTAACAAGTTTATTTAACTAAACCCAGACCACAATTAAAGAGCGTTTTTTCCAAAACTCAGTAAATGCACTTTCGTTGAAAAATGAGGTGATGATGTAGTCAAACATGCATTTATGTGTTAATTCATTCAAACCCTAAATGAGCTCAAAAGATGCACTTCTTCAAATTTTACGACATTTATTAACAGTGGATAAAAATAAGTGTGAAGAGCAATTACCTTATTCTTATTTCCCTTTATTTCAAAAATATTCAGAGACTACATATTTGATCGAGTTTTGAAAAAAGGCTCTTCATTTGTGGTACGTGGGGGGAACAACACAGTTTATACACTGGCAACGGGAAAGCACACGATACAGAGAACAATAGAGACCCACGTACCATTCCTAACACTAAATCAAGTTCTAAGCGAGTGTGTCCTGCTACTTATAATTGTCTACAAAATTTGCCCGGACGAGGTGAGCAAAAATGCACTGCAGTGCCGCGTGCAAAACCATAATTCTGTGTTATGACTGTTTTGTTTTTTTTTTTTTTTTGTAATTTTGTTTAGCCGTGTGCCTGAATGAATGTCTTATTGAATGTCAATGAAATCTGCCATCTTCACTTACACAAAAGTGCAAAACCAACAGTCCATAAACGAATATGAATAAATTATCACTGCACATCATCAAAAGAAATGTGTTGTCCCCGATGGCAATATGAAGGCATTATTAATATCGGTTCTGTTGATATAGAAGGGCGTATCCCACACGTTACGTCAGTCTGTATTACAAAGAAACTGTCTATACAAGAATCCCTCCCCTACCCCTCTCTATTTTTGCACACACATCTTCAAACTCTAGGACCCATTGTAAATACACTGAAACGTTTCGAATTGAAGTTTAAAGAGAAGATCTCTAGGGACTTTTGAAAAATAAATACTTGATAAATCGCAGTCCAGCAACTGAGAAGTATGTTTCATCGTTTAGGAAACGCTTCTTAACACCAAAATGACACCATTTGAATGTGTTAAGGCAAGGAGAGGCATTTTCATCCTGGAAAAATGATGCAGAACCTCATGGTGTACAGCTTTCATTTGTCCACTAAAATTTTGAAATGTTCTTCAGCACTGATTTATATAAAGGTGGAGATGGGAAGCGTCTATTTCCTATCATTCGATTATTATGGGTCTTAGAAGAATCAGATTTATCAGGATAAGTTGGATTCCTTCCTGCCTGGGTTTTATTTAGTCAGGTGAAATCGACAACAAACGGTTTCCTGGACATTTTCAATTTCTAAGAATTTTGGGGAATTCTGATAGCGTGTCACAGTCAAAGTCTTCATGGATGAGTTGTGTTCCTGTCTGTAGCTGTTTGAGCATTGATGCTTCATTTCGCTTTCAATTCGAGATCTGAACATGTCAGTTTGCGCGGTGAAATATTCCACTGAGAAAAGATTATAGCATTCGCAGAACGGGAAATTAGTTTAGTACAAATATATAAGTAAACTTTTCATCAGTATAAATTGGCCTTAAAACTTTCCATTTAAGCATATTGTAAGGAGAGAGATTTTCATCTCCTATGACCAAAAAAAAACGTTTGCATAATTATGATCCTATATTTCTCTCTATTATATTTCATATGTGTTGCATACGACGTTGTACGCTAACATAAACGGCATGTGTGGATAGCGATTGCAAAATCCTGCACTGTTCACACTATACGACCGCTGCACAGAATGTTCTTGTTTCCGATACCATCTCTTTGTTCACCACACCAGACAATACGGTACATGTAAAGGCAAGTTCATTTGGGCCACGTGAACAACATTGTCGGATGTGTTTAACATTGTGCTCGGGGCGGCGGACATTCGAATTTCCGAATCCATTTATTTTAAAATATTGCAATGAACCATTTCTTAACAATAATTGTAACAAGTTTATTCGTAAGCTTACGTTAAAAACAACAACAACAACAACAACAAAAACAAAACAGCAAACGTACCACTGAGCAAATAACATAAGGACACAAACTCATACGTAAAATTGACGACACTTTACAACAGAAACGACGCAAGCGAACAGGATTTCTCAGTTCTAGTTTGTACTATAAATGTACCATAAGCTGTTCAATAAACTTGTTAAACTTGTTAAACTTGTTAGTGGCGTCAGTAATTATTTTTGTGAGATAGGCCTAAACCACAGTTTTCATCACAATATCTAAGAAACTTTAAATCTCTATTGTACTGCTTCGTGTAACCGCCAGTTGTTGTTTCGAATTTGCCGGAACACGTTTTTGTCTGTCGTCAATAGGCCGAAGCGATATTATCAGAATTCGCTGTTCAGGTACAGCAATCTCATTCAAAGAATGAGTTTTGTTACCAGTAAACATAATAAAAAAAAAAACAAAACATTCGGCCTTCTAAAATTTGTTCCATCTTCTTTTCGACTCATTTGACTAGCACTACCGGTTGTGTGAAAAAAAAAAAAACAACCCACCCAGTGCTCCGGATGCTTCTGATTTTGAATTATTATGGATCTTCACCAATCATTGCAATGGTGACGTACATGCATTTTAAATAATAGGCCTATAATTTTGAGAAATAGTGGTAAAGTTATGAGTCACCGTGTGTGTTGTGTGTGTGCGTGCGCGCGTGTGTGTGTGTGTGGGGGGGGGGGGGGTCCCCCAGGGGGGAAGATGTGGACAGTGGCAGTATTACCGTAGGATCATGTTCTAAATTAGACTGAGTGAAATTTGAAGGGAATGGAATTTTTCGAAAAAGGCCAACCAAAAAAAAAAGAGGTTTGGAAGCATAGGGAAGACGGAGAAATGAAAAAAGATAGGCTGAAGGCAGATGACTATAATTACGGCCAGATAACCCAACTCCATTTATCTGCAAAGTGGGTTATCATCTGAGAGTATTCTGTTTTCCCGTTCTCTTCAATAGGGAGTTTTCCAAACTAGAGAGAAACAAACAGACAGAGAGAGAGAGAGAGAGAGAGAGAGAGAGAGAGAGAGAGAGAGAGAGAGACAGGCAGACTGACAGACAGACAGAGACAAAGAGAAAAGAATAATAGAGTAACATGACTATTTCCTGCACCATTAATGTGCGTGGGTTTAGCTACTTTCATCAACACCTACTTAAAAGGTTCCTGTCATCTTTGCAGACAACTCCCTTCCAGTGGTGCAATGATATGTGAGCAGAAAAAGGCTGTGGCAATCCAGAAGAAAAAAATGACACGATGGAAGCACTGTTGCGTGTTTAGGATTGTCTCGTACTCAGAATGTGGAAGATAGAGAGCAGTGTGGCCGAATGCTTGCATCGTGGGACTCAAGATCTAAAGGTCGTGGGTTTGATTTCCATTATTTTTGTTAGTATTTTGAGAAAGCATTTTATTCACATTTCCCCCAGTCCATCCGTGTGTAAAATGAGTACTTAACCGTAGGCAGTGAAAGATATTGTCAGAATGCTAGTGATCAGCGCCTGTAAATGGCAGCGAGAGAGTTGAGAAAGTCATTGAGTCACCTGGCCTGCTGAGGTAATAACTGTGAAGCCGCTTGAGCGGGTATCAGGTTTGATACGAGACTCATAAACCTTATTATTATTATTATTACTACTGTTGCTGTGGTTGTTGTTGTTGTTGTTGTTGTTGTTGTTGTTGTTGTCATTATTATTGTTATGAAAAAATCGGCTTCGCCAACTCATTTGTCGAACTCACGGGACATTTCATCAGCCATATTTCTAAATTTTTTACTTCGCCCATGGAACAAAGACACCTGTTGGCCAAGTTAATTAAACACAATCAGATCGTGTCTTCAGAGGAAAGCATTATTCATAAGCGTGGAAAAATGCAATAAGAAGCTTTTATCTCATGCGCAAGGCTCTGTTTTTCTCCCCCTGTTCCCATCATTCTCTGATCAGCCACCATTTCTGTGTGTTTTTTCCTGTTGTTATTAACCGAGATCTAATGAGGAGACAGCTGCTTGGGTTAAAGGTCTGCCCTAGGCATAAAAGGAAAGGAGAAGCATGCTAGGACAGTTCACGAATTAAGAGATATCACTCGCAGCATCACATTGCATTTAAAGGCTACTTATTTACGCAATCTAGCATTTATATCATGTCTTTTTTCGTTTTTGTTTGATTGCTTTTTAATTATTTTTTTTGTGGGAATCGATGGCTTTTAAAAAGTCAAAAATTTGGCATTTGGCTCCAAACGAGGCAAAAAAAAAACAACAAAACACTCGGCTAAGTATTAATAACCATGAGGATACAGGACAAACGTTGTACGAGGGCTGTCCCACGGGAAACCGGAAAAGGGCTATAAAATCAACAGCTTTAGCTTTATTTTGACCTAACTTTCACACAAAGTACCTTGAATTGTGCTTTTTTTTTTCGATATAATCACCATTAAATAATCAGCCCTCGTAAATTTCGATTCAACCATAACCATAACGTTACGCTAAAGAAATGTTATTAAAAAATCGTGCAGTATTTGAAATATAAAAGCAAAACTATCTCAGTTGAGGCAGCGTCCACGGTCATTTGTAGCCAGGGTACGCTCTCAGACGGTTGCAACTGGAAGACGTTGTAATAAGTTACGGACTGGACGTTGCCCTCGAGCACTGGAGAATTTGTTAATAAAGATATTTTGGGAGCAGTGGGGGCGTTCAAGGGNTGGCCTGCTGAGGTAATAACTTTGAAGCCGCTTGAGCGGGTATCAGACTGGATACGAGACTTTTAAACCTTATTATTATTATTATTGTTGTTGTTATTGTTGTTTTTGTTATCATTATTATTGTTATCACGAATCGGCTTCGCCAACTCATTTGTCGAACTCACGGGACACTCCATCAGCCATCTCTCTACATTCTTCACTTTGCCCATGGAACAAAGACACCTGTTGGCCAAGTTAATTAAACACAATCAGATCGCGTCTTCAGAGGAAAGCATTATTCATAAGCGTGGAAAAATGCAATAGGAAGCTTTTATCTCATGCGCAAGGCTCTGTTTTTCTCCCCCTGTTCCCATCATTCTCTGATCAGCCACCATTTCTGTGTGTTTTTTCCTGTTGTTATTAACCGAGATCTAATGAGGAGACAGCTGCTTGGGTTAAAGGTCTGCCCTAGGCATAAAAGGAAAGGAGAAGTATGCTAGGACAGTTCACGAATTATGAGATATCACTCGCAGCTTCACATTGGAGGCAAGGCTGCTTATTTCAGGCAACCTAGCATTTATATCCTGTCTTTTTTCGTTTTTGTTTGATTGGGTCTTTTTTTTTATCTAGGAATCAATGGCTTTTAAATAGTCAAAACTTTGGTATTTGGCTCTAAAAGAACCAAAGAAAAACACTCGGTTACGTATTAATCACCATGAGGATATATGACAAACGTAAATTTCGATTCAGCCATAACCATAACGTTACGCTAAAGAAATGTTATTTAAAAATCGTGTAGTATAAAAGCAAAACTATCTCAGTTGAGGCAGCGTCCACGGCCATTTGTAGGCAGGGTACGCTCTCAGACGGTTGCAACTGGAAGGTGTAGTTATAAGTTACGGACTGGACGTTGCCCTCGAGCACTGGAGAGTTTGTTAATGAAGATATATCGGGAGCAGTGGGGGCGTTGAAGGGAGGCACTAGAGACGTTACAGGAAGTCTGGGGCTTGAAAACTCTTGTCAGAGATATGACTGGGATACAGAAACTGACAATCCACATTTTTCTGACGACACACGCAAGCTTTTCCTTCTTGCTTGAATATTATAGTTTTCGATTCTTGTTGGCTGAACATTTTTGTCCTGTCTATTTCGCAAACCTCCCATCGCCTCTGTCTCCATTTTGTCTTCTATTTCCTCGTGAGTCTTTTTTTTTCCGCCCGTCTATTTTATACCTGTCCACCTCCGACTTCTTCCATTCTCCCACTGTCCGTCTCGATTTCCTGTTCCAGTAAATGGTCGAGTTGTCTCTGTAGAGTCTGTAACAGTTTTTTCCACCGGAAGCGGAAAAGCTCCTGCCTAGCTATGTCAGTGAAAATGCATACATAATATTATGCTTTTTGTGTTTTGTCTTTGTTTGCTTTGATTTTGTACTTTATAATATGTAAAATACCTGCCGGAGGGCCTACATTTGAAATGAACTTAAAGCTATAAAATGCAGCAAGTAGGCTATATGTCAGCTCATCAGTTTCTGTGTCCGTCGTGAGTTCAATGGATTGATGGATCTGTCTGTCTGTCTGTCGGTCTGTCTGTCTGTCTGTTTATCTGTTTCTGTCTATCTATCTGTCTGTTTGTCTGCCTGTACAACCCCTACAACCTTTTCTTCCTTCTTGCTGTTATAATTTCACCTGATCAAGGGCGGCGGCATATTGTTGCAAGAATATCAATTGCTGGTTTAAGTTACAAAAACAATTTTTATCGTTCATTAGTAGGCCTCTCGTCTCTTGTCTCTAACCATCATCACAGGTCCATGGCAGAGTCCTATGGCAGTGCCCTTAAATCATGAAAAAAACCTATCTTTTAACCTAAAGCATAGCTAGACTGTCTGACATTGGCACCGCGTACACCTGACTGTTTTACTTTTTTCATGGGCAATGTTCCAGGACACTCTCGCTTAGAGCTTGGTTTAGGGTCAGGGCAAGATTAGAACAGAAAAAGTTCACATGAGAGAATTTCTAGAGAATAATAGTTTGTCCCCCCCCCCCTCTCCCTTCCCTCGGTTTGATCCTTCTCCTAATCCTCCCCTGAGCCATACATCAAGGTCTAGGTGAGATGAATACTGCATTTAAAATTTGCCGCAATTCCGGGTTCTAAAATAGATCTCAGTGCAATACCGTATACCAAAAAAAAAACAAACGCAACCCTTTATTCTACTGTCAGCGTCTCTTCTGCCTCTGTCCCAGCTTGCGGCTAAACTTTTTAACACTCGGTAGCGCCAGACGCGTTGGATCCAGCCTCCCGCCGGCTACGTGGTGATTGTTATATAAAATAACCGTTGCACGTGTTGTCTGCCGGCCGGTCAGGTGACAGTGGGATGCGTGTCAGAGCTCGACAAAGAGATGCATAATTTCTGTTGCCTCATTCAAGCGAAATGAGCGGACGGTAGAATAAATTCTGTTACGTCATCACGAGGGTTAAACTGTCAAAGCCGTGCCTGAAAGAGCTAGAATGAAACCAGTAAGGACCAACCCTGTACATCAAGAGTATCATATTATATATTTCCCAAAGCAGACAGAGTTCATAACGAATATGTGAATAATTCATCTGAACTTTTCTCACGGGCCAGATCAGGCAAAGTGGGACAACAATTTGTTTTCGCATTATACAATACTATATTGAACATTATGAATTATAATAAATTATATTTCTGATGGCGATTCATCAGTATTACGAATTATCATTTTAGATTAGAAATGCCCAGCCGCTGGCCTGGTACGTAAGACATAACCTATGGAGTTACTATAGGCTGAAGAGCTCTTTATATTGGGCATCCGTTAGTAGCAAGTATCAAATCTTTAAGCGTGCAACCTTGTTTTAAACATAGCCCTTACAAATATTGCTCCCACACTTTTCATTTCCCAATTCCAGAACATCGGGTGCTTTGATATAAATCAGAATCTTCATTTCTCCACACCAAAAAAAAACCTTCAACACCAAGACTATCACCATTCCATTTTTTTTTATATAATCACATTGTTTTCACAAATAAGCATTTTGGTTCCGTATATAAAGCCATTTTATTAGTTTTTCTTCGAAAACCTGAACATGACATAATCTTAATTACATTTGGTGGAAGCCTATACTTGTTATTAAAGAAAAAAAAAGAAGAAAAATCAGGAAAAAAACTTCTTTACCCTCCACATATTGTTGTACTGTTGCACTTTACATGCTTAGTGGTAGAATTCTGTATTAACACTACAGTTCGCGTTAGTGCTGCATTTTTTGTGTCTAGGCAGCTTGGCCGTGTGGTTTGTGAGTGGTAATTAGAAACTGAAGACGGTCGAGTCTGAGGTTTGTGGGTCTGACTTGTGAGCCAGTCGGGTAACGTTGTGGTATACTTGGAAAAGATGCTTCACTTTCCTTTCACCTCTCGACTCAGGTGTTTAGGTTGCAGAAGCCTAATCCGATTTCCCGATTTGAGTCAATAAACTCTTTTCTCTACTGTCACTTGCAAGAAATTCCACAATCTCTAATCTTCGTTAATTGTTTGCAGCATTCAATGTGCTTATTAAAAATGGTGTTTAAAATGTAGGGCTTTCATTTCGTTTTCGAGCTACGAACCGATACATCGAAAGGTGTAAACAAGCTAACTAGTTTCCTTAACGACAAATGCTTCGCACAGACTGCCACACCGAAACCGAAGTGAATGACCCAAACTTCAGGTATAGTTTACAAAATCAGGAGAGAATATAGGGCGCTCCACCGCTGGCGACCAGCAATGACTTTATTATGTATTTCATTTGTAATATTATGTATTTATATGTATGATGTGTATTGTTATATGTGTTTGCATTATGAATGAGATGTGTAACACTGCATGACACTGTAAAACAATTTCCCTACGGCGTAAATAAAGTCGTATTTATTTATTTATTTATTTAATTCGCAGTTAGGTTCGCAAATCTAGGCCCATTCTCCACAATCTCTCAAAAGGAAAGATATTTTACAGTCTTCCTAACGCATCTGACAAAATGCTATTTTCATTCAATGAGAAGTCTGTAACCTAAATGAAAACCTGGCTTTAGAGTTGGGGGTGAGGTGGGAGGGAGTAGAGTGCTGTTCTGTAGGCAGCCAACAGTGACTTTGTTATTTGTATGGTGAGTACTTTTCCAAGTGATTGTAGCATGAATGAGATGGATGACATGATGTGTCATTGAACATTAATATTATCCCTTGGGGATCAAAGTGAAATCGTCTTTTCCTATTTTCCTGTGTGTGTATTATAATATATAATAATAATAATAATAATAATAATAATGCGGTTTATCAGTCTCATATCCAGGCTAATGCCCGCTCATGCGACTTCACACTATTATTACCCCAGCAGGCCTGATCACTCTAGGACTTTCTCGACTCCCTGGGGAGCATACAGTGTCTCTGCCATTTATAGGCGCTGATCACTAGCATTCTGACAATATATTAGTCTGGTTGCTTCCAAGCCACGGCTTCTATCACGACTGAAAAGTTTCAAAATATGAGTAACAACATATTTCAACTTATAACACGCAAAAAAAAAGAAAAATGATAAACATTTCCTGTGATTATTTCTACGAAACGAAGTTGAAGCAGTATGGTGGAATAAAACAACAACAACAACCCCCCAAAAATGCTCGAAAACTGCGATCACATTCCTGTGACTTCCCAAAGCTGTGATTAGATTTCCAGTTGCTGATTTTTTTANCCCCCCCCCCCCCCCCCCAAAAAAAAAATGAGCTTATATTTCAAGTCCTTCCCAAAAACTGCGATTTCATCTTTGTAATTTCTCCGATTACTTCTCAGTGGCATCCCAAAAGACTGTAATTACATTTCAAGTTTTTTCCCCCAAAAAAACTGCGAGTTACGTTCTTCTCACAAACTGCGAATACATTTCAGTGATTTCTCGAAAACTGCGATTTATTTATTTCCGAGAATGAACTACAACAGATCAGCATAACCACCATCCCCATTAAAATTACGTCAAACAGGTTGGCGCTGTGGTTCTAAAATTAGCGGGAACATTCATACTAGACGTTAAGTCAAAGAAATAAATAATAGTACTGAACTGTAATAGTCTAGCAATAATGAAAAAAAGGAATAAAGTATGATTCACTAGTGCTTCTTATCCTGACTCAAAACCTGAAATGGTTTTGGACATGTTAAGAGCCACGAGAGAATGGTATAATAATATAGGAACAATGGAGAGGAGCAATGAGACAATAGGAATAGGAGATAAAGGAGACACTTCGTACAATTATAACAGCGATATGACGAATGGATCAATCTGAGTTATTATGTACGCACGGTCACCCCTGGGCCGCAAGACACAACTCCAGCAATCATTACTTCCGCTTTCCATGTTTTTCATTGTCAGCGAAATATGATTGTCTGATGTGATCTGTTACAATGGGTTCTACTGGCTGATGCATCTTTTGCTTTAAGAAGCGATATTTGATGACGCAATCACACTTCTATATTGCTGAAGAGGAAGGTGAGGTTCAGAGGAGTTGATTAAATAGGAGTGGTCTATGATGTAAGATTGAAATGCTGACAACTGGCTATCAGGGAGGCAATGTCGGCAGGAACAAACAAGAAAAAAAAAATAGAGGAGAAAGAGGAGAATACTAAAAAGAAGAAGAAAAAGAGGAGGAAGGAAAAGAAGAAGAGGAAGCAAAAAAAGGAAGAAGAAGAAGTTTGTCCAGTCTCGTATGTAGGCTGTATGTGCAGTGTGGATAACAGTACGACACCAGGTGCAAAAAATGAATAATCTGTGAGTATTTTTTAAATATATATTTATGCGAAGCACTGACATGTGCCTACAATAACTTGACCTGAACTGAACTGACTTAATGCCCTTCCAGTGTGACTATATATTATTTGTTACTGTTCTCCCGGCAGACCAGATCCTCATGAACGTTCTCAGTTCTCTGGGAAGCATGAAGTGCCGTCACCATTTACAGACGCAAATCATTAGCAATAACTATAACAATAACAATAACAATACGTTTATTGAGCTCAGGCAACTATCTGTTGTAAATGAGCAGTCTGACAATCTAAATCATTTGTATTTGTAGAGTAAAGGCAAAGTCGTTGCAAAAGGGCTCTGCTTGCGCTAGGTCACACATTTTGTTTTTCGGTGACTTGATGCCGATCTTGCACGTGCATAATATATAAGTTGAAAATGGTTGGTTTGTTTTCTTCCACGAAGTTCGACATTAAGCTTTAAGAAAGCCAAATGAGTGACCTTAACGCACGCGAAGCAACCACCTGCCCGTGCTCTAAGTACAGCTGTACCCATCTCACTGATGAACCGATCTGAGGAAAACGTGGATAAATGCTTCCTGAAGGGATTTTGCAACAAGGCTGTTGTGATAATAAAACCTATGACCTTTT
Organism: Ellobium chinense; assembly: GCA_033807755.1. Taxonomy (NCBI): domain Eukaryota; kingdom Metazoa; phylum Mollusca; class Gastropoda; order Ellobiida; family Ellobiidae; genus Ellobium; species Ellobium chinense. Next base: position 581,646 of record JAWQUT010000402.1, on the reverse strand, counting down.
CTAACTAGGTTCAACGCCATACCCACTCGGCCACACTGCCAAGGAAAGAGACTTAACAGAATGAGTATCATGCTAAACACAATAAACCAACTATGATCTTCTTCTTCCGGGTTTTGACATGCAGACAGTGGCGTGGTCAAACGGATTCACCTGCTAGTCTAAAAATAAAGAAGCAACGACTTCAGTTTTCGTAATGGGTATGTTTAAGAGCTAGGAAAGGCATTTCATTCACATATTTGTAGACCATAAATTTGGGCACCCGGCTCTGTACGAGGAAAGCCACTGTCTTAATGTTAGTAATCAGAGCCTGGATTATGGCAGGGGCACCATATGCTTACTCAAGAAACTGAGAAAGTCCTTCGAGTGGCGGCGTGGTCGTGTATAGACGTCTACCTGATTCCAAACTGACGGCAAGGCGATGGGTGCTGACGCAGAGGTCGCGGGTTCGGGTCACACCACATCACTTTCTTTCCTTCTTCCATTTTCTCTCTGCATTTGTCTTCTTGGGCACTTCCCCCTTTACCCTACCTTATGTGAGCATCTGTTTGCGTCTGCTCACTCCTTACTTCTGTTACTAAGTGCTCCGTTTCCACCTTGTACTACACCTAATATTGCCTGTTGGGATGGTAATTATTATGTAAATTCCCACAAGCAGTCGTTATCTGAATACCACTACCACTACAACTACTTTTGCTGTTATTATTACTACTACTACTTTCATAATACACTCTAGGTTGCAGGAGCCTAATTGGTAAAAAAAAATGGACTATCCGAGTCGATGTGTAGAAATAATCATATAACATGAAACCACACTGCAAAAGTAGTAAAATTCAGTTTTGAATTTGTAAAAAAATAATTGTTGCAGGCAGTGTTTCCCAATGGCTTCAGCGGATTTCATTTGTGCGGACCTGTGATCTGCAAAAGAAGGCCAAATTTTTAACCCCTTTTCATGTAATTTAAAATTGTGAAAAATCTAACCGAAGGATCCCCACCGTAAACAGTATATAAGTTGATCACAGTGATGGCACCAGACCTGCAGACTGGTCTTGGCCATCTCGGAAAATTCCTGTGGTTAGAGAAGAAATTTGTATTGAATGGCTCAAAGAAGCTTTTACAATTTGGCTCCTGCAATCTAGTTCACCCTTTCTTTCCCAAATCCCCCCTTCTTTTCTTATCCAGACTAGGGAGCAGAAAGAATGAATGAATGAACATTGTTATGGCAGACCCGAAGACAGTGCCAAAACTCCATTGCAGCCTGTTGTGACAAAAAGCAAGGCTGATTTCATGGCTACATTACATAATACTATTAGTCTTGAATCTACGCCAGCTCCATATGGGCAAAAAAACCCTCAAGAACGGGTTACTACAGTTTTTGTTTCTGTCTCCACATATTCAGGGGCGGATTTAGGGTCTGAAGCGCGCTGAGCACCAGAATGATGCAGGTCCCCCTTTTAGGCCTTAATTCTTGATTATTGGACCAGACCTTGTTACAGCCGCAGATGTAACACTAAAAAAGTAAATATGGTGGGTTTCCTTGCTACACTCTTTTTCGTTCTCTCTCTCTCTCTCTCTCTCTCTCTCTCTCTCTCTCTCTCTGAGGCTCTTTTTCTCTGTCTCTCTGTCTGTCTGTGTGTCTCTCTCTCTCTGTCTCTCTCTGTCTCTCAGTCTCTGTCTGTCTGTCTCTCTCTATCTTTCTCTCTTTTCTCTTCTTCTCTCTTTCTTTTTATCTCCATTATTTTTTTTCTACTTCTCCGACGCAGGTTGCCCTACAGCCACGGGTTCCCGGGCACGTGCTCATTGTGCTCAAGTCTGTCCGCCACTGTACCAAAAAAGGCAATACCAAGTAGGAATCCAAGCAAGAATGAGATTGATAGAGCCAAACACACAGAACCGCAGATGCAAAACTGCTAAAAGGCCTGTCAAGATTAGCCAAGAAAATAACTGAGGCTGTGAAATCGTAGCAGAACATCATAAATACAAAATATAGTACATAATATAATGTACTTTGTCACTAATGAGTGCCCTGTGTGTGTCTTGTAGAGGTTAGATTTGAGTGCTGGATGGAATGTATTAATTAACTGATTAATGAGTGGAATAATAATTGAGTAATCGATTAAATGATGTACTGATTGGTTGATTGATTTATTTTATTAGATTGATGAATTTTTGTTTGATGTTTAATCAGTACGGTCACTTGTCATTATGCATGCCTACATACCACTTTGTGCTTTGGGCTCGTTCCCGATATACTTTGTTCAAACAGGCAAGCGTTAGCCGTCACTGGAAACAAGAGAGATTGTTTACTCGTACAAAGGAAAAAAATGTTCAGCCCTAAGCCCCAAAAGCATCATATTGTAACACGGAGAGCGAAAGAAATTAAAATGCAAAGCGTTCATAATATAATCATGATAACAAAATGCAGAAGAAAATAAAGACGACATTGGCATTTATTTGGGTCCCAGATGACATCTTTGGTTTAATTTTCATAACATGACGTCGGCAAGGACGAATTGCCAACATAATTGTAATCCCAACGTCCCTTAATGAATACGCTCGATAAAGCTTAACACTTCAGAAAATAAAAAACAACTGGAGAAAACTATATTACGTATATAACATTTCCCTAGCCTTGAGATTCTAATTAGGTCTTAACACTTTTTTCGGTCAAGCAACTTTTCTTTCTTTTCAGAAATAACATTCGAGCTGTAATGAGTTTCAACATGGATGTTTCTTAAAGGTGGCCATGAAGATAAACAACAACATTTCGCTTGCCAGTACTGCTCCTTTCTAAGAATCATCTATAGTATCCACAGATTAACTTCGCGAAGAAAGAGCATCGTTCTGTTGCCACCCACGTATGTTAATATGATGCAATAAACAGGGTTGGACTGATCGAGATTTGGCCTTTGAGTCAAAGAGTTATTCCCCTTGTCCGAGTAGCAGTGGTTCGTGGGAAAAATGATGACGTCACTTAGGTTCCTTCAGCTGCAGACTCCTCTATCTGACAATGTGTTAGTCGGGTTTCAAATACGATTCTGGACCTCTAAGTTTGAAAGTTTACTTTGATCCTATTAGCCAGGTAGAGCATTCTGTACCCTTATCGCTTTAGCATGACTTTGTTTGACAAATCTGTTGCTTACAATGGATACAGTGGAATTAAAATACTCATACCGATATGTTATCACTTGTCGACAGGACATTGTTTGGCTAGAGCGTATTAATTTTCACGTAAGCTTATGGCCATCACGCGCGTAGTGAGTGTATGAATTCGGACTTTTGCATAATGTAACAAAATGGATTTTCTAACGCAGGCAGAGACGTTACATGACGAGAGAGAGAGAGAGAGAGAGAGAGAGAGAGAAAGAAAGAGAGAGAGAGAGAGAGGATAAGAAGAAGAAGAGACGTATAAAGAGAGAGAGATATATGTGTGTCTGTCTATGTGTGTATGTGCATGTGTATGTGTGTGTGTGTGTGTGTGTGTGTGTGTGTGTGTGTGTCTGTGTGTCTGTGTGTCTGTGTGTCTGTGTCTGTGTCTGTGTGTGGTAATTATTTTAGTTCTACTACAGGTTTGCGTTTTTAGAGTTTTGCGTATGTTCATGTACCAGTAACCAAAACAATTACCTCTATGGACACAGATATTTTAATTTATTCCATTCAGTTTTCTCCAAGCGCATATGCACAAACACTTGAGCCGTTATTATTGTTTTTCATAGTACATTTATCTGACTAGAGAGACTAAGGAGTGACTTCACCCTTATACTGACAGGACGCCAAGTCTATAACTGATTCCAAAGACCAAGCCGCAGAGAGAAATGAACGTTTAGTCCAGGTGCACGCAAAATGCACCGCAAATGCACGCGCAGGAAGCAATTCTAATGTTGACCAGAGAAAACGGTCAATATACACTTAAGGTGATTAATTTCATTTTGTTGATTGTACCCGACTAAACTCCAAACGGGAGTGGATTTCATTCAAGGCCTGATTTTTTTTTTATCTTTTAACAACCTGGATCTACATCACGTGACACGTTGAGAATAGGATGCGCCCAAGGTCATTTTTATAATTATGTTATTGCTCTGTCGAACAACAGCGTTATAAACTCCCAGTACAATTCAAAGACGTAACATTTCCAAAGCTGCATCAAATCTTGTCCAAAGGACCACATCGGTGTAATATGCATGTATTTCCCTCTATTTTCGTTGTAACATGAACTATTCTTGCACCGAAATCTATGAAAAAAACCAGTTTATTTTTCTTTTGAAAGAAAATGCAATTCAAGAAAAAGCTAAGCGGCTGAAGTGTTTTAGAATGCGTCAATAATTGTGCTGTGTGGCAATACTTTGTAAACTGTGTGATCATTCAATAATCGTAAGTGCTTTTATTTGGGTTACTGACCGCGTGCTTATTGTGTAAACAGCGCAAGAAACTAAGCGCTTTCAAATGCGTCTTATTGAGCGGAGGACGGCTTTTTTAAGAGGTGCTTTTTTTTTTTGCGTAGGCTATGTAAAGAAGATTAATGGTGTGCTGGCCTTGAAATCACGCTTGCCCAGTCCGCCAATATCGTTTTCTATACGAGGAATCCAGCACCCTAACTCAGGGGCGGACCAAAATCACAAGATGCCCGGGGTATGGAGTCAAGCATGAAGCCATATTAATTGGATCAGTGTGGGTTGCTCTTATAAATCAAGTTTCACGTCGTTGAAAAGATGTCGGCGGACGTCGTAATATATTAAGTGGCCATAAAAAAAAAAAAAATCCATTAAGAGTGAAAGAAATACTGGAATAATAGTTTATGTCAATTTCTAGACAGATATAACGTGTGTGTACGTATTGCAAGTTATATTGATTTAGGTGTAAATTGCTTTAGGTGCTTTAGTTGCTTTAGTTGCTTTAGGTGCTATAACTTGTCATGGGGGAAAACAAAAAAGGGATTATTTTTATATTACTTGCTAGAACACCTGTCAATACACACGGAACACGGATAATGAGTGCAGACTCGTACCAGCTGAGCGTGTACATCTTATTGGGTGTACTTATCAACCATATGCACACTATATGAACAGAAAAGATGATGATGATAGAGGACTGGGAGTATGAGACACGCATCGGGGATGGTGGGGGAGGGAGAGGTGGCAATGGGTCAGACTCGCATCAAGCATGCTATTACTAGCCAAGTGGTTTTAAATTTTCAGCTTTAGCGTAGCCAAACCAAACCAAACCAAACCAAACCATACCAAACGTAATCATGTTGAAGAGATACTTGCAAAGCTGAAATATGCAGCATTAGCAGTTAATACCCATCTATTAATAAATGTCAAATTTCGATCGCATAAAGGTTTGAATGTTTACAGTGATTAAATTGATTTTTTTTCTGTTTGTGGCTCACTCTATACACAGAACTGCTGGCAACGGAAATCAAAGATTAGCAGAAGGAACTTAGCAGTAAAGGTAACTTATCTCTTCTTTTTTGCATATCACGACAAGAGCGAGTGCATACGCCCTCGGTTTCCCTAAAGATTCTAATAGATAATGTCCAAATGCTCAGTTTGTGCTGATAATTAACGAGTTAAAAGCGAAATCGTTCAAAATTCCTAACTCATAGGCCAATCACTGAGTTTAGACGATAGGTGAAAACGATTTAAATATCCAGTTTCCCAGTTGAATCCGCCCCTGCTTTTGACCTTTGACGGATAACTTAACCCCTCTCACGCTATATTAAAACGATCTATTTTGTAGATGCGTGCCTTTCCTTTCTTTTTCATTGCCGCAATCTCCTTTTCCTACCTTCTTCCCACTCTGCGTTTTTGCCTTAATGTAAAACTTCGTCGACTCACCCAGCGCAGAAGAATAATTTTTAGCTTAGAGGGGTCGCGCCAACATTGTTCAGGGGTCATCGAATATCGGAGGAACATTTCCATGATTATATCAGCCCATAGGCCTATATTTTCAGAGCGTCAGTTGGGCAACTCCACAGCACTGGACTTATGAGGATTGGAGATTTCCATACCTGTTTTCATTATACATGTACGCCTGAGAGTATGGCTTTTTTTTTTTGACAGATATATACTATCAGACAGATAAACAGATAAACATTCAGACAGGCAGAAATTGATTAATACACATATTTAGATAGACAGGCGAGGTGTAGTTAAATGGATGGATGGATGGATGGATGGATGGATGGATGGATGGATGGATGGATGGATGGATGGATGGATGGATGGAGAAACGAACGGACAAACGGACCGACGGACGGACTGGCGAATGGATGGATGGATGGATGGATGGATGGATGGATGGATGGATGGTGGGTCTCATTAATATACACATTTAGACAGACAGGCGAGTTGTAGTTTAATGGATAGATGGATGGATGTCTGGATGTTATGAGAGCAATCAGTGGATGGATGAGGGAATGGGTGAATGATGGAAAGATGGATTATGTTTGTTTGGATGGATGGATGGGTACAATGATAGATGATGGCTAGACATACAGATATATAAGCAAATGAGGAATATTAGGGAAAATGCTTCTAAGTGGGGTCTTTCCGTTATTTTTCCCCATTTTTCCTACCCACACGCTCTGTCACGCTGACATTATGTACCGAGCACTGTGTAAACTTACAGTCAACTGAATCGCATTCCAGATGAAAGCAACTTTAGATTAATCACAGCACATACAACATTTTAACATGTTCTATTTCTAAATAAAAAATGATTGGATAATCGGAGCTCCGAATAATCACAAATTGTTCGTGCTTAAAAGGAGCTATCATTAGGCGGAATTGACCGAACAATTTATATTCAGAATTTTTATCAGCCTTTGATGACAATATAGGGTAGAGGTTGACAATCGCGATGTCATCCAACCTTTATGAAAGAGAGAAAGAACGAAAAATAGGCGTTTTCATGCCAACTAAATTATTGATGCCTACCCACTTTTTCCTTCAAAACTCTTCCTGTAAAATACGACTTTTTCACATGATCACGGGCGAAACGTATCCCGGCATGATACTTGGCTTTCTAACTATACTTTGCGCCATTACCGCACATTTTGGAAATGTGCAATTTGTATCGTATTCCTGCTTCACCCCAACGACCTTAATGTTATACCTTAATGGAGGCTAGGATCCGAACATAAATGTGTACTCCAAGGTTCATGCCGGTAATATTTATCCATCATATTCTCCTCCTTTTCGTTCTTGTTTTTTTGTTGTTTTTTTCTCTCACTATCACCCAAAATCCAGCAGTATTAGCAACAGTCTCTCAACACACTTCCAATCTTATGTATGGCCTTAGATGAGAGTACTTAATGTTTTCGCTCCATTTTTTGTTTCTTCCTCTCTCCCTCATTCTTTCTTTTGTCCCCTGTCATATCTCTTCCTTTTCATTCCTTTCCACCTCCTTCTACGTATAATTATTCGCAATAAAAGCCACACATTTCTCTAACCTCTTAAGTTCAGTTCCTTGCATTGATCAGGCAAAAGTGAGTCACAATGTAAATTTCTGGGGTGCTTGTATAAACTGTTTACCAAATGAGTTTTCAAGTTTTCATAATTTCTCTTCCCTACACTCCCTTTCAATTTAAGGCGTGATGAAAAAAAAACCAAAAAACACGAAGGGAAACCAGAAGGTCGAAGACCATTACTGTCATATACTTTGTTTTCATACATACAGCAAATGTTTAAAGGTCCGCTCTGTGTACAAAAGAGAAGAACTGTTGATGGGACACTACTTAACTGATTTAAAATCAATCACACATTTACATCGGGGCGTTTTGTTGTTGTTGTTGTTGTTGTTGTTGTTGTTTTTTTGCCCGAATTCCTAGGTAACACATTTCATATTGCATAAAAACTCTGCGGATAATTAGTTGTCAGCCCCTGCTAAAGTTACAGTAAAGAAATTTGAGATAAACACGTCTTATCATTCGAGAGATGAGAGGCCCATCTAAGTCAAGGTTGTGTTCGCGGTCATTTGTAGGATTGGAAGGCACAGCTCTAAGTATCAGTTGTCTTCATCCTCGCATGTCTTGAAGCCATTAAACTTCGCGCACTTAGGAGACTTCAAAAAGTCAGTCAAGATGTTCGCAAATACGTTGTTGACTTCATTAAAGAAGTTCTTTAGAATATCATGTCATACTATGAAAGAAGCGCTTTATTTTGTTATACTCGAACAAGTGTTTGTACTGTCACTGTATCTTTTATAACTGATCCCAAGTCATACTTGTAAACGATGAGATGAAGAAGTGTTGGGCAGTATCGTTTTTAGGGTCCATACTTTGGATACTACGGGTATCGATTCATAATTGAAAGCATTGAACGGTTCGAAAGGGCCAAAAGTGTAGAAAGCATGGACAGAATCAGAGGTATCAAAGATAGAGATATGTGCATCTGATACTAAAAATCAGAATCAAAATAGAATAGTCTTTACTTAAAACTCAAAAGCTGAGTATCACGATACTTTATACATTTTAATATCGAGCCTACCACAAAGAAGACAATGCCTGACATTTTTTTTTGCCATTTATTGTTGTTACAAATGTTGTTGTAATTACTGCTGATGTGGCTGTCATGTTGATGTTGTTGATATTGTTGCTTTATTAGTTTCTTAAAATACCCCCAGTAGCTTAAAGAAAAAAAAAGGTGTTCATGTGTTTGGGGGAAGGGGTCGAAAGATTAAAAAAGCAATGAGCGGGCATGATGTTGGCTCGGAAGGATTCTGAATATGAATGTGAAGGCCAAAACTGCACCAGCAGTGAGTTATTTTGTAGTAGTCGTCCTCTCTTCCCGTTGAGGTGAATTAAAAAAAAAACAAAAAACTAATGATCTGAGCATTAAAAAATATAATGATGCATCATTTTTGACTCCATTAGTCTGATTTCTTTGCAAAATTAAGAAGATTTTAACAGGAAGCTTGGGGAACGCCGAAAGAAGGACAAACATAAATAAAAAGAGGAAAAAGAAGAGCGAGAGTTTGCTGAAAATCTCCTGTACAACGACAAAACCCCGCAGAATCATGTAACTAATACTGAGTAACAGCTACAGTATTTTGTCGTTGGAGGGCAGAAATAGTCTAGAACACACATAATGACATAATTAGTTAAAAACATAATGTATGCCGATTATTCCTGATTTTATCCTGCTGGCTGTTAACTTCCATTTTGTTTGACATTATTGCACTGGTCATTCGATGATTTTGGTTTTGTTTTTTTTTATGTTGGCGTTAATGTTTCTTTCTTTGAATAAATTCTGCCGCCAGTATTATATTTGTTGCTGATGACGTTGCTGGTGGTAGTGATGGTGGTAATGTTGAAGATGGTTGGGGTGCTGGTAGTGACAAGGAAAAGTTTGGTGGTTACGATGGTGAGGTTGATGATGTTGGTGATGTTCGTGATGGTGGTAGTATTGTGATATTAGTGGACTAACATTAGTGTTATTGGACAATATATATATATATATATATGACAAAATGCTGTTTGTCAATTACATAATTATCATCTGATGCAGGACTAATATGAGAAACGTTATATGTATTTGATGTGTTAATTCTTTATTATTCTCTCTATGTATGTATTTATGTCCAGTCCTGATTCAGTGACGGAGGAAGCGTGGCCGGTGTTCTCAGAAACTGAAGACTGTCAAGTCTAAGTTTGTAGGTTCGATTCACAGGTGGGGAGGTTTACATTATAGTAACTTGGGAAGAACACACTTTACTCCAATTTCTTCACTCAACTTATGTTGAGAATAAGTACTATGTAATTGGTATTCGATGCAGGTGGAACCAGGGCGCTGCACTGCGACGATTAGCAATGACTTTGTAATGGATTGTTTTTATAGTATAACAATATTGTTATGTATATTGCTGCACATGTTTAAACCGTACATGAAGTGTATTGTTTAGCATTGTAACCAAAGAAGTCCGAAACGACAAATAAACGAGGACTTTTCGAATTTTAATTAATATCCTGAGAACTGCACACCAGTAATAATAAGCTGAAGTAAAAGGAATAAAATTCTCAGACAGTGCAGGATTCTATGGAGGCGCGCTTGAAGTAATTCAAATTACAATAAATGTATAAACGTCCTTCAATGAACTTGTATAAAAGTCCTTCGGTGATGCTTATGTAAAAGTTTTTCAATGATGCTTGGTAAGAAGTCCTTCAAAGATGCTAATAATGATGATCAGGAGGACATGATATGGTAGAGTGATGGTGGAAAGAGTTCAACACTACGGGTGGTCTTTGAAATAACGAAACCTAAACAAAGGAAGAGACCCAGCCTTGTCTCCCTTTTCAGCTACTTATCCAAAGAAAACATTGACGCAAGGGAACAGAGAATTCCACTAAACTACAGAACTCTCACACAGGGGCAGATCATTTAGGCGTGGTACGATGGGTACGTGCCAGAGGTCCTCCGCTTATACGGGGGCGGGGG
>JAWQUT010000402.1:544061-558985 GCA_033807755.1 Ellobium chinense | reverse complement strand
CCGAAAAACAGATGACGAGGATATAATTGAAGAGAAGACTATTGGACCACCAGTTCAGGAAAGTAAGCAAGCATTCTGTCACAGTTTAGCTCTCTGTATTGTTGACCAAGTGCTAGTCTAGACTACTCTCAACTTAGTAGACTAGTCTCGATCTAGATCTAACTTTGCTAGCATGCATGTCCACATCAGTGTTTACTTAAACAGATGCCTCCACGGGCTGTACGGTTTCTTCTGTGGATCCATCTCTAGATTTACAGTTTACCGCACAACAATAAAACATTGTTTCCACGTGGGAGCGAGCCCTACTGAGTGCAGCGCTACGCGTAATAGCCTTGAGCCCGACGCGTAATAGCCTTGAGCCGTGTACAGCGGTGTTGGTGACGTCACGCATATCTGGCGAGGCGAGCAGCGGTGACGCTAACACAGGAGGGCATGGGCATGTGTTATTCTTTGTGATTTCTTCGAAACGCGTTAGATTTGATGGGTTTGAGATGGTCAGTAGGAAGTTTGAATCACTGATGCATGTTAAAAAAGTAATTTCACAGGATTCCGTGCACTACACCATAAAAGTACTTTAGTCGCACTTTAACTGTAGACGCATACGTTACTTACTTTAATAGACTGAGGAAATTGCAGGAAGAGAGACTTGCCAAAGTTGTATTCAATAAAATGATGACCAGTTTTTGCAATAATAAAATTTCGTCATGGCCTTATTTAAAATACATTTATAACATTCTTATGGAAATGCGGTCTCGAATTTACTTTTAACTCTGCAAAAATAATGTCACTATTTTACCAATCTTTAAAAATGTGAGCTGATCCCTCAATAATCTTATTTGGAACGAAACAGTGCAACGGAAGCAGTCTCTCTCGATGTACACACATATGAAAACACATGTACATTTCGAGCGCTACTTGATAAGCGGGCTTGATTTTTGTGTAAATACTTTAAAGTTTAGAGCTAGAACTGGCACACTTGGGCTCGAAAAAGAACTATTCATTCGACATAATCAGAGTCAGCTAAGTGTAAAGTGTGTGATAATGGTGATGAAGACATTCCATTTTATGTTCCTATGCCCTCTTTACACTGAAGAAAGAATAAAAATGATGAATGTTTTACAGCATAATCTTCTAAACATCCTCCATGTATTTGAAAGTTTTATGTTATTACCCCTCTTTTCCAAGCAAGTTATTCTGCTGGGTGAAGAATTTTTAGGCCAAGATGCAAGCTGTGATAAAATATACGCCACTTTTGATATTGCTTTCAAATATTTCCTTTTTGGCGCCTGGGCGAAAAGAAAATTACGTTTAAACTTGTGATTTTTTTTTTTTTACTAACATTGTGACAATGTACAAATAGTATATAATATCTTAATTAACTGTTGTGATCTTAGTGATTTTTACAGGACGCCCCACTGGTTGCTCCGGCCAGTGGGGCCCCCGCTGTAAAGGGGTAGTTTCCAAATAAACTATTACTACTACAGTACTCTGACCCTTGTGAAAGACATTGCTAGTATTGAAAAAAAATATGATAAAAGTAATATGTCATTGCTAAGAAGCTAAATTTAAGGTTTCTCCCATTGCTACCATTATGAACCAGAAAGAAGGATGTCTAAATCGGAATGTTTTGGTCGCCTTCGGTTGTCTCTTGATATCAGCCAAGTCGTTACATGGGAGCACAAAGGGCAATGAGGCGTTGGCTGGGGTTAGGAGGAGATCAATGAACAGACTAAGAGGTTACCCGAATTCGGTCAAGAATTCTCCCTTGGGTACTTTCTTTTACCTAACCTTCCCCTTGCACTGACTCATGTACGCTTTTGGTATGCTCCAGCATTTTATCAAATGGACATAGTACACTCTGTACACTGAGGTGACGAAATGAAGTTTGACACTGTTAAAAAACAATGGTAAAAGTAATATTACGTTATTGGCGAAAGCTAACTTGATGGTTTTCTCCTCTTGTTACCATTATGGGTCGGAAAGAAAATGTCTGAAGTGAGAGGTTTGGATGGCCTTCGGTGGACCTTTGACGTCAGCCAAGACGCTACATGTAAACACCGAAAGGGGTATGAAGATGTCGATAGCACATGGCATAAAAGCATGCACTTTTAAATAGTCCCTACAAAATTTGAAAATTGGCGATGGGTTGAGGGAAAGGGAGCTGGATTTGAATGTCAAAGGCTTAGATAGGGGCAAAATACATTTGTAGACTCAGAATAGGTGAGATTTAGCCAATCAAGTGTAAACTTTGTAGTTGTTGCTAGGTGGGTAGGGTTACCCTGTGTACTGTGTAAACAGGCCTAAAATATTACATAGCCTGATTTGCTGCCTAAGTTCTCAACATCTAATTGGTGTAGGAGCATTTTTCCTTAAGTCAAACTGTGGAGGAAGAGTTAAACAACATGCGTGAAAAGCATTTCCTCATGGGACTCCTGAATTAGTTAACGAGAAGTGTAAAACCTTATATAACCAATAATGAAAGTATAAACATTGGCATCTTCATACCCACAAGGCGTTGGCTAGAGTTAGGAGCAGATTAGTAGACAAAGGAAGTCACCCAATTTCGTTCAAGGACACTCCCGAGGGTGCTTTCTATTACCTAACCCTGTCCCAGTACTTGATCCAAGTAGGCTTTGGTTGCATTACAGTGGCCGTATACATAATTCAAACGTTACTTAACGTACCGCGTCTAACCACAGCAAACACTGTTATTGTCTTGGGAATTCCCCATGGTTACCGCAGTGCGTTAACAAATGTACTGAATTTGTATACGGTCACAGGATTTCATCAAATGGATATAGCACACTTGGCACTTTTAGGAGACAAATTATCGATAAAGCAGTCATAACGAGTGCCGAGGGAGGTGAGAGGGAAAGTGAGCAGTAATTTACCGGCCAGGAAAAGGCACTCAGCCCCACCCGTTTCCTTAAAAACCATAGCTGCGTTTCTTTTGGTCCCAGCAACCGACAAAATGGCAAACCACACCTCTTCCTTAGCAAATGGAGAATCAGTCTCTAGGCAAGTCAGGAGGGCTGCGACTAATATGGAGGAGACAGAAAACAATGCACTGACTTGCGAGTGGTATTTGCTCTATTTATATCTTTGTCTCATTCATTAAGATACACACCACCATTGATTATAGAGTATAGAAGTCGCTCTAATCCTCTTTTGCCCCCCCCCCNCCCCGTAGTGTTGCCAGATCAGTTTTTGTGACCGAGCCAACCCAAACTTTAAAACACTTTAAAGGAAAAAGAAAATTCTCAAAAGTAGCCAAAACAGTAGCCTACTTATTAAAGCAAGAAATAACGTACGCATTCTCCACATGTGCAATCGAGTCTTCTTGACATGTGTTGTCAGTGAATAATACATGCGGTTTCACTCCAAAATGACGAGAAAATATATTACACTTAGATCAAAACCAACGCTTTGAAAATAGCTAACAAGACGAAAAGAAGCCATGGTGTAAAAAAACAACAAACGCCAGGGATGTTTTGAAAATTAGCCAAATCTGGCGACTTAGGACCCAGTTTGGCAACATTGCCCGGCTGTTCTCGATGTTGGGATCTCATAACTGTGTTAGTAAGACCCTCAGATACTACACTTGGGACAGACTTATAGACCAGTTTTGACGGCGGAAACGAGAAAGATCAATAGACCAAAAGAATGTATATCCTCCCTCACTCTCTCTCTCTTTCTCTCTCTCTCTCTCTTTCTCTCTCTCTCTTTCTCTCTTTCTTTCTCTCTATCACTTTCTCTTTCTCTCTCTCTCTCTCTCTCTCTCTCTCTCTCTCTCTCTCTCTTCCTCTCTCTCTCGCTTCTTTCACTCTTCCCCACCACCTTTTTTTTTTTGTTTTTTGCGTGGCATTCTATGAGCATTCTTAGTTAACCCTCTTTGTTTCCCATTACGGCATAGAGGTATTGTATTAGTGATCCATTTTAACTCGAAAATCCCACGTTGTCAATAGCCACTTTGCACCTAGCCAATCGTTCCACATTATTCATAAAAATCTGATCACAATTCTAAATAACAATATGGGAGNGGGACGAGGAGGGGGGGTAGGGACGAGGAGAGGAGGGAAAGAAGAAGAGAGAAAGATCATAAAAACACTCAGAGAGAGAGAAAGAGAGAAAGAGAGAGAGAGAGGGAGAGAGAAAGAGAGAGAGAGATGGAGAGAGAGAGAGAGGGAGAGAGAGAGAGGAGAGAAAACAGTAACAAAGTTGTAAACAAGGGAGCTCTTAAAAGCCACGAGCCTTAATCCTCCTTCCCTTCTCCAAAGAATTAAGAAAATGGCCTTCTGGAAGCACTTAACAGCCCACCCCAACCCCCATCTCAGTTTCGACCTCCTGATGAAAAACGTAAACAAAAACAAATCTTGCTCCAACTTCATTTTATTCGCTCACTTCCTCAAGGGATGTAACTCTATTCGTCCCGCTTATACTTTTTAACATACTCTATTAGTTCCGCTTATACTTTTTAACACCTCCTTCCATCCTGGCATACATATTGGCATAATATAAGTGCGGCGCCAGGAGCGTAGCGTTTATGTAATCTATGAATCGGAGATTACCAACATGTTATCTGTTTGTCTAATACACGTTATTCAATCTTCAATGTTTTCTAAAATATTCAAAAATCACCTCCGTCCTATCATTAATGAGCCATTTACAAGCATTGGCAATACGATTTTGTCAACGTTAGCTAGATTTCTTCGCCGACAGTCTGAGAGACTATACATTGTCTCACAGAGTCAACACTCATAATCCTCAGTGCAATGCACCCAAAGCCATGCAAGGAGAAAAACTTTTTTTTTTTAAAGTGGCACTAATCTGAGAGAAGAACTTGCTTACTCGCTGTTCTAAAGGTGTTTTGTTATTTCTTTTCACACAAGATCCTATTCGTGCAAGACTTCCATCGTTTTTTTTCTTTCGGCGACGAGAGATTGATATTCTAGACTGTACCAGGGTTGCCAATTTGGCTCTTTTGGAGCTAAATACCAATTTTTTGACTTTCTAATAGTCAATGACTTCCCCCATCTCCCCCACCAAGACAATAAGAATACAAATGCTACTCCTCTGTTAGTGTCTTCCTCCGCGCCCATCATCCTCGCATCCCGATCCCCTCGGCTGCACTTTCTAAGCTGTTAGATGATAGAGCCAGCCAAAAATGTAGGTCTATGTCTATCTAAACGTCCGACGGGTATCTAAAAGTGGGCTTCCAAAATACAGTTCTATGTAGACTGGTGAAGTATGTTCATTGAAAGCAACACAGAGTAAAGCTAAAATGGAAACTTCAGGAAAAGTAGACAGACAGAGAACAGAGAGAAATGAGGCAAGAAATCCATTAAATAACTTTTCTAATGGTTCGAGATGTCGATCATTAGAAAGCTGCAATGTCCTAGATCTAAATGTATTCCAGTCTGTTTGGGCAAAAAGTTGGGAAGGAAAAAGGGAAGCCAGAGCGGGCTATTCGGTGTAATAGGTCGAGATGTACAGTGACTGCAGCTGAGAATAATTATTATCCTGGGTTAAGGTATGAAGATGCCAAGAGCATCTGGCATAAAAATATGCAATTTTAAATAGCCCTTATAAATCAGAAAACTGGATGGCCATGGGAAAGGGGAAAGGGGTTGGATTTGAATTTTAAAGGCTTAGACAGGTGAAAATTTGTAGAATCAGAATAGGGTAAAACGCTCTAATTGCAAAATCTCCCNCCCCCCCTTTTTTTTTTATGACTATTCAAGAATATATTTTATTTAAAGCTAATATATGAAAGATTTCGTAGACAAAGACAGCTAGCAAAAATGGCATGCCCTTTGACGCAGCAAACTTTTCGAAGCAGTTGAACGAGAGTTAATGGAGCGCATGCACACAACAGAACATCTGATTTCCGGCCCTGTCATAAACAGATGTCGATTTGATGTACAATACTGCTCACGTTATTTAGTCGCTCGTTGAAAGTCTGATCTTTTGTACAGACAAATCGGCCCACATGAAATGTTAATACAATACATTCCACATAATTGTAATTCCATATGAACATACAAAAAGTAGCTGTTAAAAGATGGGCAGGCTTTGCTTACGTGGCGCTGTTTGACTGGATTTCTGCTATCATCAGCAATGACATGTATGGTTGTTTTTCACAAATGAAGTCAGATGATTATGGCGGTATACATTTTTTTTTTTTTGACGTCGACATACGTTGATATACTACAAGAATCTATTTTGTACGAAAGGTCAGGAACGGCTATTCGCACGGATTTATATTTCACAAATTATTGCTGCATGATGGTTTTCTGTTGTGTGCCTACACCAGAAGTCAAAAATACATGCAATGACGGAATTTGGCACAAAAATCTCTAAACCCGCAACCTTGCATCGCACTGATAGAAAACCATACTATAGAATCCCTTTTACTATATAATACTATTAAACATTATATTAATTATGCCGAAGTAATGAGGGTTAGTAATAAGAAATAATTCTACTCACGTTTCCTTTGCGAAGAGTAAGCGAATATGAAACGTTTTGAATGGCACCTTTTTTTTTCTCTGCGAGTCAAGCTGAACTCGCAGAATTCTTGAAAATTAGATCCTTCCGAAAGTAACTACTTCTACGGTATTCCATGTAAACGAAATTCCCAGAAAAACAAGATCGTGTGCAGAATTTTTATAGGCATCAAAAGACCTTGCTCGAAAACCCCTTTAAAT
Organism: Ellobium chinense; assembly: GCA_033807755.1. NCBI lineage: Eukaryota > Metazoa > Mollusca > Gastropoda > Ellobiida > Ellobiidae > Ellobium > Ellobium chinense. The sequence goes on along the minus strand of JAWQUT010000402.1, from coordinate 552,278 downwards.
GATTTGTTTCGTGCTGAAATTTGTGAGCTCCCATATAAATTCCGACATTGTCAATAGAACCGGTCTATAATTATTATGAACACAGTGATAACAAAATGTGTATTTGACCTAATTTATGAGATACGATAATATAGATTTACACCAACACATGATTTGTTGAAATTTTATGTTGGTATCGCAGACATTATCAGAATTCATGTATAAGCTTAAAACCTTTATACAGTCGACTCCACCTAATCGCAATCCCGATTATCGCAACGTCTGTTTAATCACAACGTTCTTTTTTGACGTAACAAAATGATATGTAGGAATTATATTTAATCGCATCACTTTCCAAGCGCCCAAGAAGTTGCAATTCCCTTAAAAGGGAGGTACTACCCTTTTCCAGGGGTTGTAATGCACATAACATGGTGTGCAACTTCATACCATGAATGCAATGAATTCCTATGCACACTTGCACATCAGAGTGCTGAATGGTGCATACTTCCCTCTCAAGGGTGATGATCTTAGGGCAACTGTCTTTTGCAACGGCATCAGTTGTTTTGACACCAGATTTCACCCACGTTTCTTAGACACCATTATGTATGATCTTAAGGAGGCTTTTCTTGATTTTCTCTCGGGATATATACTTATTTAATTTAATATCAACGGGTGTTGCTAGCTTCTGATATTTCTGCGTGAAGACAGAAAATTTTTTTTAAAAAAGGCCTCCACAGGATCATGCGTAAAGATATCTAAGAGACATGGCTGAAATAACACTGATGCCATCGTTAATGACGTTTGTTATAAAATCATCACTCTTGAGGGAGAGGAACGCACTATTCAGCACGTTAATATGTAAATTTGCATGAAACTCCAACGCATTCATGGAGATAAGCTTCATACCATGTTATGTGCATAACAGTCTCTGAAACAGGGTAGTGTCTTCCCTCAACATGTGTATAGTCTCTTACTGTTAATAAAATGAGCTCATGTTTTTGTTGGAAACAATGCCTACATCGACAACGTCAATTTTCGGGAGAATTCTGCGATTAAACAAACTGCGATTAAGCGGAGTTGAGTGTATCAGAGATGACGGTCTCTTAATTACATCAGCAAACTCCGACGCCGGCTAGGTCAGTAGAACAAAGGTTGATAAACATTTTCTAAATTAAACGCGGTGAAGCCTTATATTTTGACCTTTGAAGGAAATGACTGTCATTTATTTATTTTATTGAAGAGCATCGCCAAGTTAACAATGCAATGTTTATTGTAGAATTAGGCCGTTGTGGCCAGTTCTAATGACATGTTATCGTGTCTCAGAACCAGAACTGTCCACACCAAAATAAAAAATCGCCATTTTTTGTTTGTCTAAAAAGCAGAGTATTAGGACGCTAACGTTTTCATTACAATTAAGAGAAAGCTGACAACAGCTGTATTATCCCATGTAGTCTGAATCCAGTGACATGGGTTTTCTGGGTAAACTCTCAAGCAATAATGGTAGTATAGGATGGGTCAGGATTGGTGTAAAAATTTATATAAGCTATATATACTATTTAGACTAACATGAATTTTTATTTTTTATTTTTCATTGTTCTCTAAGAGTACAACAGACTAATAATAATAGCCACACCCCTGTCACATCTATGGTATTACACTGGTAGCATGGTCACCTGTGATACACTAGACCACTGTATCTCCCTGTTTGTACAGGTGACGGACCTTCAAACAGTCTAAACCCAATAGTACAGCCAGTGCGTCCTTTTTCACTACGTACCATGCCGACTGGCGTAGGCGATCATGCATTTTCACCTCTGTCTATATGCTGCTCACGTCAGCATTTCGCCTTCTGCTATGTGTTACCTTTCAACTGGCCACTTCATCCAGAATTTTTTGCCTTTGTCTACTTCTGCTTTGTTTACCCATAAGTTTGCGCGTTATTATCAATTGTAGCCATTGTCTTATATGGTATGAGTTTTGCTTGTTTTCTTTTCACTATTGTGCATTTTAATAAATATGGCATTATGACGTCATAATAGAGCAAAACATTACTGGTCGTAGACTCTACTGTGTCAGCCAATAAAATCCAATGTTTTCAAATCGCACGGGCAGGTGGACATGGCGGTAAGTTCTGTTTTCACTAAGACAGGCTCCCAAAGGTTCTCTTTCTAGTTAACCCTGAAATTACTAGGTTGAGTTAAGTTTAAACTTTATTTTTAGGGTTTTATTGTTGCAGGGCAGGTTAACAGCTATACTGAGCCTTACCGATTGTGGCAGTATGTCTAATTTTATTGGGCAGACTGTTGTTTTGATGATTTGTTTTTCTGTTTTGTTAGATCTACAAATGTGGATTTAAACTAAAAAAAAACCCGCCTAGTTACCCTCCTATTAATAGACAATAAAAGCCAGTGTGTCAGATCATAGCAACTAAATAACAAAATAACAAACCTCGATGTTTAGGTCAACGCTATGAACTGGTTGTCTAACGGGTATTTGTTTCAACTGCCTTGTTTATGTTAAAAAAAAAAATGCGTTGTCCGTTTCCTAAATTGTTTACAGCTGTGGAACAAAAGTCATTTCTCTTCATGTAGTTCACTCTGCAAGCGCAGGTAAACTACAGATAGCACTCTGATGCAGAGAACTGACATCGGTGTAATGGTCATTTCATGCAAATTGACAACTTTTAATGTCACCTACATATCTGTGTCAAACTCAGTCCAGTCCAGAAAGTTATTAGGCCATGAGCCAAATTTTTTTTAAAAGTTGCACCGGCACGAGGCAAATACACAATTCACACAAAGAAAAAAAAAGACATGACGTAATCTTTTTATACATACACATTAACTTTTTTAAAAATGTATTGGAACATCTTGCTTTACATTTATCTAATAATGAGGATGAATAAGGTCAATCTCATATGCATATTCCAAACAATAAGTCTATGTGAAAATGTACTGGCATCACTTGAGTTTGAAGCTGGCAAATGTAGTTGGACAGTGCTCGTGGAACGGCCCTTCATGTAAATTCTGAGACAAAGAACTGTTTTAGAGTGCACCTCAGTACATCTTTCACACCTCATAGACGTCTGTCAGTGGTGAAAAGTCGTAATGGAGCAAGGTGTCACTTCGAATTTGTTTCAGTGGTAACAGTACACTAAGTAGCTCCTTATCAATGACTAGAAAAGAAAAAAAAACAGGTGAATGTTGCAGTCTTTGCCAAAGTAAATGGTGCCAGCCTTAACCTTGCCAGGGTATAGCTGTGCATCTACCTCAGGATAGCATTGTTGTCTGAAAACAGGGGCGGATCCATCTAGAGAAAGTGATACTAGCCTACTAGATACCCGTATTCGCACCCCCATCCCAACTATCATTCTCTACATTCCCCTAACTTCTTTGTTTTCTTGTTATCAGTCCAGTGCAGTCTTTCAACTTTATTTTCATTTTTCCCTAGTTAGCTTTGCGTTGCCACTGATACCTCTGGGGCTGTATTGGCACCCACAGCCATAGTAAAACGCACAGGAACCCCTGAGCACAAGAACAGCAGACAAATCTAATGTTACAATCTACTAATAATGCGGTTTATAAGTCTGGTATCCAGGCTAAGGCGCACTCATGGGACTTCACACTGTTGTTACCCCAGCAGACCTGATCACTCCAGGCCTTTCTCAACTCCCCGGGAAGCATACAGTGACGATGCCATTTTCAGGGGCTGATCATTAACATTCTGCATTATATTTCACTCTCTATAGCCAGGTACCCATTTTACAGACGGGTGGACTGAGGAAAATGTGAATGAAATGCGTTCCCAAGGCACTTGCAGCATGACCATGGTCGGGAATCGAACCCATGACCTTTAGATCTTGAGGCCAACGCCGTAACCATTAGGCCACGCTGCTCGATATGTTCACATCGAAGAGCTGAGTATCATTTACGAACTTGTGCATTGGTGCGGTTTTTTTTTTCCGCTCGAAAAGTGGAGGGGNAAAAGAGAGAGAGAGAGAGAGAGAGGGAGGGAGGAAGGGAGGGAGGGAGATCTTAAACATTCTGTGACAATTCAGTTCAATTCTGACACCTTTCGTCTTTTATGCTCTTGGCAAGGTAGCCCGTGAGCTATGGAATCGCCCACACCAGCTTACCAAGGTGTAAAAAAAACACTAAAAGCTAAATATACCTTTCCTTGCTAGTGTTTTCGAGCGACAGATTAATGGTGTTGACAGTTTCTCCTCTAACTGTCCTGAAGCCCAAAGAGTAATAAAAATTATAAAAAAACAAACCGTCTTTTAGCTAATGGCATAGGAAGCCATAACAGTAGAAGCCTATTCTCCTATTGAACCAGTATGTATAGGTGATGCTATACGACTAAGGAAACAGAAAACACGAGGAGCAGTTTGAAACTAATGAAAGTAAAACAAATAATTGCACAGATAAAATGGTTTAAAGCCACTGTGTTTCAAAACATTGTATTTGGGTCTAAGAACCACACACACACACACACACACACACACACACACACACACACACACACACACACATACAGTCCCACAATTGACAGCAAAATACCTGAGATTTGACACGTAGGTGTGGCAAGAGTAACGGTTATAGTCTATTATGCTTAATCGCAAATTCTCGGGAGAATGAAAAATAGCTGCGATTAAAAGACGGTGAGGGTATCCAGTGACTTTTAAATAAAGAAGATTGCATTTTGTGGCAGCGAGAAAATTGCGACTGAGCGGAGTTTATATTATGAAAATTGCCATTAAGTGGAGTCGAAGGAAGAAGGAACATAACTTCGTTAGAGAATCGAAAATGAAAATGGCGACTAGAGTTGTATCTCGGATAATCTGAAGTTTGAAAGATACATTTATTTTCAATAAGTATATATTGTGTGTGCGTGGTGTGTGTGTGCGTGGTGTGTGTGTGTGTGTGTGTGTGTGTGTGTGTGTGTGTGTGTGTGTGTGTGTGTGTGTGTGTGAGTGTGTGTGTGTTCAGTCTTTTATGACGATGGTGTTGACTTGAACGCATTTAACTCAGACCTGAACTAAAATGCCGAATACGTCTAAAAAAAAGTACAGAATAAAAGAAAGGTTTCATGCTAACAATGTGACCGCACAATAATATCGTATCTCTAAAAAAAACATAGCAATAGGTTTCTATTACATTTTAAGAGAATACGAACAGTTTTAGTGACACACGTGTTCGTTCCTTTTCTGGCAGAGAGGTGGAGAGGGTGTTAATTTACTGTTACATATATTAGTGTCTGTTCAAATGCGATGTTGTGGAAGTTATAACTGTTATCATAAGATGGGGAGAGTGAGTGAGCGAGAGAGAGAGAGAGAGAGAGAGAGAGAGAGTGTGAGTAAGATAATGAAAGAGAAAGTTAGTGGGAGAGTGAAACAGAGAAAAAGGGAAAGAGTAAATGATAAACTTAATTTAGTAGCAGTTATCTGTATATATAATATAATAATTTTTTTTTCTTCCTTTTCATTTGTTCCTTTGTATTGATGAAACATTTCACTGTGTGTGGTTGGCTTATGCCTAGATAAATAAACTTGAAACTTGAAACTCTAACCTCTGTTCTTTTTTTTTCTGTTTTAATTCAATTTTTAAAGTCTGTATTTTTAAAAGTAGTTATGAAGTTCTAGATCAATAACATAAATTCAATACATAAGCCACAGGGAATCAAACAGGGTGAGGACGGAGGGAAGGAATGGGGAAAGAGGAAGAAAGAAAGAAAAGAAAAAAAAAGGAAAGATAGAAATAAAGAAAAACGAATAAATAAAGAAGAACATAATACATTAAAATAGATGTTTAATAAGCCCAATACATTAAAATAGATGGTTAATAAGCCCCTTATGTTTATTAGTACGTGCAAAATCCTGCGACTCTCTCAAGGTGTAATCGGGTAGTTTTAGTGGACAGGGATATGATTTGGGTTGAGGTTCAAGGAAAGCTGAATCGTTCTACTGACCATGTTAAATCGTACGATTCCCTATTCCTCCAATAAAACAGTCTTTCAAGTCTTTATGTACATAATATATAACGCCTCTACCCGCTCCAGACAAACCACAGTGTTACATTATGGAAAGTCTGAATTCTTACACCGATTGCGATTGTGGCGGCAAAAGCGTACGTCAAATACTGTACGTTCTAACCTCACGGCCAAGCTGCCCAGCCAGTGCTCTGCGGACAGGTGATGACGTGTCAATTTGAATCGTTTAATCACATTTTAAGCAGCAGCTATGTCAAACAAAATCATGCCGAGGCAATCAAAATGCAGAATACTTTACCTGGCTTACATGGTCAAAATTAACGTTTGAAGTTAGATGACCAGAACTTTCAATGAATGCTGAATAATACAGTAGTTTTACCACACGCGCTGTAGTTCAGGGAAGGGAAATACCCCTAAAAACAAAATAGCAAATACCAGTCATTCTAGTTTTCCTTACACGCGCACAGTAACACAGCGATGCTCTCTCTTCGTGAAATTGGCTTGGTGAACAGCATAGATAAATTTCAGAGACAAACCACTGGAAAAAAGAAGAGTATATATTTGATGTGCGTGTCCACCTTTAAGGAATAGGAAACACCTTTGAATGAAAGACCCTTGATCTTGTCAGGGAACTTTGCCGAGTGCGTTGGTTTTTATTTTTTTTGGAAGGGGGGGAGGGGGGAGTAGGAAGAGGGAGAAGGGGGAAGAGCATTCGTCTCCTAATCACCCCAACCCCGCATGCAAATTCTAATCAAGGTCACCAGAATTTCGCAGTATAGATAAAAGTGGACAAAAACAGCCACCGTCTTGCGACACTTCTATGCTTGAATGCTTGAAGAGTGCATAAGGTCTGATAGACATTAGCGCTCAAAGAGTAAAGGCATTACTGTTACAGACATTACAAGGAGAGTGAGTCGATAATAGGTTAAACTAGAGTGCCCCAGCTTACTGTAAGCGGATTAGTAGGAAGAACACAATAATCGATGACGTCAGAACTCTTATTTTGGCTGACAAAATTGTGCATAGAAGGAAGCTTTTAAGAAGGTATAACAGTCTACTTGTCATTGTTTTAGAAGATTTCGGGCGACGGACAAAAACGGATGACAGTAAGATGATCGCTCTGTCCATTAATTTTGGTCAGAGGACTAGATAGGCTGAAGACAAAAATTAGATGGTATGATGGCGTCACGCTGCCAGCCATTTTTTTAAAGGGTAAGTAAGGTAGGTGGTTTCTTTTCTTCTGAGGGATCAGCATAGTGATATCATAGCACTATGGGAAATACAAATGCTCAATCTAAAAATAGGTCAGCAGCTTGCGATTTCACGTAGCATTACAGTTCGCCTGCGTATAGCTATGTTCTTTTACACTATTCTAGCGATTCTGCGCTCATGAAGATATGGCGTAACTTTAAAATCGTAGTTCTACGAAAATAAAAAAAAAATAAAAATGTTTTGCGACAGCAGGCTTGTTTCTGTCATTTATGGCTGATTTCTTAACTTTTATCACGACAACAGTGTCAAGGTATCAAAATTATCGTTGCTGTTGCTTTTATATGAATTTATTTGGATTAATGCCAGTTACGTCATTTTTATCTTCGAGTGGTGTCATGTGTTTTGTAAGAGATTGGGCACATACTGCACATGAATTGTTGGCTTTATGGGTTAAGCCAGATGTTTTCTCACATAGCCTGACTAATACCATTGGTATTTTATGTTATAACGCATTAAATTAATATCAAGCTGTTTATGGTCTGTTTACTCGTTATTATTGGTGGCATCTCTGTAGGCTATCCGAGGTTTCGGAATCACCAAAACTTGCTTCCGTACAGAGTGTGCAATAACAATAACGACAACAACAACAACAACAGCCACAACCACAACAAAAACAACAACAAAAAGCGCGGCGTATTTGTTCCCCTTGTTCCCCTACCACTGTTAGGATGATAAAGTAGATCGTATTCCATAATTTCTTGGAATTTTTACAGATTTTGATACCAGACGTTTAGACTGGCTCTTATAAAAGAATCGGTGCAAGTTTAAAAACCTATGGATGTAACCATTATTTTATAGGTTGCACGCAATGGCCTTTTTTATTTTTTTCAAATCGCTCGCTCTCTCTCTCTTTCTTTCTCTTTCTCTCTCTCTCTCTCTCTCTCTCTCTCTCTCTGTGTAGTACATCAAGTGTGTGTGTGTGTAAATAACTATATATATATATATATATAGTGTGTGTGTGTGTGTGTGTGTGTGTGT
>JAWQUT010000402.1:525664-540200 GCA_033807755.1 Ellobium chinense | reverse complement strand
ACACACACACACACACACACACACACACACACACACACACACACACACACATACACACACAATTTCCTCCCTCTTTTTCGCTCTCCCCTCTCCCACACGTTTCAATACCCATCATTGGCTATGTTGTTGTAACTAGTGCAAATGGGGCAAAGCGTGCCACATAAAACGCTCCAGACAGAATTTAGTGCCGCTGAAACACAGAGTAATTTGTCACACTTAGAGAATTAGTCTTGGTAAGCCTGTCTGATGTGCTCAACTTTCGGGGCTTTAGGGTTGCATCGATGTCAATAGGGCCTCGTTGTTGTTCTTGTTGTGGTATGTGTGGTCACTATGATCTTTTCACAATGAGTTTTAGCTTCCTGTGGCATGAGAAGGTCTGCGGGCTGATTCCCTGGTGGGCCCTCATGTCTTACACTGAATAATAATATTCATTATGTCATAGCCCCGCCTGCCTTAACTATGCGATTCCACCATCTCTGGTATCAAGAGGGATGGGTTACCGACACTGTTATCTGCAGATTGGCTTATTTGCATTTTAGACATGTAATGTCCACTCTGCTCAGCTCCCAGGTATGAAGATTCCAACAGCATCTGGCAAAAAAATTATGCAATTTTAAATAGTCCATATAAAATTAGAAAACTGGCCATGGGGAGGGGGAGGGGGGGGACGGGTTGGATTTTAAATTCAGAGGCTTAGATAGGTGCAAACACATGTGTAGACTCAGAGTAGGTGAGGTTTAGTCACTGAAGTACAAAATTCGTGGTTGTCGCTAGGTGGGTAAGGTTACCATGTTTACTGAGTGAAAAGGCCTAAAATATTAGGTTGTCTGCTTCACTGCCTAAGTTCTCAAAAGCTAACTGGTTTAGGGGCATTTTTCTTCGTGTCAAAAGTTTGAGGAAGAGCTAAAGAGCATATTTGGAAAGTAACGGCACCCCAGGATAAGTTAATGAGAGGTGTAAAACCTAATAAAGCCAACAGTGAAAAAAACATTGGCATCTTCATACCCCCAGATAGTTGTCTTAGATCTGCCAATTGACAGAAAGCTGTTGTCCAAAAGTCGGCGTCTTTGCATTTACCTATGTTCTCCAACTCCACTCACATCCTTAAGTAGCTCTTTTTCAGGGTCCGCTGACTGATAGTAAACTATTGTCTACAAGTCGATACCCTAGCATTTGGAGTAGATCTATGTCAATCTTTGCTCAGCCCTCAGACTGAAATAGCACTTTCACGGTTGACAGACTGAAAATGCATTATTGTCGACAGATCGACGTCCTGGCCATTGCTCTGCTCCAGTCTGCAAGTAGTTCTTTGAGAGTCCACCACTGAAAAATGAAAAATGTATAGAAGCGCTAATCCCTGTAAATATTAGAGACCCCCTATGATTGAACTACATTGTCTGTGGCGTGTCTATGGCAGTCGTCCTTTTCGCTACGCGCTAATCACTGCGGTTTCTTTTCCTGCCGATAATGGTGTTTCGCGGCATCCGTGAATTAGCTACTAATGTCTCTGTAGATTTTTCATTCTGTGGGTTCCGCTGACTTACTGTCTGTACTCTTTTGTTCTTTGACTGTTTAGATGTCTGACTGGCTTTTATCTCTTTTTCTTTGTCTGTTTTGCTCTTCTCTTTTTCCCCAAGCTCTTTCATTCCTTTGACATTGCTGGGAGCTTCTTCGTTTCCCCTTTTCTTTATGTCTTTTTTACCACCGTTGTTTAAACGGAACGCCATTAGTAAGTGTTTGACCAACCAGACAGGCCCACGCTGATGGTGGTTAATGATGGTAATGGCACTATTATCAACTCTTAGTCTACTCACTGTGTTTGCTCTATCCCCGTGAACTATTATAAGCCTGTCAAACCTATTTTTTTTTCTTAATCCCTTTACTTCATCAGCATATCTGATGCCTAAAGAAAGATTAAAGTCGGTCCCAAAATTCGAAATAGCTGCATTTCTACTGTACTTATCTACATGCTATCATATTGAAGTCACATTAGTATAGTCTCTCCAAACACTGCTGTAACGAAACATTTTAGCTCCTGCTCTTAAAGTGGTGGTATTGGTAATGATGATGTTGATAATAATGATGATGGTGCTAATAACGAGGAAGGTGATAGTAATGATGATGATGATGATGATAATGATGATGATGATGGTATTGGCACTATTATCAATTCTTAGTCTACTCACTGTGTTTGCTCTATCCCCGTGAACTATTATAAGCCTGTCAAACCTATTTTTTTTTTCTTAATCCCTTTACTTCATCAGTATATCTGATGCCTAAAGAAAGATTAAAGTCGGTCCCAAAATTCGAAATATCTACATTTCTACTGTACTTATCTACATGCTATCATATTGAAGTCACATTAGTATAGTCTCTCCAAACACTGCTGTAACGAAACATTTCAGCTCCTACTCGTTGTTTAAAGAGGCGGTATTGGTAATGATGATGATGATGATAATGATGATAATCATATGGCGGTTGTTGAGCGGAGAAGGACAGGACATTGATTAATGGTGTGTGCCTTTTGCTCGCCAGCGGTCATCGAGGAAATACAAGACATCTTAATGACGTTCGGTATAATATCCACTAATTCGATGTTCTACATGTCTTCGACTGATATGGACTCCCATAACCAATCTTCGATGCGATAGACTATATCTGTAACTCACATTTAAATCAGATGCATGAGATACAGAGCTGTTGAACCGTATCGACAATTTAAATCTGTTGCTACGCTTCGAGATAAGAAGCAAGGAAATAGAAGAGTAATGTAGAAAAAGACAGAGAAGACACAGGATGACATCATGGAGTTAAAATAATCACCTCATAGTCCCTACAATGGTTTGGAGATGAAAGGAAGAACATCAAACTTTGAGGTCTCCAAACTTGAGAGACCAACGCTGATATTTTATGCTTCTGATTGATATCGAACAGTTATCCTTGAAATGATTAATTCCTTTGTGTGTATGTTATTTCATGTTCTCAGTTCCCGGTGAGTATGCCGGGCAGTTAAACTCTTAAATGCACTTTGACTGTTAACATTCCTGACGATCTAGAGAATACTAGCATCTTCGTACCCCGTCGCGCTACGGCACAGGAAAATCCAATTCCCTGTGCCCCATTACGATACACTGTTGCAGTCCACCTTTAGTGGTGTGCTGGACCAGAATATTAGTTATCATTAGCTGTCTTGCTTGGAAATGCCTCAATGGGTGATCGGCTCGTGTGACTAAAGGCAGCTTATAGTGGATGGAACTGTTCAGAGAGGCTACTTAGTTTGAAATGGATTAATTAACAGTGGGTAAGAATATATCATGCTCTTAAAAACCAATTAGGAAAAAGGGTAGTCGACTAAGACTTCTGACAGGATGGGAAAGGGGCACGAGAGAGGTGGTAGGGAGGGAGAGCGAACAAAGCAGCCGTTGCTTTGAGCGAGTGACAGTATATTGATAATCTTGCAAACTGACAAACAGGTGAGTCTACTTACGCCAGGTTGCAACTCCGGAGCGCCCCCCCCCCCCNTGTTTTTTTTTTTGGGGGGGGGGGGGGGAGGGGAGGGGGGCTTGGCTGACTCGGTGGGCGTGGAATTGACCACATGATAGATCTGAGTACCTGACAAACAGGTGAAAAGACAAAACAGCAGAATATCGCAAAAAAACTGCTACATGGTCGTGATTGACTGGACCAATACACTGATGCATCGAATGGCCACTTTAAGACGTGATCTTAGACAGACAAAAAAACAGAAACATAGACAGGCAAACGAACTGAAAGGCAAGTTAAAAACAACAGCAACAACAACAACAACAACAACAACAACAACAACATAGACAGAAGGTTAAAAAGACGTTCACACAGAGTTACCGGCAGAAAGACCTATGGACAAACACTTTATAGGATTACAAAATTGTTTAAAGGGTAAACCATAGTTCATTACTTCCTTAAAATACCTGGACGTAAAATATGTCGGACACCATTTCAACACTTATGAGCGTGTTTTCAGTAAAACCTTTCAGGACAACACGTAGATCATTTCTGCCAATCATGACCCGTTAAGATCTTAGCTGATGATTCTCAAGGCAATCGAATGGGTGGATATTCCGCTGGGCTGCCATTTTTATTCCTTTACCGTAGGCTGAGAAACCATGGAATGTGACAGTATTACTGCTTTGAATCAGTTTATTCTGGGTAATGTTAGGATTGCTCGTTCCATTCTCTTACTTATTAATATTGGCAGGGACTCACACTTCCAAGCATTAGTTGTACAAATTAATACTATAAAACTCATATCACACAAGACTGAAGTACACAAACAGACAACCGACAATATGGATTACTGGGGCAGCACAAGCCACATAACTCGTGCCATGCCTACATCATTGGATAAATTTGCACACAAGTTTAAAATGACACGTTGCAACCTTTAGAGTGAAAATCCTATTACAGCTGCACCAGTTTTTTGTTTTTGTTGTTTTTTGTTTTGCGTTGTTGTTGTTGTTGTCGTTGTTTGTTGGTCTTCTTCTTGTTGTTCTTCTTCTTTTTCTTCTTCTTCTTCCTCTCTTTCTTCTACTTCTATTTTGTCCATAAATACATAATTTTATTCACACTTTACATTAAATTAAATCTTTTCTCTACCATCCTTTCAACAACTTTCGACTCCAGCTCGTTTGAATTCTATATTATTATACATTGTAGATTTAGCAAGAATGACAGATTTCTCTGATGATTTATTGCTTTAAATTTATTGTATAAGAATTGGGCCCTACGTAACTTTGTGTTTCTTCCTTGTTAAACATAAAACAAAAAACAAACTTACACTCAAACTAGAACATGGAATTCGTCTTTTTAAAATCTAGCAAGATATAAAAATGTATTGCTTAGCTATTATCATCCTCCCGTCTGCTCAGTTCTTAAAGACTGTATTTCTTTTGCCGAAAAACATCGTCTTCTTCTTTCTTCTTCGTTGCAGTTCCTCAGATATATTATATGGCCATGCTGGTGATAGCTAGAGAGCTTGCTTTCAAAGATGGTTTCTACCATCGAGATCTCTTTCCAGTACCTCTGCAAGCCTTAGCAGTCCTGCAGGTTGTAGTAAAGATTCTAAGCCACTTCATATTCATAAAAGATGACTTTCAGTTTTGCCTTGCAGATGGGCCCTACTCACTCCCTTACCCACTCACGAAGTGGACCTTTATAATTGTCCGCTGACACAGGGCAGATGGTCCCTATAGCAGCAGTGCTCAGTTCAGAACCGAAACTTTTTTCTTTGTCCATTTCTAGCTAGACTGCGCACAGGATAAAGAGATGGCCTTGAAGCTCTTTCAATTGGTGCCAGAGACATACATAATTCCTCGCTCCTCGTATTCCCAAAACCCTAATCTGATTATGCAATATTTTTTGTCTAAATAGTAATATGATTATTCAAGGGCTCTCAAATCATCAACACCAAATAAACAACGAGGTATAGCCACAAAATTATCACATCTGGACTGTGTAACGTGACCTGGTTTGTTCTTCTGTACACTAAGCATTAACAGCGATCACACACTGACACCTTGACTGTAGGTTATACAATCATAAGAAATTGTCATGCTGATAGCGTAGATCTGGTTTCAAAAATGGGTCTCCTCTTTCCATCATTACTGACCTGACCTACAGTTCGCTTTATAAAGGATCAACTTTATTTTTTACCTAAGAGCTACAATTATTGTGTGGTTCCTGCGGCATAGCGAAAGGGACCGTCATTGTTTTCTGTGGGCAATGCTCAGCAATGAGTAGCCTACGCTTTTGGTTTGTGCACGCCAGTCGCAGTGAGGTAGGGTACACCCCTTCTATGGGTTTGTTAGAAAAATGTCATCTTTTGTCAATACCGAAAAAAAAAATCGACAACATGAAGGTAACCACCTACGTTTGAAATTTGTTAATGGGACGTCTTATCAACGGCCTTGTTTCGGATAAGAATAAGGATAAGGATAAGGATAACTTTATTTGTCCACAAAGGGAAATTTGCCTTGTTACAGTGTGCTTACAAAACATAAATATCTGTGCAAACACACACACTCCCTCGCTTACGTACATCGGAGATGGATGTAGCAAGAATCAACGGTGATATGTTTACTAATGAATGAGGCAAAGATAATATACGTATAGCAAACACCACTCTCAAGTCAGTGCATTGTTTTCTGTCTCTTCTGCATCAGTCCCAGCTATCTTGGCTTGCCTAGAGATTGATACTTCCTTTGCTAAGGCTTCCCATTTTGTCAAATTGTAGGAACCAAACAATCACAGCCCAGGCAATCCGGCTACATCACGCAGTACTTCCTTAATGTTTACAAGTTCAGGACATTTTTCAGAAAAGCATGTGAGATTAGTGATCTGTTCTAATAACAGGATCTGGGAGCGAGCGTGGGCATTAGTGACTCGTGTGAACAAGGCCTCGCATTCTGTGCGCTCTTCAACTGCAGTAAGGAAAGTGTGAAAAGCTCTATAAATCATGTTGTGGTAGCAGGACGGGAAGCCATATCCGATAGCCTTCGCGTCCAGTCTGAGAAAACTGCAGTCAGCAGATCCATGGCTTCCTCTGACATTTCAGGAAGTGAGATATTTAGAGCAAGGTTAAATGTCAGCTTCGCTTTCTAACTGCCGGTGTTACAAAACATGTGCTCCAGATTTCCATAAGCCTTTCATTATTTAATTGCTTGAGCCAGCAAACAGTGGTGTCGGTTACCATTTCCACATACTTTTGATATGAACAGGGTCCCCTCCAAAGATAAGAAGCCCTTCCCCTCCATCCTGCCTCCCCATTCAACAGAAATGAAGTGATATTATGGCCTGTATAGGGGCAGGGTGTGGCGGAGAAAAAATGTGAACACCCGTGAGCGAGCACTGGTTTTGAGCACTTCATAAGAGCTGACTGGTCTCTCCATAAGGCTACACTCACCATGATGAGTTAAGCTCAAACCTCATATCTATATGTGTGTGTGTGTGTGTGTGTGTGTGTGTGTGTGTGTGTGTGTGTGTGCGTGTATGTGTGTGTGTGTGTGTGTGAGAGAGAGAGAGACAGAGAGAGAGAGAGAGAGAGAGAGAGAGAGAAAGAAATGCCAGTTAGTAAATGTGTCAGTTATGCACTTTTTACCCTTTTTTTCTTTGTTTTCTCCTTGTTTTCCTTTTTCGCTCATTCTGAATTGTTGTATTTATTGTAAAGTGGTTGGCCTTTGTCTAAATAAACAATCTGAATCTATTGCAAAACAGCACTACCTGGCCGAAAAGTTATGGGGTTGCACTCAAGATTTAGAGGTCATGGGTTCGATTCTTCGACCACGGTGGTGTTATAGAAGCATTCCATTAACATTTTACTGAGTACGGCCATCTGCGAAATGGTTTACTTTGCCAAAGTCAGTGGACAATATTGTCTGAACTCAAATGATTAGTGTCTGTAAATGACAGCGGCAGTCTATGCCCCCCCCNCCAAAAAATCTGAGAAAGTCCTATAGTGATAAGGCAGTCGAAAAGAAATAAAATTATGTCGTTAAAGAGCCCATATTACAAAACCTGGTTTCATTGGCTTTCTTCTCTTCTCTTGCGTTTATCCCTGGCACCTCCCTCCCCCCTCCTCTCCCCCACCTCAGAAAAATGCATCACTTCTAAACTGCTGCAGAATCATTGGAGCAACCTTCGACCCACTTACTCAAGATACCCGTACCCAGGGCCATCTGAGTGAAGGAGACAAGCACTCTTGTAAGTCACTATTTAGACGCCCTTTGTACGCTATGAACACTGGATTTATATAGCAACACTAAATTTCAGTTTAATACCGAACTAACACATATAGGCAATATCGTACATCTTTAGCTTGTAAGATAATGCCTGATGAAATCTCAGACCTTTGTATTTTAATTGATGATGGCCGGGTGTAATGTACCTCAGTAAGAGTCCTAGTCCTTTTACCGTATGTTTCTCCAGATTTGTGCAGCATGGTGAATTCCACACCCATTGAGTCCCAGCGTCAACCCCACAAAGACCACAGAGGAAGTGGACCCGAAGTTGCGTCGGCATCAATGAGGTTCCTGTGGTTTGGGCGATTAGTACGATGGTACATAATATGGGGAGAGCCCATTGGGGTTAGGTGCTCTTTCTTATTTCCGTTACTTGATCACTAGCCTAGTGTCTGGCTGCAATAGCCTCCTTTTCGGACACATTATCATTATTGTTAA
This sequence comes from Ellobium chinense, assembly GCA_033807755.1. Taxonomy (NCBI): domain Eukaryota; kingdom Metazoa; phylum Mollusca; class Gastropoda; order Ellobiida; family Ellobiidae; genus Ellobium; species Ellobium chinense. The sequence goes on along the minus strand of JAWQUT010000402.1, from coordinate 531,987 downwards.
ATCCTATATTATGGCGTAAATTTTGCCCAGACTTTTGGGACGAGTCTGATCACGTATCTGAATTTATACATGCGCTTATGATAATTACATATATATATATAATACATCAACAATTCCACCAGGAATTTTCTTTATCTAAGCTAATACATACATTGTGTACAGTTACCCTTTTCCCTCTACACTGTGGAATACGAGGTTAAGACTTTTTATTGACCCGCTAGGGAAATTGGTTTACACTGTCATGATATCTCAGTCATAATATAGAACAGTGCATATCATGCATATAAATGCATAATATTACACATGAAATACATGACAAGGTTATTGCTGGTCAGTCGCAGTGCAGCGCTCTGGTCCCTCCAGCTATAAAGCCAAGTACTTTTTGATTCCTGAGTGGAGTGGGGACTCACTAAGATGGCCAATTTCTGCCTAGAAGCCGTTTTCTCCCAAGTCCACTGTACATACCAGCATCTCTAACCTTCACCTTTTTCTCTCACCTCTTTCCTTTAGCGCTTGCGATGCAGGTGATTATGAGTCCCTAGACTTCTTGTTACGAGGACATCAATGACACCTGCTGTGTGGAATCGATATCCTTGCGCGCCTGACGCACACCTCGTTAGCAGCTAAGCTCCTTCATTACGTACAACGCCATAATGAGAGGGTATGATGAGCCAAATTAGCATCTTCAATGATCTGCCAATACATTTCAATATTCAATCCTGATACCAGTAACCTTTTTTTTTTTCCTAGTCGCTGAACTTTCAAATGAAATCTATAAGAATAAGGACAAGGGTCGCCCCTAGGCCAAGGTAGGGAGGTGGGCACAATTTCTAGGGCAAAAAATGAAAGTGAGAGAATAGAGAGAGCGTCAGCGAGAGACAGAGAAGAAAGAGAGAGAGGGAGTGTGTATGAGAGAGAGAGAGAGAGAGAGAGAGAGAGAGAGAGAGAGAGAGAGAGAGAGAATTGGCTACCAAATTTTACATTCACCTAGGAGCAAGATACCCTCTTCTTCCCACTCGCCATGCTTCTTGCACAATAGTGATCCATCTCTTGTATGCCTCGTATTCCATTCACACGCCTTGACAAACCCTTATCCTTTCTTCAAAGGACAGCTATTCATATAGGACCGCTATTCAGATAGGACCGCTATTTAGATAGGACCGATATTCAGATATGCTCAGTATAGTTGAACCTAATCTGGCGACTACATAAATATTGCTACCTCTACCTGCTATGGCCACTGAGTTTCAGGGACGTCATGAGTATTTCTTATGGGTGTGTTGTGTGGGTCTGCTTATGTGGACGATGAGAAGGATGAGCGTATTTTATAATAGATAGTATAAGAACCATGGTCTGTTTGCCTGTCTGTCTGTCTGTCTGTCTGGCTGTCTGTAAGTGTTGTCGTGTATGTGTATTTGTGTGTGTGTGTGTGTGTGTGTGTGTGTCTGTCTGTCTGTCTGTCTGTAAGTTCTGTGTTGGCGCGTGTGTGTATTTGTGTGTGTTTGTGTGTCTGTCTGTCTTTGAGCTCTGTATTGGCGTGTATGGGTGTGTACTTCTGTGTGTGTGTGTTTGTTGTGTGTATGTGTGTGTGTGTGTGTCTGTGTATGTGTCTGTCTGTCGGTCTGTTTGTCTGTGAGGTCTATGTTGACGCGTGTGTGTATTTGTGTGTGTGTGTGTGTGTGTGTGTGTGTGTGTGTGTGTGTGCCTGTCTGTCTGTCTGTCTGTCTGTCTGTCTGTCTAAGCTAAGCGAGTAAAAAGATGAGATGATGGCAAGTATATTATATTGCCATTATGTGACAATGTGTTATAATGTATTGATTATTGGTCACTGGTCTCTAAAAGTAAACTTGTTAATGCATTTTCTTCATAATTATTCGAGCTTCCTATGATGACCACATGTCTTACGCTGCCTCGACCTTGCCCACTCTTTCATCTGTCCTAAATCATAGGTGAAGAAAACTATATTGCTACAGCCAGATGGCAAATCTGGAACCTCGCAGGCACTAACCAATATTTTGCCACCAACTGTTTACTGTAGATTTAAAAATGTGTGTTCTTTCTGGTTTGAAATGGTATACGCCATGCTAAATCCTTGTGACTAAGACACAATAACTTCAGGANGAAATTATTTTTTACATATTAACTAAAACATCAACCTGTGAAAGATTATCAGCTGTCTAAGGTGACCACTTTTTTTCTGAGGAGCGAACTATGGTTAGCATAATAAACAGATTCGACCGTGTGTTGAAGATCCTGCTGTCGGCGGCCCAACCAGAGTTCAAGCTCCAGTTTTTGTTCAAATTAGACTAAAAGAGACCTTCAATAAAGCAACACCTGTGTAAGATGACAACCTGTCAAAGACGGCCACTTTTTTCTTGGGAGCGAACTGTGGTCACTATAATACACAGATTATTCGACCGTCTGTCGAAAATCTTGCTGTCGGCGGCTCTATGAGAACTCAAGCTCCATTTCTCATATAGCTATATTTGTGCTGAAGAGGGGTATTAACACTGACTCAAAGAGAAAAAGCAAACCTCTCATGAGCATGTCTATGGGCGACGCCACCCTTTTTTCTTCCCTTTTCAGTCCGTAGTCCAAATCGCTGTATTGTCCAACGGCAATCGTATGACAGTCTGGTCCTTATATCCGAAAGGTCCATTTTTCCTTGGAACGTCCGTATCATTCTTGCTTAAAATTGAGGGAGCTCAACTGGCTCCCCACTAGAGAATTTAAGATTGTAGGATTGAACCTACAAGTCTGGGGCTTTTCGGGATATAAGAAAGACACTCTTGATTTTATGGCACTCACAGTCAAAAAAAGTACATGGTATACTATACCTGCATAAGCCTTGTTTAAAAAATTATTCCAAGGTACACGATATCAGGACAGTATTTGGTAGCTTCTTGAAAGATCAGAATTTAAATCTTACACTAGAAGAATTACTCATTCTACGAACGTCATTGATAGAGCAGAGCACCTAATTTTACATGGTGAACTGGTAGGGGCTATGCTAAGAAAATTCTCAGAGATCGAGAGCCAGCGACGCGCTAGAAGTAGATGCAAGCATGCACCGCTGCGCATCACTAATAAAATTCCCTAGCGCGCTATGAAAGTGCTGACCGTGGCATAGGATCCGTATCATATTAAAATAATTAAACATCGAAGTACAAAAATAACACAAGGCGTGTGTCGATTTTTTACGACTTCAATCAAGGTAAAATAGTATTTAGGTCTGCGGTACGGCCCCTTCCGAGAAGCATAATGCAAAATGACATGGTGCACAAATCACCCTTAAAAGTGAAAATTCGAGTTTTTATGCAGATTGCACACCAAATCTCTGAATGGTTTATTACGAGGCCCTAAAAACACACATTGATATGAAATGATATAACTTTGTGTCAAGAGAGACAGTTCACAAAGATTCGTGTATGAACTGAGGTTTCTATGAGATGAGAGTACTCTGGTATCAAGCAAATGGTTCCATCTCACAGAATTCGGTAGACTTCAATAAAAAGAAAATGTTAGGCATGCTTTTTAACGTTCTGTCGCAAACCTCTCTCCTCGACGTCCTCGCCTTTCTTATTTGTAACTAGGAGAGCGTTCTTGGGCGATGCGAACCCTATCAGTTCTCGACTAGAGAATTAAAGAAGGACCAGCCTACCGTCGTTCAGGAAATTTGAAGTACCAGACACAGAAAAGGAATGTTTTAAAAATAGTGCATTAAAAAAAATATTATGGTGTGCCAAAACTGCATAAACACGTTCTTAAAACTTTTGGCCATCAGCGACATCGTCGGCCACATTTTTGAGATAAAATCTGGACATCCAAATTTCGTTCATAGACAATCTCTGTGGAAGGGATTGCTTGAAGTCATCGTGACTGAGATCAAAGGTAAAAACAATAAAGAAGTAAAGCACCGAATAAATGCCGCGATGTTTTAGTGGAGAAATGTTATAGTGCGTCCAACAATATACGTTCTCGGATTTTCGCGAATATCTTTGATTGTTCGGATCAATCTTCGCCAAATTTTGCATAGCCTCCTGTTTCAATGTGTCTTGACAAGAAACTATTTTTTGACGGTTACGAAGATGGAAATACAAAAGTTTTCTTCATCAACTTATATAAAAAAAACTCAACCCACAGGAAATTGCGAAAATAAGGTGGTTTACAGCTACGTGGATTATGACGTGAGGATACGCAGCTTCTCTAAACACAAACATTTTTGATACGGATAATTGTAGTGCATGTTTCAAAATTCTAATATCAAGGTTGTTTTTTTCCTGTAATATTTAACTTTTCGATCTACTTTAGGTTATGCTCTTTGTGTTTCTTGGCTTTTTGTCATGTCATTTTAAGACAACAGAAGAGTAAACTTCTAATATAGAAAGATGATTTTAATGTTTGTCTAGACCAGCCTTTTGTTTGCATCAGAATGCTTGGCATGTTCATTACGCAGAACAAAAACTGGGGTGTGCACAATGATGCACAATCGGGATTCCAAAAAATCTGCGCCAAAATCAGTGTGTGTATTATTGTATGTGTAAAAAGGGGAGGGGGTGAAATGCATCGAGATGGAGCCATCAAACTGTACACTCTTTTTGATAAAATATGACGAAGGGAAGGGGTGGGGACAGTAAGAAGTCAGAGGTTGCGAAGAGACTTTCTATTAGTTGCTGATGACTGTTGTATTTTATTTTATGTCAATTCTGGTCGTGGACGTAGTAGTTTGTCCTTTTTAACGGATGCGGTCGGCGATAAAAACAGCAACGAGGGAGGAGAAAATGTTTTGTCTCAATTGCGGAACACAGAACGTGAGACTGCTAAAACACAGAACATTGCATTGCCTGAAATATTTGGACTTGCTCTTATGTGGAACTGATGTCAACAGAAGACAACTGTGAAAACTGTAAAACTTCTGTATTTTACACAATCGAGTGTCCTGAGTTTTTTATATACTTTAATGAAGAAAACTTTTTTTATCTGTAACTGTATAAAGATGAAAAAATATGTTTCTATCAAGACAAATTGAAACAGGAGGCTATGCAAAATTTGGCGAAGATTGATCCAAAGAAATAAAAGATATTCGCGAAAATCCGAGAACGTATATTGTTGGACGCACTATAGCATATTGGGTTACATTTATTTGCACACGGCATGATATCCTCATTCGCCAATCAGCGTGCATAAATTCGGCGGTGAGTCAGCTTCTTAGCTCTGTTGGCCAAGTGCTTAATCTATACGTTAGGTAACGTATTGCGAAAGACAGTGAACACTATTAGTGCTTTGAGGGTTTCCCGTGGTTACCGCAGTGCGTTAACTAACGTAAGGATTTTGTAAACGGCCACGTATCTCCACCTCCTAACAGTAGGACGGATGTTTAAAATAAAACTTTAGGTGTGAATTTTATGATCATCCTTAGAACAGAGCCTAGCACCACCACACAGAGCTGAGCCGCTACCTTTTTCTTTTTTGTAAGTATCATGATATTTTAACAACCACTGTGACTGAAACTGCCAAGTTCTCTTTTTTCTTAAGGCGATGTTTGCACAGTAAGCATGCAAAGGCAATATAGGACCGTCCTCTTGATCCCCCTCCCCTCCCCTAAAAAAATGGTGATATTACATAAGACAGGAATAAAACCACATTAACTGGTTCCAAGTTCCATAAAACTGAACTGACTATATTTAAAATCTTAAGCTCTGTAGAACCTGCGAAAAGAAACGGAGATACATGTAAATGCTTGGTCAGGATTGCGTTCAAGAAAAGCATGTAAACATCCAATATACCTGTACAGCCCATAATAAAGCAAAATAAATAAAGAAAACCAATGTATACGTATAGTGCTAATCAGCCATCTTAAGGACACCTCAGAGCCGCCAAACTTTTTAGGGATGAAAATGCAAATAGCGCCCGACATTAGGGTTGCACTTGTAAATAGTCCCTAGAGAAACAGAAATTTGGCCATGCGGAGTGGATAAAGGATGGATTTCAATTTCAAAGAAGATGCAAATACTTACTTTAGACTCAGAATATGTGAGAGTTTGCCACTCAAGTGTAGACTGTGGGTTGTTGCTGATGGGCAAGGTAATCAAGTTTACTATGTAAAAAAAGTCTACACTTTTAGGTAGTCTCATTCGCTGCAAAACTTCTCAAAATCGAATTAGTCCTGGATGACTTTTCTATGGTCCGAATTTGGAGGAGGGCTTCAACAATTTGCGTTAATAGTAATTTAGATCGTGACACCTAGATAAAATGATGAAAGGTGTAAAGCTTATATAGCAAACAGTAGATTAAACACACACATCCACACCCCCCCCCCCCCC
>JAWQUT010000402.1:521875-524963 GCA_033807755.1 Ellobium chinense | reverse complement strand
ACCCCCCTTTATCCGTCCTCTTTCACTACCACATTTGTGCACTTAAACACAGTTCATGCCCTCACCCTTTCTCCATACATCATCCACATTCATCGCTCTCCGAAAGGCGATGCTTAAGACTGGCTCAAGTGAGCAATTTTGCTAATGAATATTGGCCAGGACCGTTGAACAAGGCTGGAGTCATTCAGGGATGATCAGCTTTTATGAGCTGACCTAAAAGGAGCGTAGGTGCTGCTCCGTTTTGGCCCTGTACAAGTCATTGAAGCCAATCGTTCTATTTTGTAGAACCCAACATACACTTATTTATGTGAACAAGTATATTCCAGATTATTAGTCTATTAATGCATCGGACGTAACGTGTGCTCAATGATGAGTTTTCACCAGGGATCCTTAATCATCAATACCTATATCTTAAAGCTGTATAAGATTATCTTTGGTCTGCATTCTTAAATGAATAGTCAAACTTGAATATGGTGACCGCGCTTCGTTTCAAATTCCCTCAAGCAGTTTAGGATTCCATGGTAAGGTAAGAAAACTCTATCCTTCTGGGTTCTCCACATTATTGCAACGACTTGAACGCAGGTTTGGTGCTGCGGTATAGTCCATTAATAAGTAGAGGGTTTGTATGACTTCATGCAATTTTCAACTTTGATACGATCGTCATCGCTGAATAACCTGAACAACGGTTCAGACCCCATGTTTGTTTGTTTGTTTGTTTGTCTGTCTGTTTATTTATTTATTTATTTGTTTGTTTGTTTGTTTGTTTGTCTGTCTGTTTGTTTGTTTGCGTGTTTGTTTGTTTTAAAGAAAACGAATGGTTGCAGTCGTATTAGACAGGTGAATGTGTTATGCTTTAACCCTGAATTCTACGTTTCCAACCAATCGGTCACCATATGAAGGATGCACGTTACGGGAATCATGTACGAAACAGAAAAAAGTTCGTTCGCTTCGAGGAAAGGAAAAGGGGTGTATCTCATGATTCCAACATTGTAGGTTTGATCCTGACAGGACCAGGCGCCAAACTCCTTCAATTTTTTTTTTTTTTTGAAAGGAGGGGGAAGGGGGTGTCAAGATTAGATTACAATAAATTGAAGAGCGTTGTTCCGAAACTCAGTAAGTGCACTTCCGTTGAGAAAATGAGTTGGTGGTGTATTCAAAGATGCATTTCTGTGTTAATTCATTCAGATCTTAATCGAGCTCAAATCTGCACTTCTTTTAAATTTTACGTCATTTAACAGTTAATAACAATATGTGTGAGAAGAGCAATCACTACAATGTTATTTACCTCTATTAAAAAAAAAAAAAGATTCAGAGATCTCATATCAAGTTTTGGAAAAAACGCTCATTAAGTTCTAAATGTTCTGGATTATTATTTTCTAAATGTTCTGGAGGAAAAACATGGAGAATAAAGTTAGGTTGAGCCGCCGACGCCATCAAGTCACGTTCATTAGTTTAATCTTCAGCATGACACAAGGAAGCTTTCGCCCCACAAATGCTGTGACACTAAAACCACAAGTGCGTCACGCCAGTAATAAAATGGAATTTCCCATTATCTGCTTGCCTTCTGACAGCCGTAGATCGAACACCGCTTTTCATGTGCAGTCGGTAATGGCTCGAACAGCTAATCACCAAGCCTTGCCTTTCATGTTATGTGCCAATACCTCATTAGCTTTCTAAACGGTGGTGCTACGCTGGAAGGAACAGACAAAAGACCCCGTAACATCCAAACCGCCTTGCACTGACACAAAGTCGCATTTGCAATTATCAGATTAAGACGCTGCCATAATACGCCATTAGTCTACAAGAAGAAATGTATATTTTCGGCAGATTCGTAGGCTGTTCTTAACTGGTCAACTCCATCAAAGTTCACTACCGGTTTCAGCAAAACATGAATCGTTAAAATCGTGTCAGTAAAGCTGTCAAATCTCGAGTCCGAATGTAAAAGGTGAATCAGCCAATAAAAGCCAATGTAACCGGATCATATCATTCAGTTATATTCCTCTGACAATGGACAAACTAGAAAATATGAAATAATGAATGCTGGAGTTACGATATGTCATGCCGGAATGGCCGTGCATGTATAATAATTGAGAGCAGTCTATTTCTCACCTCACCTCTGCATGTATAATAATTGAGAGTAGTCGATTTCTCACTTCACCTCTGCATGTATAATAATGTAGAGTAGTCTATTTCTCATTCTGCATGGAGTGACTCTCACCTCACCTTCAAGCCTGTTACCAAAAAAAAAAAAAAAACGAACTTGAGTGACGTAACAGAACGTTTTCTCAGTTGACAACCCTAGGCTGTTGATGTGCTGTTGTGGAAAATTGAGCTATTCAGTGCAAAATGGGCTTCCCACCTCTCGGTGTACGAACTACTATCAAAAACTGCGGGATCTTTTTTATCATAGCATTTTTTCCATTAGGCCTATCACATACCTTATCTCAAGTCACCACGTAAGTACGAAAAATTGGCACTCAGCGTGTTTTCGGAATAAGCCTAAGCACAAAGTAGTTTCGCAACTTCTGAAGTAATGCTCGAGACTCACGAACTCTAATTTCTTGGGAGCAATTTAAGGAAAGGCACTACTTTTTCCAGATGTTGTAATGAACAAAACGAAGTGTGCAATAAGGTATTTTCAGGTCCATCACGTGACCTAGGACATCTTGCTCACACGTTGGTTTGTTTACATGCTCTGCTCATATATGATTACTCGTCACTTATCAAAATATCCTAGCAATCCCTAGATCAGGTGGTGTAACTGACCCGTCTGAAAATACCTCATGGGCTCCTAAGCAAAACTGCTTATCAAAACTGCCATGGTGCGTTTTTCTCCCTCAAGGGCGATGATGTTAAGATACTTTTCATTTGCGATAGCACCAGTTGTTTAACATTACAATTCACCTATGTCTCATAATGCATAATCCTGAATAGACTTTTGGGGATTCCTGTCGAGAGTGCTTCATTTACTATCAAAGTGTGTTGCTTTTTCCTCATAACTATACACATGGTTGAAACCTGGCTTCAAACAACTGGACGGTCACGCTTGACAGTTAGTTGTCCTAATATCATCATCTTTAAGGGTACT
>JAWQUT010000402.1:514375-516875 GCA_033807755.1 Ellobium chinense | reverse complement strand
GTGGAAGTGATGGCGCTAGTGGTGGTGGTATTTATAGTATTTCCATATGTGTTTACCTGATAAAGGATCACTTTAGATCCGAAAATTCGTATTACTTTTATACAATCATTGTAATCAGTATAATTATTTAAAACGTAAACTAAATTTCTTAACTTCCTGGTATGGACAGATCTTTTTTAGGTTTTAACTTTATGTTCCAAGGGATGGTGGTAGTAGAGGTAGTGGTGGCAATGGTGCTGTTGTTGCTGTTGTTGATGTTGCTGTTGGTGCAAACGGAATAATGAACGTGCACGAATTAAAAATGGTGCATTATATCAAAATCTGTGTGATTGTGATTATTGCCATCTGTTTTAAGCAACATCGCCAAGAAAAGCACACAGTTTACAAAAATACAAATACATAAGCTAACGTTATGCAAAGGGAAAAGTTCTGAAACAATCAAGTTTGAAGAACGATTTCCTACTATAATTCATCAACTATCCTCACAAATACTCAGTCATCTCCACTATTACTGACCATCAGCCACTAAGCCATCAATCATTGTTTTTGTGTGTACAAATTGTTTTACTCTCGATTTCTGCAACAACACCAACAAAAAAGCAAAACAACATTGACCCCATTCGTCTTCAGAGCCTGATATTTAAGTTCCTTGAGACATAACCCTTATTTTGACAGGCTGCGAGACATTTGACTCTCCGGCTGCAAGCAGGTCCTCTGGCATAATCTTCTCATTATTTGAAATGCCTATGGATTTAGTTTGCGTTCTCTTCATTGCTGCCGAGGAATTTTCTACGGTGATCTACGTTTTTCAGAGCCTGTCATTTATTATCCCCTGATATATTTCTGACGTTTATTTGAAACGTTCTCCAAACCACAATGAAAACATAAAATATTGGAATTGAACTTATTATTTTTAAGTCTTTAATGTATCTGTCAACATGAGGTAAGAACTCTTGACAACTCACATAATCACAAAAGACATCTTAATTCCATTGTAAGTCTCAAATATGCCAAATAGATCATTCTGAAGGAACAAAGATGCAGAAGACTTTGTCTGACCTGCACAATCCAACATGACTGTGCATATTGCTGACCCCAGCCTTAAATAACAGAGGCATCTGGTGCTGCTGAGACCTATTTTACGTCATGATTGTTCCCCATGAGCGTCTACTGTTCCGGCAGGGGAAATAACTATTCGGCCAGACCTTAGTCATTGGAGGTTACAGACCTGTAATGGGACTGGACCTTTTTTTCCTCTATGGGCTATATTAACATTTTGAGCTGCCCTCTGAACCCAAAGATTTAGCTTTCACCCAGACCTATACCAGATTGAAGCTCATTATGTGGCCCAAATTTTAAGACTTACCCAACCCTAGCATGCCCGTTGAAATTTTGAGCTTGGTTGCTATTTAATTTGTAAACTGAGCCTACATTTTTCACTGGTCAAAACCAAACCCCTCCTCTTCCGCCTGAGCACATCCTTGACCTGGCAGTTCCAGCCCAGGGCTAACTAGTGCCTGGCAAAATAAAGTAAAATGGACACAGAGAGAGGGGTGGTGGGGGGAGGAAGGAAAGAGGGAGAGAGAGACGGGAGAAGGGGGAGCGGGGAGAGAGAGACAGTGTTTGAATGTCTACAGTATTATTGAAACTAACATCTCGTTGTCAAATGAAAAAAAAAAATTCGAAAGGTCTTCACATAAGGGGACTTATGCAGAAAGGGGAAAAATATGGTGCCATAAAGGATAATCATTTCTTTTTCTTTCGCTTAGAATATCGATCACCTTTAAGTAAAAACTAACATCTCTCCCTTGATATCTCCTTTGAATGCAACTTGTGAAAGTGGGAGAGCTGAATCTATGAAGAAGTGTTGAGATTTTCAGTTTATCAGCGAGTAAAACTAGCTAACGATTATGAAGTCGTATTGTCAATGTCTGTAAATGGTTCATGGGTCAATTTACGAAGGTGATGTTTGAAAATTTTTCAAGCCACTTGGAATCAGCTAAGTTGTTTTAGATAAATTCAGTAATATATTGATAATCTCAGGTTAATAGATTGCATGGAAATTATGCCCCCTGTCTCAAGACTTAAGCAGCTTATCAAAATGCTGATGAAGAAATGGCTGGACATTCCCGTGTCTACAAACAAGATAAAGATTTTGCGATATTTTGTTCTGGCGAGCTATATCTCTCAGCACATCATAAAACGTGAGTATCTGATATCTCGCTTCTCGTCAGTTCTGGGAAAAGTCTATCGATATAGTGGAATGAATTAGAGTTAACGTCTTGGGCAGTTCACCTTTCCGAATCAGCCAACCAAAACAAACTATCCCGCATTTGTCATGGCTTCAGAGCTAAGTTTAAAAGTGTGAGTGATGTAGTAATGCTTATATAAATGGTTTGATATAGATAGATAGATAGATAGATAGATAGATAGATAGATAGATAGATAGATAGATAGATAGATAGATAGATAGATAGATAGATAGATAGATAGATAGATA
>JAWQUT010000402.1:502632-513733 GCA_033807755.1 Ellobium chinense | reverse complement strand
GGGGGGGAGTTGTGATAGTGATGGCGCTAGTGGTGGTGGTATTTACAATAATTATTTCCATATGTGTTTACCAGGTAAAGGATCACTTTAGATTCGAAAATTCGTATTAATTTTATACAATCATTGTAATCAGTATTTAAAATGTAAACTAAATTTCTTAACTTCCTGGTATGGACAGAGCATTTTTAGGTTTTAAATTTGTTTCAAGGGATGGTGGTAGTAGAGATAGTGGTGGCGATGGTGCTGTTGTTGCTGATGATGTTGCTGTTGGTGCAAGCAGAATACTGAACGTGCACGAATTAAAAATGGCGCATTATATTAAATCTGTGTGATTGTGGTTATTGCATTCTGTTTTAAGCAACATCGCCAAGAAAAGCACACAGTTTACAAAAATACACATTATATATGTATTCGTATGTGCTTACATACGGGCTTACTCGTCTATAAGTAAAATTTGTCCTACTTGGATGGTTAGAAGCTTTCACTTCAGCGCTTTAGATCTAAATCTATCACTACCAAGAAATAAAAGGCAAAACCCAATGTTATGATTCATTTTGAAAGAACACATTTTTTTTTCATTTGAAGGAGAATATACTCTACTCTACTCTTGAAAATACTGAAGGCAATAAACTTATAATGATTACGTAAGTGTTGATTGCTATAGTCCGTTCAAAAACGTTTGCCCTCTCTTTACACTGCTATATCTCGGTAGTTGATTAAGCAAATTCATTGAAACTTGGCACAAAGTTTGTGAGTACTGATAACCTTATGCCAGTATGTTGTTTTTTTTTAAGATTGAAGCGTTATTGATTTCGCTTCTTTGTTTTATATAAAAAATGACCAAAGTTCTCTGGCTAATATTTTTACTTACTTCCAGTAGCGAGGTTAATCAGTATAATTACAGCTATGAGGATATTCCCAATCTTGCACGCAAATTCAACAACTTCTGAATACATGTATACCGAACCACAGATTAAGCATAAACATTTTACCGTGTGCACCGAACTGCACGATTTTCCTAAACGTCTTCTCGAAAATAGGGGACCTCACAAAGCCAGAAGTACTCGTTGTTTTCACCACTGTGCATGACCAATGTCTGTTTCTTTGTGTGTGTATGATTGATTGATTGATTGATTGATTGATTGATTGATTGATTGATTGATTGATTGATTGATTGATTGGTTGGTTGATTGATTGATTGATTGATATGTATACACTAGACTGATGACACTCAGCCCTGCCATGATTGCTGTAGATGCTGTAGATTTCCTGTGAGACATTCATGTTTAGCATCATAAACACTGCAACTTGATGTTATCTGGTCAAGGCGAATCTAAGCTTGAGATCTAGTGACACATCTATGCAGGGGCGTAGCATGGGTGATATTTTCTGGTGATGCTAATTTAGCATTTACATCCAATCAGAGTGTGGTGTTTCGTGGAGGGGGTCGAGAGAGGGAGGGAAGTAGAACATAAAGACCAACTGCAGACTTTCTGAAACCACTTTCGCGCATCAAGCGAGAGAGAGAGAGAGAAAGAGAGAGAGAGAGAGAGAAAGAGAAAGAGAGAGCGAGAGAGAGAGGGTGGGGGGAAGGTGAAGGAAGGAAAGAGAGAGAGAGAGAGAGAGGGGGGAGAAAGGGGAGCGGGGAGAGAGAGACAGTGTATGAATGTCTACGGTATTATTGAAACTAACATCTCGTCAAATTTAAAAAAAAAAAAAAGAAAAATTCGAAAGGTCTTCACATAAGGGGACTTCAGCAGAAAGGGGAAAATATGGTGACATAGAGGATAACCATTTCTTTTTTTTTTTTTTTCGCTTAGAATATCGATCACCTTTAAGCAAAAACTAACATCTTTCCCTTGATATCTCCTTTGAATGCAACACAATTGTGAATGTGGGAGAGCTAAATCTATGAAGAAATGTTGAGATATTCAGTTTATCAGCGAGTAAAACTAGAAAACGATTACAAAGTCGTATTGTCAATGTCTGTAAATGGTTCATGGGTCACTTTACGAAGGTGATGTTTGAACATTTTTCAAGCCACTTGGAATCAGCTAATTTGTTTTAGATAAATTCAGTAATATATTGATAATCTCAGGTTAATCGATTGCATGGAAATTATGCCCCCTGTCTCAAGACTTAAGCAGCTTATCAAAATGCGGACGAAGAAATGGCAAAACATTCATGTGTCTTCAAACAAGATAAAGATTTTGCGATATTTTGTTTTGGCAAGCTATCTCTCTCCGCACATCATAAAACGTGAATATTTGATATCTCGCTTCTCGTCAGTTTTGGAAAAAGTCTATCGATATAGTGGAATGAATAAGAGTTAACGTCGTGGGCAGTTCACCTTTCCGAATCAGCCAACCAAAACAAACTACCCCGCATTTGTCATGGCTTCAGAGGTAAGTTTAAAAGTGTGAGTGTTGTAGTAATGCTTATATAGATAGATAGATAGATAGATAGATAGATAATATAGTTATATAAATAGCTTTATAATAGTTAAAAAAATATAAATAAAAATATAGTACACTGTTGGCAACAAATGTTGTATCTGAAACCAAACCAACGAGTGGGAGATGCTGGCCTTTTTTAGCATTTGAGTCATGAGCTATTTTAGCTACTTGGAAAGGTTCTTTCAGTTTTTTTAAATTTTGTGTTTCTTTAGGAAAGGTCAAGTCGTGAACAACTCTAACTATAAAATCCGCCGCCTACATTTTCTGACTCCAATTAGTATAATAAGGCATTACCGCAAAGAACGGGATTTTTTGTAACCGAGTGAGAAGGCTAAATTTTTAATTTTACAGCATTTTTATAGTCCCCGGGTTTATCTAAGAGTGCCATGCTGCAAATGGAAATAATCTAGCTCGACATGGCTTTAATATATTCCTGGAACCTAGCTTTTGTCCCTTCCTGCCAGTGTCCCCAGCTGGCTCAGACTACAATTATTATTCTTCACCGATGCTTATATTCTTTAAGAGTGCGCTGCGAACTTAACGGCGAGGTCTTTGACACGTTAGCACGCCGGAGTTCATTCGGGCGCCATGTCGGCTGGATAGCGATTCATGTTTGAGAAGTTTCACGTATTTATTGTATCTGGGCTAAAGATCATTCCCCTGTATCCCACTGCTGTCAACCTTAAAACATTCTTCGATGCTCTGTGACCCCTGCCATCTTGTTAGTCCATCTTTGCCATGTCTTCTCCTCCTCCCGTTGTCTTGCAGCCTGTCAAAATAAGTCTTCTCTCTCATGCACGCGCTCTCGGCCTCTCTCTCTTTCATTCTCTCATTCTTACTCTCACACTTTCTCTCTCTCTCTCTCTCTCTCTCTCTCTCTCCTCTCTCTCTCTCTCTCTCTCTCTCTCTCTCTCTCTCTCTCTCTCTCTGTGTAAATCAAACTTTTAATATGACATGAAAGCACAATGTCTATCATTTCATTGGGAGAACAAACGACTAGATTGTACCCTTTTCTGACCCGAGATACAGTTGTTTGAAGTGGTAAAAGCTAACGTTATGCAAAGGGAAAAGTTCTGAAACAATCAAGTTTGAAGAACGATTTCCTACTATAATTCATCAACTATCCTCACAAATACTCAGTCATCTCCACTATTACTGATCGTCAGCCACTAAGCCATGAATCATTGTTTTTGTGTGTACAAATGGTTTTACTCTCGATTTCTGCAAGAACAACAACAACAACAACAACAACAACAACAACAACAACAACAACAACAAAAACCATTGATACTGGACGGCCCCATTCGTCTTCAGAGCCTGATATTTAAGTTCCTTGAGACATAACCCTTATTTTGACAGGCTGCGAGACATTTGACTCTCCAGCTGCAAGCAGGTCCTCTGGCATAATCTTCTCATTATTTGAAATGCCTATGGATTTAGTTTGCGTTCTCTTCGTTGCTGCCGAGGAATTTTCTACGGTGATCTACGCTTTTCAGAACCTGTCATTTATTATCCCCTGATATATTTTTAACGTTTAGTTGAACCTTTCTCCAAACCACAATGAAAACATAAAATATTGGAATTGAACTTATTATTTTTAAATCTTTAAAGTGTCTGTCAACATGAGGTAAGAACTCTTGACAACTCACATAATCACAAAAGACATGCTTAATTCCATTGTAAGTCTCAAATATGCCAAATAGATCATTCTAAAGGAACAAAGATGCAGAAGACTTTGTCTGACCTGTACAATCCAACATGACTGTGCATATTGCTGACCCCAGCCTTAAATAACAGAGACATCTGGTGCTGCTGAGACCTATTTTACGTCATGATTGTTCCCTATGAGCGTCTACTGTTCCGGCAGGGGAAATAACTATTCGGCGAGATCTTAGTCATTGGAGGTTACAGACCTGTAATGGAATTGGACCCTTTTTTCCTCTATGGGCTATATTAACATTTTGAGCTGCCCTCTGAACCCAAAGATTTAGCTTTCACCCAGACCCATACCAGATTGAAGCTCATTATGTGGCCCAAATTTTAAGACTTACCCAACCCTAGCAAGCCCGCTGAAATTTTGAGCTTGGTTACTATTTGTAAACTGAGCCTACATTTTTCACTGGTCAACGCCAAACCCCTCCTCTTCCGCCTGAGCACACCCTTAACCTGGCAGTTCCAGCCCAGGGCTAAATAGTGCCTGGCAAAATAAAGTAAAATGGACAGTTTCCCATTATATCAAAATTTCCCCCCTGGAGCCCTTATTACTGGAAGCAGGGCGTGCCAAAAGAAGGAAAAGGGGAGATGAAATATAGCCACTAAGTTGTACGACCCAAATGTGAAAGTACACTTACAGGCCTGTAATCTTAGGAGCCCTCATTCTTCAATCAGAATGGACATATGCTGATAACAGTACGATGTTATTTATTCATGAACAGTTGTGTGTGGGCGTTGAAGATACTTACCAGACAGAAGAAGTACCTAAAATGGAAATTATATTTGACGGATACATCATACCTTTAAGTATTCTTATTAAGAACAAGTTAGTTTGGTCATAATGTCTCTTACTAACAGCAGAATTAGTTCGAGAGATGACAGAAAGTATGGGAAGAAAGGACAAAAAGAAATGAAAAAGATGTTTTAGGTTTGAGTGGGTGGCGAGCAAAACAGACCAGGTCTTGCTGGGGCCAACCCAAAACCAATTATAAAAAAAAAAATGTCATTGGTCTTTTAGGCCACACTGGCAGATGTGGGTGGGCGAACAGTCAGCCCTGTAACTATTGTACCTGGTTGGAACCTCTTGCAAGANGGGGCCCCCCCCCCCCCCCGCGAAAAACAAATTGTATTGTTTAGACACAAATTGACAGGTAGACGGGTAACAAGTGGGTAAAAGGACAGATGGCAGTCATACTGACAACCATGGGTGTGGACAGACAGACAGACAGATAGACAGACAGACAGACAGACAGACAGACAGACAGACAGACAGACAGATAGACAGACAAGACGGCTATAGTAAAATATCTTTTGATATGAACTATAAGGAACTCGAGGAACCTTGCTGAAAACTGAAAAAAAAACAACAAACAAAACAACCCTGCAGATACTCGACTTTTCCAGGAACATTTTGTTCGAAATGTCGCTAAGTGAAGCATGATCAACTTGCTAGAGACTGGCATTGTCTTAAAGGAGATTTTCCTTTGTCTCCTTTCCTGCTGTGAAAGCATTTGGCTCTTAAAGGATAACAATAGCGAACAAGCATGACTGAGCGCTCAACATTAATTTGTCTTAGAAAGCTCTACATGTCGACTGCAAAAGTTAATCGAGGGAAACATCGGACGGTGAATGGAAATTGTGTAGTTCCATATTGAAAAAAAAAAAAAACCATATTCAAGCAAAGACAGTGTTAACCGTTTAAAGGATTCCCACTGACTTTGATTTTGGTTTATTTTATGGAGAGGCTGTTCTGGCGGTAATTACCCTCACGCACACACACGTCTACATACCCACGCATACATATGTATGCACACACACACACACACACACACACACACACACACACACACACACACACACATACACTTGGAAACTCTTCAAATTAGTTGTTTTTGTTTGGTGGGGGGAAAGGGGATCAAGCGATTTCGGTTTTGATCCTCCCTTACGTAAAGTTCACTACTAGACTCATTGCCAACAAACTTAACCCATTCGAACTCTGTGGATTTATTGACAGTTTGAACGTTGATATCTCTAGACGAGCCAGACCATGACCTTTCGTTTTGCTTCTGTTTTTCGGTCTTTGAATTTCCCCTCTCATTTGATAGGTAAACAGTTGGTAGGTGACTCCACGTAAGCACCACTGGCGCCAGGCTGTCCTGCTTGTTCCAGATATTCTTAGAACCTGTACATCCGTCTGAGCACAAGCTCAGAGATCTTAAGACATTTAATTTGTCTAGCCTCACTTTGCCCTTTCGCCACTTTTCCTTTTTGATCAAGGGAGGGAAAAAAAAACACGCCAATTCCATTCCCAGTTGCACAATGCTATTTTGACGTGAGCCATGTGGTACTTAAACTCAGAATAAACCAAATATGTTTGCTATTTATTTATTAGGTTTTCAAAACAACAACAACAACAACAACAACAACAACAACAACAACAACAACAACAACAACAACAACAACAGCAACAACAGCAACAACAACAACAACAACTACAATAACAACAACAACAAAACACCAACTACAACTACTACAACAACAACTACTACTACTACTACAACAACAACAATAATAACAACAACACAACAACATCTGAAACTACAACAATAATAACAGCAACACTATCAACAACAGCAGTAACAACAGTAGCAGCAACAACAGCAATTGTAACGACAACAACAACAAAAATGATGACAACAACAACAACAACGAAAACGACGACGACGACAACAACAGCAGCAGCAGCAAAAACAACAATATACGACAACAACTCTGTGTGCCTATAAGAGTCCCGCTCCCTGTGAAAAAGGTTGGCACTTTATAATTTTTCNGACAATTCAGTCATGATTAACAAAAGAATCAGGCGACGGTAGAGCCGCAACATGAAGGTGAAAAGATTAAAACGGTAATCAAAAGGGAGTGACCAACGCCGACATCGCAAACAATAGGTCTTCCTACGAAGGACGCCGACGGTCAGATGTGCCGTACGAGCCCAGTGAAGGTTTGGTCGACACCGAGCGGTTGTGATAAAACCGCGTACGGGACAGTCGCTAGCCACAGGTGCGCCGTACGAGGTCTTATCACAACAAAAGGATTAGACGGTGGATGTACGTGTTTTTATTATTTTGTTTAAACATACTTTTTTTTTCATTTTTTTCACGAATCCTTTTTACAGCATATGTATATAGACAAGAGGAATGCTTTAACCAAAAATTAGCCAAAACCAAAATTTTGCGCCGTACGAGGTCCTATCACGACAGTAGCGTAGTATAACCATGGTCAGAATATTGTACTTATCGTGGCGCAAAATAGTTATATAGTTATTTCGGTCGTAAAAGAAAATGGGTAACGATGGTCGTCAGTTATCACGAAACAGTCTATAAATTCTTAGTTGTCTTTTAAATATATATGTGTTATGAAATGTATGATTTTAGACAGGCTATAAAGAAAGAAAGAAAGAAAGAAAGAAAGAAAGAAAGAAAGAAAGAAAGAAAGAAACAAACAAACAAACAAACAAACAAAGTGAGGAGAAAAAAAAGGAATCATAAAGAGAGGAGTAAAAATGTGAGGATGAGTTTGATATGCCAAAATTGTCCAGTCTTAAAAGTGCACACACGCTTTCACATACTATAAACATCATTCTCACTTACACAAAGAGAGAGCGAAACGGATGGACAGAAAGGATGACAGCAAGAAAAAACAAGTGCCAAAGGGCAACATAAAAAATAATAACCTCATACATAAAAAATCTTTCAGTACGACCTGCCCACAATTCTCTATCATCAGCCCGGTCTCCGAATTATTTTGTATGCCTCCTGCCTCAATCCACAAATTCGGCTCGCACTTGATTGAAATGTCGCGACCACGCGAGAAGACGAGAGTAAAACCACCCGCGCAAGATCCGTAGTAAATCATGTCCGTCTGCCCTCAGTGCCTGGCATTTCGCAGACGGGGGGAACAAGGAGTGAATTTCCATAGATTTCAGACGATTACTGGAAATTTTGCGGGCCCTATTTCTCGATGAGTTTCCTTGTTGTTACGTTCAGTTCGCTCGCACTTTGCGCCCTCGTCTTACCCTCGGGTTGAACTCATTCATTATCTTTGATTCAGATTCAAGCTGCCTCATTATTTCTGTGTCTATTCATGTGCGGTATTTTTTTGCCCTATGTCATAGGTATGGTGTTCAGTTTGCCCATCCATCCATCCATCCATCCATCCATCCATCCATCCATCCATCCATCCATCCATCCACCTTCCGCCCGTTCGTCCATTTTGTCCATTCCATCCATCCATCCATCCATCCATCCATCCATCCATCCATCCATCCATTGTCCGCCCCTTTGCCCATTTTGCTCACCCGTCCATTTAATTCATCCATCCATCCATCCATCCATCCATCCATCCATCCATCAGCTAATCACTCAGTAATTCACGTATCAGCCCATCCATCTGTGTGTCCATGACTCTGAAAGTCCATTCATTCATCCATCCATACATCGCCATCACTTCCTCCCGCTCTATTTTTCCTCCAGACGTCAACTGGACAGTCTCTTGATCCTTCCATCACCATGATTTTTTTTTCTTTTTCAGATTTTCAGGGTTTAGGAATGTAAAAAAAAACAAAACATGTAATTCACACTTTGATCTTAACAATCAGTATTCATCATCCCTGTATGATCTCAGATTCGCATAAAATAGGAACGCGCAGATGTTAAGTTGATGAAAACTGTCAATGGGATTAGATAAAATTTACTACCTAGTCAGGGACTCCCAACTTGTGGCGCAGGTACCCAAGGAGCTGCGAGGAAACGCTTCTCTAACGATATGCGAGTGGGTAACGGGCCTGTAAATGTAGTTTCGATTAAATGTCCTAGAACAGCGGGCAAAAAAAAAAAGGGGGGGNGGGGGGAGGGGAGAAGGAGGTTTGGGGGAATGAGGGGTACTTTAATATTTAGCTTATCTCTTTTCCTCGTTTTCACATGCCGTCCAAATAAACATAGATAAAGATCTCTTACGGCGATTTCCAGTATTCAGGGAAACTGAGACCATTATACTTTGTTTGGCTAGAACTATCTTTTAAAGGAATTTTTTTCTTATATGATGTCGGTAATGTAGAATAGTTCCACCGCATGTCGGCCAGTGAAAGAGAAGAGTATATTTGAGTGGAATAAACAACAACAACAACAACAACAACAACAACAACGACGACAACAAGCCACGTCACAGAAACAATGAGCCTTGTTGTCAGTTATGTAAGTGGCACCTTAGTCGCAAAAGATAAGAACCCTTGTAACGTGAATTTTCAATATTTCGTTCGTGTCCTATTGATCTTCCTTAATTTTCCTTTATGCGGCGCTCTTCTAATAGCGTTTGAAGAGTTGATTTAATAACAGCCATAGCACTGGGTGGCACCACCTTCACCTTGTCTGGGACGTTTCTCTGTATCAGTTAGTGGACATCCTGTGAAAAGGTCTCTGTGGCTTTACTGAACAAGGCATAAACCTATATTTATCTATGATTTTAGCTTTGCTATCATTCTAACATTTGCACAAAATAAAATGTTGTACAACATTATGTTCCATAGATTTTCTTTGAGGGTTTTGAAAAGTTATTTAATAATATAAGTAATGACAATAACAGAGAGGTTTAGAAGTATCGTATCCGGGTGTTAAGTTACTTCACATTTTTATAACTCCAGTAGGACAGGCCACTCAATAGCTTTCTCAACTTTTAGAGTGCACACAGTGCATCTGCCATTTTTACAGGCGCTGATCACTAAAATTCAGACAAGATTGTTTACTGCCTATAAACAGATATTCATTTCACAGACACATAGCTGAGAAAATGTATATAACCAAAAAAAAAACAAAAAAAAACAGTAAATTCTTTATTTTCTTTATTTCTTTAATAACTTTGACAATCATCAATAGATTTCTATCGAACTTTGTAACAACACACAACTTGATATAGAGAAAAATCGTAATAGATTATATCACGGTGCATTTATAAACAGTGCAATGATTCTCTGAAATTAGTGACCACATTTCGAACTGTTGCGCAATAATAGCATAATATACAGAGCAACACAGTTAGAGAGAATGACTGGTCGCCCTGAATAAAATGGTTTTCTGATTTGAAAGAGTACTTTTTAAACAGAGGAAAGACAGATAGTAAATAAATATATAATATTTATTCACGACTTTTCAGATCAATTCAAATCCTTTAACGAAACATACAAGCGTGTTGTATAGATACAGATGTGACGGAGGTCTTTTGAACAATAACAGTGCAATTGTGTTTGTGTGAGAGGAGAGAAAAAGAAGGGATTCTGTGTCTTTTTCTTCCGAAAATCGTAACTATCCGTGCCCAATTTAATCAATAAACCCTAAAGAAGGAAAATACCGTAAAAGCAGTGAAGAACCAAATGGACAGTTTAAAAGTCGCAAGTTTCACTCAAGGGTTTCGCGGTAGCCAATAGTAATAAAAATAAATTTCATTATAGTTCAGTGTGAGCAAAGGCACTGTCTTTTCAAATCTGCCCTACATCGGTCTAGAGCCTAAGACCAGAGTGTGGCATACTTATATCAACTGTGGGCAAACCGTATGCCATAGTTTTGCTACCCCATGGGTTTCCATAGATATGATAATATTAGCCTACCAAGCTTTCCGACAGGGTAAAATTAAATTGTTCAGTCTTATACCCTGCTACCTGCTTGATGCCTATGCCTGCTGGTTTCACACGTCTAAATCTTTATGCTATATTTTACTATGTACTGTCCATTGCTGTGACTCTAGGCCTAATTTTCATTGGATATTCCCACTAACCAGTAATGGAGATAAGAATCTGATCTAACAAAAAAAAATACATTACTTTTAATAGCCCATAACAAGTAAAGTTTTCTACTGTGTTTCCTCGTTTGACCCCTCCCCCC
>JAWQUT010000402.1:491054-502624 GCA_033807755.1 Ellobium chinense | reverse complement strand
CCCCCTTTCCAGATAAGCCACTTGAGGCCTCAGGCTACTTGAAGAGAACTTTGCTTTTGAAATCTTGAAATAGCTCATTGGCAGCCCCTATCTTTCCAAACTTCTGACCCGAAATAGTGCTGCTTTAATTTAACCTAAATTGGCCAGGAAAGTGACAAATGCACCAGAACAGGCCCAAGGTAAGGTCACTGGGCCCCTCAGAGGGCAAAAAAAAAATGATGTGATAAATAGATTACCCTTCCTTGAACGTTCAATCGAACTGACCTCAAAATTAATGAGCGTGTGTAACCTTTATTCTTATTGCATTGCAGGAATGTCAAACTAACGTGCACTGCATCATATAGAGGGGAAATATCATGCAGCCTGTCAAAATGAGGCTTTAGTCGCCAGACTAGGAACTGAGATATCAGATTCTAAAGGTGATATGGGCCACCCAATATTTACATTTTATCTGTTACAGAAATCGGGATTAAAATACCTTCTGTACACAAAACTTCTGATTTTAAGAATGAATGGTTACTAACTGCGAGAAAATGTGAAGTTTGTGAAAAGCAGAATAAATGACTTTTACAGAGTGACAAACTGTTCTTCAATATTACGATTTATTTAGTACATTTTCCATTGCATGGAGTGACCATCTGCTACTTCAAACGAATATATCTTTGGCCAGATTAATGCCAGGTCAGCGAGTGCGAAGCTACCGCTATAACGGGGAAGCGACTATAGCCTCATTTTGACAGGCTGCATGCTATTTCCCCTGTATGTGATGCAGTGCACGTTGGTGGTTAACATTTGAAGAGCGTTTTTCTAAAACTCTGTAAATCCACTTTCGTCGAGAAATTAGCTGACAGTGATTTCAAAGCTGCATTTCTGTGTAAATCCATTCAGAGCCAAAGTGGGCTCAAAATCTCTACGCCTTCAATTTAATGTCATCTAAAAGTAAATTAAAATATATGTCTAAAGAGAAAGTATCTCCCTTTATTCAAAAAAATATTCAGAGACCATAATATACCGAACTTTGAAAGAACGCGATTTATTAATAAATTCGACCACACCTCCTATGTCTGGAAAAGGTAAGGGCACATAAGTCAGCCCTTGAGTAATCACATTAAAGGCGGCTTGGTGTTTTACAGTCTCCTGGGGTACATATCGTGTCCTCATGAGAGACTGATTCCTATTTGTCAATTTTAGTACGCCAGTGTCATGCAGATGTAAACTCAATTCTAAGCCAGACAATTAAAAAAAACAATGAAACGCGGTATAATTCGCTACTCGCTGATTCGGGAGACTGCATACACTCAAGACCTGGTATTACTGTTCCTTTTTTCAGTTACACAAACCAGTCACCTCCCTCTGAGAAAACTTCCCCAAAATTATTACAGGCTATTAAAGTCATTCTGAGATAAAGAAACACAGAATCTAGGGAGGAATATTTGCTATTCAACTCATTGCTTCTGTTCAGTTAAAAAATCAGCCCACTCCTCTGAATCGAAGTTTTTTTTTCTATGTTATAAACTTCTACGTATTTCCGTGTCGACGTTGCTGTCTCGCGTTTGATTCTCGCCGATCCAATAACTGTATTAGTTCAATTACACAGAACATACATGTGAGCGCGTAATTTCACATCAAAACAGAAGCGGAAATCAGACTGTAGACAGAGTCTCTTAATAAAAAGAAAAAATTTATACAAAATACATCACATTTTTTTCTTCTTCTCTCTGCATATGTCCCTTGAGCGCTTGCCCAGGGGGCCATCTGTTTGTGCCCGCTCACTGTCTCCTTCTATTGGACTATGGATTGCCTTTTTGAGGTGTCGTCCTCCACATTTTCTTGGCAAATCCACCGATTCTTTACCTCATGGGCATCAGCCTACCCACCTCCCCTCTCCTCCTCCACTGCCTCATGCCCTCCTGCCTAACACACATGCATTCACAGGCACACGCGCTCGCGCGCGCTCCTGCACACTCTCTCTCTTTCACACACACACACACACACACACACACACACACACACACACACACACACGCCAGACATACATTTACGCCACCGCAAATTAAGAGCCCCACTTAAAAAAAACAAAAAACTCCCAGTCTTTCATGCATCCTCCACAAATCTCAAGCCCCCTCCTTCCTTCCCCTACATTTTCTCTCTCGCTCCCCCGCCCCCTCTCTTCCCTGCTTTTGATGGCCGTTGGCGCCATGACTGAAAGTCTTCATGTAAAATGCAAAGCCCACAAACAGAAACCCAAGGCGTCACTTTGTCTCTTGATCTAGTCTCAGCCAAGCCATGCCAGCCCTACAGTCCTATTAAAACGGTATATCAACTGTAATAAAGAAGACACTTACGAGGGTCTTACAGAATAGTGAAGTCAAGCCTTTATCTGCGTTCATCAATGATTCTGTGGTGAGGTGAACAGAGACAATATCGTCGACGCTGCGTAAATGCAACCGTTCGGGGGACACAGAAAGTTTGCAAAAAAAAGGAGGTGCCAGTGACTTTTATTTAGAAACCTGAATGCACCGCGCCTGTCTCTGAATGGGACACTGAATGGCTATGAATAGGACACTGGATAACTAGAATAGTAAACTGGATGATTCTGAACAGGATACAAGATGACTCTGAAGATGACTCTGTATGACTCTGAATAGGATACTGGATGACTATGAATAGGACACTGAAAGATTTTAAATAGGACACTGGATAACTCTGAATAGGATACTAGGATACTAGATGACGTTGAATAGGACACTGGATGACCACGAACTGGACATTGGATGACTATGAACAGGACACCAGATAACTATGAATAGGACACTGAATGACTATGAATAGAATACTTGATGGCTTTATTACGTTTATCCAATTCATATGGTGCTCGATGGGGTCATCAATATTAGAATAACGGAGTTCGAAATTTTAACTTAATTATTGAAAGACGACTTGGAAAAACCGACACAACCTTACCATTGCTTTATTTGGAATTCCACACGTCCAGCGAGTACACATTGGCTTAAATCGTTCCCTCTCTATTTGAGTGTGGTTGACGTTACTGGCAGAGTTTTATGGATGAGGGTGTCGGAATTTATCGTGATGGAAAATAGTGGGCTAGGCCATCGGTACATCCTTATATCGAAGCGATAGTATTTTGTTATGTAGAAAACGTTGCGATTAAACGGGGCAGACTGTATTAGGCATTTTTTTAAAAAAAATTGATCCAGCCTCTAGAAAAGGCTTTAAGCAGATCGCAGTCAAATCTGCCTTCGGGGCGCCTTGCCCTAGTCGACATTAAATAACACCAAGCAATCAAGCAAGCCAAATCAGCCGACAGCCCCAGCCAGGGTAGACGAGGGAGTCAGGAGGAGAGGGGCGAGAGTGAAAGTGTCGTAAACCGAAAGTGCGGTACTTAGGGGATAGTGACTTAGAAGTGTTGTGTCTTTTATGATATGATATGATATGATATGATATGATATGATATGATATGATATGATATGATATGCTATAACAGAGGGAGGAAGAGTGCCATAGTCCAGAAGCATGAGCGGGGGGAGGCNGGGGGGGGGGGGGGGGGGGGGGGGGGGGGGGGGGGTGGAGAGGAAGAGAAGGGTGGTTGGAGCACAAGGGGAATGAGGAGTCTTGTGGTCGATAAACAAATTGAAGGCACTGTAGTGACTGGGAAAGGAATGTCATATTCCTAAGCCAAGATACATGGTCTTGGGAGTGGGAAGGAAGGGAAGGAAGGAGGAGTTTCATACCCCTAGACTGTGTTATATTATGAGGTAGTGTTGCGAGTGGGAAGTGGAGTGTCCTGCCTGAAACATGGTCCATAGGGTTGGTAGGACGGGAGGGGTTATCGGGAGGACTTCATGGTCAAATGGCTGGGATGGGGAGGGGAGGGAAGCTTCCCTTTCTTCGGTTATCTGGTTTCTTAATTCTTCCTGATTTCTTCCCCCAAACAGTTTGCGACTTCATAGAGATGACATCACAGATGACCGGGCTGCGTTTTCTGCTAGTCTATCTGCAGTGCACTATCTAGTGATAGATGATAGAGACAGGTGGAAAAAAAAAAAACTGCAACATTACTCACAACATTCGTCATGCATTATATTCTAGTTTGCTAGCACCATGAATTCTAACGACTTGATAGCTCAGTGACCAGAATACTGGGTTTGAGAATGAAAGGTTCAGTGTTCGAATCTCTGCGGACATTGTTTGTTGTTGTTGTTGTTGTTTTATTGTTTTTGGGGGTTTTTTTATAACAGAGAAATACACAGAAATAATCTAGCCACATTCATTTCAGTATTATCCTCATGCCCTCTTTTATTCCGACTTCGTTAACTGAAAATAATTATATGTCCTTTTGGGAGACATAATTAAAAAAAAAAAAGTCACGCTGACACTAATGCGCGAACGGAACCATTATTAATCTCGCAGAAGAATTTTTTTTCCCGTTTAATGTCTGTCATGCCCACTGAGTCTCGATTTGAATTCAATCCCGGAAAGAAAAAAGAGTTCAGTTGGAAAAAAAAAGAGTCAGTTTGTATATTCTTTGCAACGAAAAAAGTTAATCGCAAAAGGTCAACTCTTAAGTAATCAAGAGATAGCATTATTTAGTAATGGATGATGCAGCGTCGGTCTACTGTTTTGTAAGGATTGCACAATTTTAATGTTGTTTTTTGCTGTTACTGGTGATGGGCGTTGTTACTAAAAAGACTCATCCAAACAGGAACACGTGAAAAGTGCGAGCACGGATTTTTGAGAGCTTGCAAATTAACGATGGCATCTCTTATCATCGTAAGAATGCACTTTTAAAAGATTTCAAAAAGCAGAGATAACTTAATTCTTACAAAGGTAAGAGATTTCATCGTCAATGCGCAAGTTCTCACTTATTTCATTCATTTTGCTCGGCATTTTATTGCCGTGAAAGAGCGACAGTAAAGAAAAAAATATCACTTATCATCGTTATTGCGCTAATGATTTCGTCATCTACAAAGTCAGTATTCTCAGACACATCTTTCTCACCGATGTGAAATATCGATAACACAAAAAATTATAAACATTATTCCTTAGGTTTACAGCCATTGTGCTTTATGTATGATCCCGGTAAAGCTGTGAATGCTTGCAACCTTTAGTGTTGTTCTACGATCAACACAAACCAAAATAATGGTCTAAGTTTTCCGTTTCTTCTTCCCCATAACGAGAAGGGACAAAGTACTAGAAACTTATCACAAGCCGGTAGCGTATATGGCGACCAGAATAAATTATACGAGACAAAGTAAGACCAAGCTTACGTAAAGTGCCACAAGTATATTCGCGCTTTCCGTGTTGAGCTATTCAAGTTGTTGGATTTCATTATATCAGAACTGTCGAGCCCTTCTCCCTCCCTCTCCAAACTTGCTCACCCCTATTCTCAAAAACCTTTAGAGTCCATCGACTGACCCACCAGTTCTTTGTTGATTTATTATCCGCCTGGCTGATCTCTACACTTCGTCTTCGTTTTCCAAGTGCCTATCTCTTCCACTTCCTCAACACTACTGGAATCGTCTTCTTTTGTCTCTCCCTCTTCCCTATATTCCCCTCAGCCTCTCCCCCACCACCCCACCCCTACCAACCCACCTTTCCCTGCATTTATTTTTCCACGCTAATATCAGTTTGTCCATCCTTCTCTGAATTTGTTCTGTTTCTATCCTCGATCCACTTCACAACTAG
Source organism: Ellobium chinense (assembly GCA_033807755.1). Classification (NCBI taxonomy): domain Eukaryota; kingdom Metazoa; phylum Mollusca; class Gastropoda; order Ellobiida; family Ellobiidae; genus Ellobium; species Ellobium chinense. The sequence continues at coordinate 496,918 of JAWQUT010000402.1, read as the reverse complement.
ACTATTTCATTTCCATGCATGCTTGCATGTGGAGGTACAAACTATCATGTGAGCCTTTCTACTCAATATCCTCGGTGTTGCTTACATGAGCGAGGACAATACTATCAAAATTATAGGAGCGAGGACAACACTATCAAAATTATAGGAGCGAGGACAACACTATCAAATTTCATATGACATGTAACACCTAAAGCACTTGATGACGGCTGGAAAACTAGACTATAAACGCTTAGCTTTCTAACAGGCAAAATCACTGAGTGTGTACATTTAAACGATCTATTATACCGCTCGTATAATATTATTGTAAAATTCCCCATTCAGGGGCCCTGCCAGCCAATGCCAGGGTGTAGAAATAATATGAACAAAAAACACCTATGATCTATATCAAGTATCTAATTTTCAAACTACAGGTGCAATTTGAACCTTATATAAAAATAAAGTGTGCTAGGCATAATATTATTTGTTAGCACGCGGTCAAAACCAGCCTAATGAGAAATTGGGGGCTAAATCAGAAGGAGGGGTTACTATCTTTGGAAGTGATTTGTGAAGAAAAATTGGGAATTGATCCCAATTTTTCCTTCCCCTAAAGATAGAAGGAAGACTCGCACGTCAAAAAAGATTTTCCGTTTTTCACTATTTTTTCTCTCTAAAAATTATCTATGGTGCCCACCGAGTCAATTTTGCGAAGAAAGAGCATCGTTCTGTTACCGTGCGCGTATGTAATATGACGCAATAAGGAGAGCTAGAGTTACCGGGTTTGGCCCTTGCTGCCATAATTATTCCCCTTCCCCGATCAGCAGAAGCCTGTGGCAAGTGGCAAAAACGCTGACGTCACTTACGTTCCAGCAGCCATAGACATCTCTGCCTGACAATGTATTATTCAGCTTTTAATTAAGGTTCTGGTTTTCTAAATTCAAATGTAAAGTTTGATAGTGTAAGTATTCTGCACTTTTATTGCCTCAGCATGATTTCATTTGGCATATCTATTGTTCACTGACGAATTAAAACATTCATACCAACATGCAATCACCCGTCCGCAGAGCACTGGCTAGACAGCTTGGCCATGTGGCAAGAACGTATTTGACGTAAGCTTATGGCCGCCACGCGCGCAGTGGTTGTAACAATTCGGACTTTGGATAATGTAACCCAGTGGGTTGCCTGGGACCAGCAGAGCCGTTATATCAGTATGATAGACACTTGAAAGGCTGTTTTATTGGAATAATAGGGTATCGTATAATTTAATATGGTCTGTAGGACGGTGCAGTCTTTCTTTAATCTTCACGGGAAAAAAATAACGGAAATCACCGAAGAATTAGTAGAACAACAGATTTTATTTATAGGGCTGAGAAAAGAACAGAAAAAGAACAAAAGGCGCCAGTAATCTAATAAATCGAAAAGCTAAACGATGGACAAAGCAGAGGTAAACAAAGGGAGATAATACTGGATGGAGCGGCAAGTTGGATAGCGGCACATAGCAATAGTAAATTATTGTTAGGTGAACAGCAGGCAGATATAAGTGTAGGTCCGTGATCACCTACGTCAGTCGGCATGGTAGTTGAAGATCTTCGGTTCACGCCATGCATTCTCTTCTTATCTGCCCTGTACGTCCGATCCGAAGGCCACTTCAGTTCACCTTCAATTTGCGCTTCAGTTTACAAATCGTAATGTATGAAGATGCTAACAGCATCTGACATAAAATTATGCAATTTTAGATAGTCCCTATAAAATCAGAAAAGTGGCCATGGGGAGAGGGGAAAGGGGTTGGGTTTGATTTCAAATGTTTAGATAGGTGCAAATACATTTGTAGACGCAAAATAGGTGAGCTTTAGCCACTCAAGTATAAACTTTGTGGGTGTTGCTAGATGGGTAAAGTTACCCTGTTTACTGAGTGAAAAGGACTTGAAAGAAAACTGCAACGTCCTCCAGACCATATTAAATCATACGATACCCTTTATAATTCCAATAAATCAGTCTTTCAAGTGTCTGTCATAATGATATAACGCCTCTGCTGGCCACAGACAACCCACAGGGTTACATTATCCAAAGTCCGAATTGTTACAACCACTGCGCGCGTGGCGGCCATAAGCTTACGTCAAATACATTCTTGCCACATGGTCAAACTGTCTAGCTAGTGCTCTGCGGACGGGTGATAGCATATTGGCATGAATGTTTTAATTCCTCTGTGAACAGTACATAATAATATGCCAAACGAAGTCGTGCTGAAGCAATAAAAGTGCAGAATACTTTTTCTGGCTTACACTATCAAACTGTTACTTTTGAATTTGAAATACCAGAATCTTAAATAAAAGCTGACTAATACATTGTCAGGTAGAGGTGTCTGTGGCTGCTGGAACGTAAGTGACGTCAGCGTTTTTGCCACAGGCGTCAGCTGACCGGGGAAGGGGAATAATTATGGACGCAAGGGCCAAACCTGGTAACTCTAGCTCTCCTTGTTGCGTCATATTACATTCGCGCACGGTAACAGAACGATGCTCTTTCTTCGCAAAATTGACTTGGTGGGCACCACAGATAATTTTTAGAGAGAAAAAGTATCGAAAAACGGAAAATTATTTTTGACGTGCGTGTTCTACTTTAAATATTAGGTAGCCTGCTTCACTGCCTATGTTCTAAATATCTAATTGCTTTAGGGGCATTTTTCTTTGTGCAAAATTAGGAGGAAGAGCTAAACAACGTGTTCGTAAAGTACTTTGCCATGGGCCCCTCGATAAGTTAATGAAAGGTGTAAAACGTTATATAGCTAACAATGAAAACATCATTGGCATCTTCATACTTGAAGATCCTCGGTTCACGCCATGCATTCTCTTCTAATCTGCCCTGTATGTCTGATCCGAAGGCCACCTCAGTTCACTTTTAATCTGGTTCAGTTTACAGTTCGTAAGAGCTGCAGAGCAATGTGGAATAAACAGCCAGCCTGAGATTTTCCTCCATATGTAAATCAAACGCAATGATAGAATAAACAGACACTTAGAAATCAAACGTCCATCATGTATTCCTGCCACTATAATGATATCATATAAAATAATGAGAGTTCAGAGGCGCCGTATAAGGATTCTTTTAATCCTTGATAACCATTTCGAAGAGGCATTAATTCAGCAAGCGGTGATTTTTTTTTTCTTTAGCCTGTTGACTTTTTTGTTTTCCTAGGAAGAAGTGGCAAATTTCTTTCTTTTGCATTTGATTCCCCCCCCCCCCCCCCCNCCCCCGAATACTTACGGAGAGAAAGCTGGATTTTGGCCTCTCGACTTCTCCATTTTGAAATGAGATAGATTTTGGAGGATATTCTTGCAGTTGTTTCACTGGAAACGTTACATGCTCTTTTACGCTAATAGTGAAATAGCAAAATGTATACATGTTCTATCTTCCATGTTGTTGTTGGTTTTTTTTGTCGCACCCAGTTCCTTATGTAATACAGATCCTAATGATGACCATGTTTCTGTCTATCTGATGAAAAGCAAACGTAGTTGTTTCAAATGTTATTTGTCTGGCACTGCTGAAATGTATCGATGNTGGTTGTGGGAGATGGAAACTTGAAAGGCCTGCAAAGTATTCATTTTGCTGTTTCGACATTTTTTCAAGTCCCCATCTCTTCCCAACCAGCCCCACCCAGCACTCATACAGGATCCTTTTAGCCAGGTTCAAAAGGAAATCGTGGACACGGCTGCACTGCAGCCATAGATGCATAGTATTGTGAGCTTACAGGGCATGAGACGTCAGATATCGTAAAACGCTTCGTCCAGAAAAGAAAAGGCTGGATCTAAATTGACTTTATTTTTATGTTCTTCCGGCGCAAAATCAAATTACCGTGGTATGATATCCCAAGACAAGATTAAATGAGGGGGGAAAACTCCTGTGTCTGAATTCAGAGCGATTCGTCCGTCTAGTCTAGACCTGGAAGGGCAGCCTGGAAGGTGTAGAGAGCAGGCAAAATGGCTGCCGAGGTCAACCCTGGCGTGATAAAGAGGGTTTCTCTTTGAGTATCGGGAAAAGTTTCGCTTTCTCTTCTCTTCCACCCAGCTCTGCCACTCTGATTTTTTGCCACTTCACTAGATCCTACCATTCTCTCTGAGTATCGAGAAACGTTTCGCTTTCTCTTCTCTTCCACCCAGCTCTGCCACTCTGATTTTTTGCCACTTCACTAGATCCTACCACGTCTAATTTCACTAGATTTCACTAGTCACTATCTTAAATCCTCTGAAATGGTATGTGTTATACATCTTTAGATGCATATTTCAATTTAAGCATTATAGGGGCAGATAAATTGCCAGGGATATAAAATGGATAAAAAAGAAAAAGACGGGGGAACAAAATCACCTAAAACTTCTTCATAACTTGATACTCGCCAAAGATTATAAGTTCTCAACCTACCCGTACACGTTTGGAACTATTTTTTTTATTTTTTATTTGAAGGTTTTCTGGATATAAGCCTAGAATTGCGTAAAATGTCGGCTATTAGTGCCTAGGGTAACGATGAGGCTGACTTTAAGCTATATTTTAAATGTGTCTACTAAGTAAGTCTACAGTAAGCTGAATGTAAATTGTTCATTTTATGATTATTATTATCTATTATAAATCAGTATTCAATAACTAAAATGACGTAATAAATTAAGAAAACAAAATTTGTTTCTGAGCTTGCAGATTTTGAATACAGTTTTCATATTCTTGCATTTCCTTCACTAGTAGATCATTTAAACAGTATCTCAGTTTCACCAGATCTAGTGAAAAATCACTACGTTTGACAGGCCTTTCTGCATGATCCGGACCTCTGGCTATTCTATTAGAACTGAAAGAATAGTGCTCAGGATGTCGCTGAAAGATATTCATTATTGATTATCCTGATTTGGTACAGACAGACAGACAGACAGACAAATAGATAGATAGATAGATAGATAGATAGATAGATAGATAGATAGATAGATAGATAGATAGATAGATAGATAGATAGATAGGCAGGCCGCAGGCAGGCAGGCAGCAGGCAGACAGGTAGGAGGATATTATAAGATTTGTTTCATGAAAACTTACATACGCGATTATGCTACCGGTGACACAGCAAGCTCTGTATGTTCTATGTTCTTTTTTTTTTTTTTCTAAATTTACTAATCCAATTTCTCATTTACTTCCACGTGCCTGTCTATCTGATGAAAAGCAGGCTTAGTTGCTTCAGATTTTTGTAACACATTTTCAAAGTTATTTCAGAGTTTGCGCATTAACGATTGAATCTCATATCATAGTAAGAATTACATAAGAGCTCCTGAATGTATCCTTAGTTTATGTATTGGTAAGAGATCCAATCGTTAATGCGCAAGTTCTCAAATGTATGGCACAGCTGAGATATATTACAGATAGGCTCAAATCTGAATTCTCTTTGATGAATTTCTCATCAGCTGGCGATGCCCGAGGCCATCACACAGAATCCAAACACATTTTTTTATGAAAGTAAATCCCAATGCCCTTCGGGCATCATAAATTGTCAAGGCTAGATGTAGACTAGATCTAGTTGATAGAAAGCAGGGAGTTTTCAGTGTTAAAAGCTAATAATTGTAGAATCGAAGGACGTTTTATCAATAAAAGTCGCAGGATTTATTTATGCATGAATGTTTCATTTTGTAACAATTTTTAACAGACTAGCTCAAGCTTAATTAAATGTGGCTCAGTAATTTTCATCAAATGTCTACCAATTCACGATCGAAGTTCTGATGTAATGAGTATAAATATATCCATCTCCATAGTGAGACGAGTTTCTCAGAGCTCAAGGTGCCATTTGAATACTCTTTGTGCGCGCGTGTGTCATGTGTGTGTATGTGTGTGTGTGTGTGTGTGTGTGTGTGTGTGTGTGTGTGTGTGTG
>JAWQUT010000402.1:469480-482581 GCA_033807755.1 Ellobium chinense | reverse complement strand
TGCCCCCCCCCCAAAAAAAAATCCAGATACAATCCCAGAAAGGCAAACTCGAATACGTCAAAAACTCCTGACTAAAAAAAGGCGTGTCATGTAGCTTATAATCAAACATATTTTACCAGACTGCGCTAAGAAACCTTGGTTGGTTATCTGATGGTATTTATAAACTATAGAGCATGGTGTCCCAATTCACAGACATTCAAATAAGCCCCCCCCCCTCCCCCGCAAAAAAAATGTGGTCGTCCCAGACGCAGAATGTCAGGGGAGATTGTTAGAAAATTAAAATCTAGGTTTTAAGTCAAGACTACTTCCAAATGTCTGAGTGCTGTATAGAATTCTTGACAAGTGTGTGTGTGTGTGTGGGTGTGTGTGTGTGTGTGTGTGTGTGTGTGTGTGTGTGTGTATGTGTGTTTATGTGTGTCTATGTGAGTGGAGCATGTGTGTGTGTGTGTATGTATGTGAGTGTATGTGTGTGTGTGTGGGGGGNGGGGGGGGGGGGGTGTTTTTGTATGAGTGTCTGTGTGGATACCTTGTGGTTAATAATATTTATTGATATCATTCGTAGTACTCTGGATGCTTATTTATGAGCAAAAAAAAGTTTCAGGTATTTTGTTATTTTGTATGTATGTTTGGCGGTGCATGCCTGTTTTGTGTGTGTGTGTGTGTGTGTGTGTGTGTGTGTGTGTGTGTGTGTGTGTGTGTGTTCTAGAGAGAGAGACAGAGAGAGAGACAGAGACAGACAGAAAGACAGTATGTGTGTGTGTGTGTGTGTATGTGTGTGTGTGTGCTCGTATGTGTATGTGTGTATCCACGCTTGCGAATGTGAGTGTATTTAGTAAGTATGCCTGCAAGCATGGACATGGGAGGTATTTTGTGTTTCTTATTGCCATTGGCTTTTAATTTCATGTACTAGCTTACTATCTTTGAGGAGATGCATTTACCTTCCTTTGAAAAGTGCATTACTATGGTGTATACTACCCTATTCTGAATTAGTTCATGGAATAATGCTCACCAAAGTGCTAAAAAGTGCATTTTCTTTCTATTGTAAGTTTTAACCTTATGAAAACATTATCTCAAACAGTCAAAAAAATGGTTTGTTGCGCCAACACCACATTTACTATCTGATTCCACAGAGGAATTAGGTATTTTCAGCTCCATCACGTGACCTTGCTCACACGTTGGTTTGTTCACATGCTCTGCACATGTATGATTGCTCGTCATTTATCAAAATATCCTAGCAATCCCTAGATCACGTGGCGTAACTGGAAATGCCTCATATACATGAAAAAGGATGTACTCTTTCATAGCTCAAAGATTAGTTTCTATTTTAGCTGATGCCAGCACAAATGTATCTCAGATACACAATGAAGACACATTATTTTTTTTCATCGTTCTTAATGAGAATTTTTGCCAATCTTCTGCGACCGCTCTTTTTCTGCTATTACTTCCTCCCTTAAGCTGGATAGTATCTCATTCCTTCTCAGTTTGTCCGGTCTTTTTTGTGCTAGTCATTCAAATATAATAATAAAAATAATAATACATAGCTTTTATATAGCGCTCGTCCCTGTAGATACAGGCTCTGAGCGCTTTACATAGAGAAGTAAATAAGTTTGTATAATATTCAGCTCACACACCCAATCATACTACACTCTGTACACATGTACTGCAATACAGATGTAAAAAAACAAAAATTGAAAAAAAACAACAACACGACTTTATTTACCCCTAGGGAAATTGGTGTACAATGTTATACAATGCTATAGATCTCATTCATAATACAAACACATGTTGCAATATACATCATACATGTTACATAATATTACAAATTAATGAAATACATGAAAAAGTCATTGCTGGTCGTCAGCGGTGCAGCGCCCTGGTCCCCTAGCTCTAAAGCCAGGTACGCATTTACACCTGAGTCGAGCGAGGAAATGAAAGTGAAGTGTCTTTCCCAAGTACACTACAACGTGAACTGCCCAGCTCGCGAGTCAAACACATAAACCTTAGACTTGAAAGTCTTCAGTTTCTGAGTACGACTCACAAATCGCACGGGTGAATTTTGCCAATTCTTCTTTGAAAGACCCTATCCCATGCTTTCAAAATGTTGTTTGTGCTGGACGAATACACTCATGGCCCCGGTCCTGTCCAATGACAATAATGCGAGTTATGTCTAGTCTTACAGATATGTTTACTTTGCCGTTGTCTCTGAATGCAGACACTAGATGAAGTTTTATAACGATGCAACCGATGCATCCTCTAAGGCTTTAGACAATAAAGTATTTTCCCAATAGCAGAGAAAGTAGAATGCCGTGACAATAGAAAACTGTACAGATAAGGACTTTACAGCATTAAAAATCTCGGCAAAAGTAGGACGCTGCGATAAACCGTACAGATACGGACTTTACAGCAAATAAAAAAAAAAAATTGGCAAACATAGGACGCTGCGAAAAACAGTACAAATTAGGACTTAAAGCATTAAAAACTCGGCAAAAGTAGGACGCTGCGACAAACCGTAAAGATAAGGACTATACAGCATTAAAAAACTTGGCAAACATCGGACGCTGCGAAAAACCGTACAAATTAGGACTTACAGCATTAAAAACTCGGCAAAAGTAGGACCCGGCCCCCAGCTTCTTTCTAGTTCTAAATAATATCCCAGTGTTTGCGACACCGATAGGCCAGTGCAAATTGTGAAAACTGGGGCTTATACAATAACTTTTCACAATCATCATCAATCATCAGTTTTTTTTTCAGCATCTACATCTAACAATCACACAGCAAAATAAGTAACGCAAAGGTTTTGTTTTAAATTATCATTTAAATAGGTCTCACCAATATAATGGTAACATTCAAAGCGACTAGGTAGAACATGTATCTCATTACAAAATGATGAACGACCGAATGACCTACATTAATTTAGTAATTAGAGTCGGATCTGTTTAATTGCAATCCGCATAACTGCATCCTACGTTTAACCGCAACAGTTCCCACATAAAAAAAGATCAAACTATTATTTTTTGTTTATAAAAGTCACTGGATAATCGCAGTTATTTTAATCGCTTCTGTTTCCATGGTCCTGGAGAATTGCGATTAAACAGACTTTACTGTATTAACATTTGGTCGTAGATGATTAATCGACCCCAAAACCGAGTTACAGTTTAAACAAGCTATATGATTGGCAGTGACAGTTGATTGTGTTACATGATAATGCTTGATAATGTGTCCGGATATTGAAAATTATATCATCAAGTCCTGAACACACATTAAGCTCTCATGTCATATAATAACTTCATTTGGAAAAAAAAAAAAAAGCGACTGCAGTCTCATTCTGACTGGGCTGAAAATATATTCTTAATGACACCAGATACAGTTTGCAGTCTCTCACAATTACATCAGTGTAATTAGTGAGTGTATCATTTTTTGACTAACAATACCGTTCGCAGTGAACGAAATATCCGGGAGTGTGACACGAAATACTTTTAAAGAGACTACACACTGTATCAAGTTTTCATTGGGAATTTTTGTTTGCAGCCAGTCAAAATGAGACTCAATTCGCTTTTTGGCTAAATCAAGTTATAAATTTGGCATGAAAGCTTAATGTGTGTACTTTCACAAGGTGCACAATATGACTGAGCTTTATTCTGGCCTGAGATACAGTTGTTAGAAGTGACAGGCTGTTACCTCATACAGTGGTAACAAATTCAGAGAACATCACGATGGAAGAAAAAATGTATGGTATATAATCTTTTAAGATGTCTCACAAAAACTTAAATTGATCTATGATTACTTAAAATTTGCCCATAAAATCAATGGTTTGTGTTGTGTATAGAATTGATTTTAATTTCGATTTCTGCAACACACAAATATTTTATAATGGATGGTAGTATTCATCTTCAGAGTCTTGAATGCCTCATTTATTAGTCATTTTGAAAGGCTGCAAAACACAGCGATGTATAATAATCATTGTCATCTATCCAAATACTGATTTCCATATTTAAAGTATTGATCGTTCATTCTCAAATTTCAAACAAAATGTCATATCGGATTGCTACTGTGTAAATCTGTTACAACTATTTAGAAGACTGTGAACAAAACACCAAAAGAATACCTTGGGTTCCTGACTAATTCTCTGCACATTTTTAAACAGTTTGTGCTTATGCCTGACCTCTCTACATACGTGTTGCTGACAGCGCAATGTTTTTTAAAGGTCACTTTTATTCTACTGTGATGTGGCACGATTATGAAACATAATATTTAGCGCCCTTAATTACAGAATTTCATGAAATTTGATAGAGGGCTTATGACATTTAAAACTTGGAGCTTTTAACCGGTTGGAAAGTAGAGCGTTAATCTGCATTTTTGAAAGGAGGGAGACTTTACAATGCAAAAGCCTTGTTCTATCTTATTGTACTGTTAACAATGGTAAGGCCCGCGGCCCTTAAGCTCTCGTTTGTATAGTCTTAAAGGTTTTACAATTCGTGAGAATGTCCCCTTTAGAAGCTGTCTTGCCACAGACTAATCCTCTTCTCTCCTAACCCCCACACTTCTCTACCCCGACATCTTCCCCACGCGCAAACCCGCACCCTCTGCTATGATGCAGACCCTGTTGATAGGTTGGGAGAAACTCAGCTAATTCTAGGAATAGGAGGCACTGGTTCAGATAAAATCGGTGCCGAAATGTAATGGGTACGCGATGAATAATTTAGAGCGCATTTTAATCCCTGAGTAACCCATATCGAAGGTATCGATGCAAGTAAGCAACGCCGTGGGGTATCGATGGTTGATTTATTACTGAAACCAACTTAATGGTGAAGGTAGAAAAGTTGCACTGCCCCACCCCCTTCCACGTTCTTTTGGGTTTTTTGGGAGGGGGAGGGGGCTAGAGGGGAGGGAGGGAGGAACTGACAGATTAAAAACCGACACGACGATTTTTTTTTCTTCAGTTTCATACAAAGCAGTCCTAGTTTCTCGATATTACTTCTTTGTTATTTGGCTATTGTACCGAGAGGAGGCATATTATCACAGTAAGATTCAGGCTTTTAGTGTTTAGATTATGCCTTTAGATTAACCTGCTCCATTCTTACACTGAGTTACAAGTGAATTGTTTCGCATTAACGCTTGTGGAGTTCTGACGAGTGGTTAGCCACGAAATGGTCAGTATGGGATAGATATACGATTTCATTTTTTCAATTGTTCAAGCCTACAAATGGTCACCGACACGTAACAAAAAAACAAAAAAAACCGATGAGAGTTAAATTGATCAGTGCTTTGGAGGCAGGAGTTTCGGGAAAATGTTCGAGTGTAGGCCAAGATTTGGGGTCACCCGAAACAATGTCAGGGCAGGGTCGGTGAAGACGTCATTATGATCTCTTTCCTGAAACTTTATACATACTTCATTTGATTTACTTAAACTAAGTCGCTTTTTATTAAAATTATTTACACGAAACTACGAAACATTTTGTGCTTCCCTGAGAGATCACTTTTTTTTTTTTAAATCTCTTCTACGGACATCACGAACTACGGTAAATCTGCAAAAAAGTTGGAAACGTCAGTGTATTTCGTAAAAGTGATCGTGTCTTGTCACTTTGAGCATTTCTGTAAGAATTTTTTTTCCGGCCACTCACTTACTTCTCTACTAGCAAAGAGAGTTGTGTCACCGATTTATTTTCATATTGACTATTATTGCTGAGGAAATGACAAACAGCTTCGTCATAATTTTTATTTCTTTTTAATCGTATTACTAGCTGAGATGTCCCCTTGTTGCCCAGGGTAGAAAGAAGAACCGGTTACATTACATCTGAGCAAAGCAGGCCACTTTTGAACAAAAAAAGAATTTCATTTGAGCAAAAGGAGATTTTCGTTTGAACAAAATGTTACCCTGACCTCTTCACTCAGCCAGAATTAAGCATTAGGGGTTTTAAAGTTTTCCTCTATTGCCCCCTGACCACCAACTTGCAGGTGGAAGTGTATCGGCAGGATATAATAATATGATGATAAGATCATCACAATTTAAAACTCTTGTTAAAACTATTACAGTCGTCAATGTGAATCTATTATTTGTATTGACATTCCCATTGGCTGATATCTTTGGCCCATCTTCCGGACATATTTTATGTTTGTGATATCCCCGATCATAACCTTGCTTGCAGTGCAAGTTCTTGAGCTCTCTTTTCTAGATCTTTTCTCTAATTATGTCGTGGCTGCCCGTGCTGATGCCCTAATCTTTACGTAAGTGAAAGCTCGCATAATGTATCCAAATATTTTCTCACAGAACGTAATAATCGATGGATGAGCTGCATACAACATAATATCCCAAAATCCCAGTGAAAACGCTCACAGCTCTTTGTTTCCCGCTTGGCATGAAAAATGGTTCAGCCCATACGGTGGGTAGAAGGAGTGAGTCTCCGCAGATATAAGTCACAATGAGATCATCTGTAAATCACTACCTGTCGCAATATGATTATCAAACAGAGCGTCTGGCAACGGCTGGAATGAAAAAAAAAACAACTCTACCACTTCTGAAGAGTCAAGAAACACTATTTCAAAGAACCAGTGATTCAGTTGTGACTTGACACTTTTGAATCCAGGAGACAATCGCTCTTTGTCAAGTTTGTGACAAGTGGAAGTGAAGGCCTTTCTAATGTGTGTGTGGGAAAAGTCTCACAGACAACCGAAAGAATAGCTGCTTCAAAATCCTCGTGTAAGTTGGTCGGTTTGAACGCCAAGTTGTAACTGGCGCAGACTTCCAGGATATGCCTGAACATAATATGTTCAAATAGTTCTGCTTGGTTTTTTAAGGTAGAAATTGAATTACGTTTAGAAAAAATATTATCGTGCCTCCTAAAAAAAAACCAACTAGAAAGACAAATTAATTTTGCTCATTCGTAACAAATGCAAATTTGCTACTTCGTAAATCTGTTTTCTTTTTGTTGTTGTTGTTGTTGTTGTTGTTGTTGTTGTTGGTGTTGTTGTTGTTGTTGTTGCTCAGGTGTGTAACCATTGTTAGGGGTATTGCTCAAATGTGCTTCTACCTTTAAACCCAGAACACTTTAAATCCGGACTGCAAACCCTCCGTTGCTCCACATTGTATTTTGCTCAGAATGCTAGCTCGTTGCTCATCTTGTAGGGTTTGGTCACTGTTTATTCAGAAATAGTGATTGCCATGACTCTTTGTGTTCTCTAGAAATGTTTTCAAAACAAACAAACAAAAAAGGATTCGCTAGTTAGTTTCGTTTCATACGAGCCTCTTGTTCATGACCAAAAATCCTAGCTCCCCTGTGCTGGTCTTTTCTCAGAAAGAAGGACTGTTGGGTCAGCTGTTGCCAGGAAGGCTTTTATTCTAGGGACTAAAAGGCTGCTTATTCTTCAGCATTAATATGAGCCTTTTGCTAAAATATAATATTCTGAGAATAACTTCCAATATTTCTTCGGGTCTTTTGCTCAGAAGTAACAACGTGTTGGTTCCTCGGTTTGCTTTTGGTCAAAGCTCAGAATAAATTATTGATAGACAATTAACTCTCTGAAAAGCTAAGTTCGTATGAGAGTGTATCATAAGTGTGGAAAGAAATGCGCCAATGTCCTCAAAAGAGAATTAAAGAGATAGAAATGTTCACAGATACTTTTCTTGGCTTTAGATTTGTAAGCTAATAAAAAGTAGAGAAGATTGGAACCCTTTTAAAGGGATTTGATTTTAGTAGAGGAACGTCTTGGTATCGAGTTTAGATTAACGTTTGCATCTTGAACCACACAGAGTCGTTGGAGTTACCAACTTATCTAAATGATGGCTAGCCGTAAAGAAGAGATTTGGACGCTAAACCTTCGCCAGAAACCAAATAAGACATGCGAGGACGTTCAGGAAAGCGACCCATGTCAGAACTAGCTATAGATGCTAGGAGAGAAAGCATATAGGTTACAGACCTGTAATGGGATTGGATCCTTTTTTCCTCTATGGGCTAGGCCTATATTAGCATTTTGAGCTGCCCTCTGAATCCAAAGTTTTAGCTTTCACCCAGANTCAGAGTCTTGAATGCCTCATTTATTAGTCATTTTAAAAGGCTGCAAAACACAGCGATGTATAATAATCATTGTCATCTATCCAAATACTGATTTCCATATTTAAAGTATTGATCGTTCATTCTCAAATTTCAAACAAAATGTCATATCGGATTGCTACTGTGTAAATCGGTTACAACTATTTAGAAGACTGTGAACAAAACACTAAAAGAATACCTTGCTTTCCTAACTAATTCTCTGCACATTTTTAAACAGTTTGTGCTTATGCCTGACCTCTCTACATACGTGTTGCTGACAGCGCAATGTTTTTTAAAGGTCACTTTTATTCTACTGTGATGTGGCACGATTATGAAACATAATATTTAGCGCCCTTAATTACAGAATTTCATGAAATTTGATAGAGGGCTTATGACATTTAAAACTTGGAGCTTTTAACCGGTTGGAAAGTAGAGCGTTAATCTGCATTTTTGAAAGGAGGGAGACTTTACAATGCAAAAGCCTTGTTCTATCTTATTGTACTGTTAACAATGGTAAGGCCCGCGGCCCTTAAGCTCTCGTTTGTATAGTCTTAAAGGTTTTACAATTCGTGAGAATGTCCCCTTTAGAAGCTGTCTTGCCACAGACTAATCCTCTTCTCTCCTAACCCCCACACTTCTCTATCCCGACATCTTCCCCACGTGCAAACCCGCACCCTCTGCTATGATGCAGACCCTGTTGACAGGTTGGGAAAAACTCAGCTAATTCTTGGAATAGGAGGCACTGGTTCAGATAAAATCGGTGCCGAAATGTAATGGGTACGCGATGAATAATTTAGAGCGCATTTTAATCCCTGAGTAACCCATATCGAAGGTATCGATGCAAGTAAGCAACGCCGTGGGGTATCGATGGTTGATTTATTACTGAAACCAACTTAATGGTGAAGGTAGAAAAGTTGCACTGCCCCACCCCCTTCCACGTTCTTTTGGGTTTTTTGGGAGGGGGAGGGGGCTAGAGGGGAGGGAGGGAGGAACTGACAGATTAAAAACCGACACGACGATTTTTTTTTCTTCAGTTTCATACAAAGCAGTCCTAGTTTCTCGATATTACTTCTTTGTTATTTGGCTATTGTACCGAGAGGAGGCATATTATCACAGTAAGATTCAGGCTTTTAGTGTTTAGATTATGCCTTTAGATTAACCTGCTCCATTCTTACACTGAGTTACAAGTGAATTGTTTCGCATTAACGCTTGTGGAGTTCTGACGAGTGGTTAGCCACGAAATGGTCAGTATGGGATAGATATACGATGACATTCACAGCTGCAATTCTTCAAGCCTACAAATGGTCGCCGACACGTAACAAAAAAAAAGCCGATGAGAGTTAAATTGATCAGTGCTTTGGAGGCAGGAGTTTAGGGAAAATGTTCGAGTGTAGGCCAAGATTTGGGGTCACCCGAAACAATGTCAGGGCAGGGTTGGTGAAGACGTCATTATGATCTCTTTCCTGAAACTTTATACATACTTCATTTGATTTACTTAAACTAAGTCGCTTTTAATTAAAATCATTTACACGAAACTACGAAACATTTTGTGCTTCCCTGAGAGATCGCTTTTTTTTTCATCTGTTCTACGGACATCATGAACTACGGTAAATCTGCAAAAAGTTGGAAACGTCAGTGTATTTCGTAAATGAGATCATGTCTTGTCACTTTGAGCATTTCTGTAAGAATTTTTGTTTTCGACCACTCACTTACTTCTCTACTAGCGAAGAGAGTTGTGTCACCGATTTATTTTCATATCACTGTTTTGCTGAGGAAATGACAAACAGTTTCGTCATCATTTTTATTTCTTTTTAATCGTATTACTAGCTGAGATGTCCCCTTGCTGTCCAGGGTAGAAAGAAGAACCGGTTACATTACATCTAAGCAATTCAGGCCACTTTTGAACAAAAACAGAATTTCATTTGAGCAAAATGAGATTTTCGTTTGAACAAAATGTTACCCTTACCTCCTCACTCAGCCAGAAGTAAGCACTAGGGGTTTTACGGTTTTCCTCTATTGTCCCCTGACCACCAACTTGCAAGTGGAAGTGTATCGGCAGGATATATGATGATAAGATTATCACAATTTAAAACTCTTTTTAAAACTATTACAGTCGTCAGCGTCAATCTATTATTTGTATTGACACTCTCATTGGCTGATGTCTTTGGCCCATCTTCCGGACATTATTATTTTATGTTTGTGATATACCCGATCAAAACTTTGCTTGCAGTGCCAGTTCTTGAGCTCTCTTTTCCAGATCTTTTCTCTAATTATGCCGTGGCTGCCCGTGCTGATGCCCTAATCTTTACGTAAGTGAAAGCCTGCATAATGTATCCAACAATTTATCACAGAGCGTAAAAATCGATGGATGAGCTGCATAAAACATATCACCGAAAACCTGGTGAAAACGCTCATAGCTCTTTGTTTTCCGCTTGGCATGAGGGTCTGGTTCAGTCCATAGGGTGGATAAAAGGAGTGAGTCTCTGCAGGTATAGGTTGCATTGAGATCATCTGTAAATCTCAACCTGTCACACTATGATAATCAAATAGAGCATTTGGCAACGGCTGGAATGAAAAAAAAAATCTACCACTTCTGAAGAGTCAAGAAACATTATTTCAAAGAACCAGTGATTCAGTTGTGACTTGACACTTTTGAATCCAGGAGACAATCTAGAGCTGGCAATCGCTCTATGTCAAGTTTGTGGCAAGTGGAAGTGAAAGCCTTTCTAAAGTGTGTGTGGGAAAGTCTCACAGATAGCCGCAAGAATAGCTGCTTCAAAATCCTGGTGTAAGTTGGTCGGTTTGAACGCCAAGTCTTAGTTGTAACTGGCACAGACTTCCAGGAAATGCTTGAACATATTCAAGTAGTTCTGCTTGGTTTTTGAAGGTAGAAATTGAATTATGTTCAGAAAAAATATTATCGTACCTCCGAAAAAAAAATCAACTATAAAGACAAATTAAGTTTGCCCATTCGTAACAAATGCAAATTTGCTACTTCGTAAATCTGTTTTTTTCTTCTTGTTCAGGTATGTAACCCTTGTTAGGGGTATTGCTCAACTATGTTTCTACCTTTAAACCCAGAACACTTTAAACCCAGACTGCAAACGCTCGGTTGCTCCACATTGTCTTTTGCTCAGAATGCTAGCTCGTTGCTCATCTTGTAGGGTTTGGCCAGGCCACTATTTTATTCAGAAATAGTGATTGCCATGTCTCTCTGTGTTCTCTAGAAATGTTTTAAAACAAACAAACAAACAAAAAAGGATTCGCTAGTTAGTTTCGTTTCATACGAGCCTCTTGTTCGTGATAAAAAAAAAAAAAATCCTAGCTCCCCTGTGCTGGTCTTTTCACAGAAAGAAGGACTGTTGGGTCAGCTGTTGCCAGGAAGGGCGTCATGCTAGGGACTAACAGGCTGCCTATTCTTCAGCATTAATATTATGAGCCTTTTGCTAAAAAATAATATTCTGAGAATAACTTTCAATATTTCTTCGGGCCTTTTGCTCAGAAGTAACAAAGTGTTGGTTCCTCGGTTCGCTTTAGGTAAAGCTCACAATAAATTATTGATAGACTGTTAACTCTCTGAAAAACTGAGTTCGTATGAGAGTGTATCATAAGTGTGGAAAGAAAAGCGCCAATGTCCTCATGAGAGAATTAAAGAGATAGAAATGTTCACAGATAGTTGGGTTGTTTTTTTTTTGCATTAGATTTGTAAGCTAATAAACAGTAGAGAAGACTGGAACCCTTTTAAAGGGATTTGATTTTAGTAGATTAGTTTAGATTAACTTTTGCATCTTGAATCACACAGAGTCGTTGGAGTTACCAACGTATCTATTATCTAAATGAGGGCTAGCCGTAAAGAAACGATTTGGACGCTAAACCTTCTCCAGAAACCAAATATGACATGCGAGGACGTTCAGGAAAGCGACCCATGTCAGAACTAGCTATAGATGCTAGGAGAGAAGGCATAATTATAACGACGTCATAAAAGATCGGTAGTGGCAGTGTGGTGCTAACGGACATAATTATACTCTAACTACAGTTCCATAATTTTCACCAGTAGGTTATAAAAGTAAATGTTATTATCCGAGTTGCTTTTTGTTTTCTTTTTGAATCAATGAATTGTTTCTCTGCGGTCACTTAGAAGAAATTCCACAACCTCGTGGTCCTTAATAGTCTGTAGCTAGAGTGTCTAGCTATCGTAGTTTAGACTCGCATTTTCACCCACACAGAGCAGTTGGATTTACCAATGTATTGAGATAAGAGCTGGCCACAGAGGAGCGTACAGACCATGGAGCGTCCTCGAAATTCATATACGATATGCGCGGACGTTCAAGAGAGCGACCCATAACATAGCCAGCGAAAGACTGGTAAAAGAAAACGCACATGGCGACGCCATGAAAATAAAAACAAAAACCGGAAAAGGACAGTGTCATGCTAAAACCCATAGAGTATACAGTTCCGGATTTTTCACTTTCTTTTTTGCCGTAATAAGTCAGATTGTAACTGGCACAGACTTCCACTGGGTGCCTGAACTAATTTTCAAGTAGGTTTGCATGGTTTTTGAAGGTAGAATAAAAGAATTTTGGACAATATTCAAAGACGCCATCATGAAATGTATTCTCGTCGGACTGACACAGGAAACTGAGGTTTTGTTTTTGTTGTAAATATCAGAGTTAACTCGTTCAGAACATTGACGTGAGGCATGGACTCGCCATTGCTGGTAGACACTTTGCAGAATTCAAGTAGACGATGCACTGGTTGGTTGGAAGAGGAGGATGCATCTTCAAATCANTCTTCAAATCAGTGGCGATGCACCATTTCCCCCCTACCCTGCACCTCATTTGCATTTGTATTGTGTCAGTTGTGAATTCCGTTCTGTAAAACCATTACCATACCTTCTTTAAAAATTAGCCAGAAAGACAAATTAATTTTGCTCATTCGTAACAAATGCAAATTTGCTTATTCGTATATCTGTTTTTGCTTATGTATGCCCATGGTTTTGCTCAAATGTGCTTTTACCAAGGAACCAAACTTATATGAACAGTTTTTTGGACCCCCCCCCCCCCCCCCCCCCCCC
>JAWQUT010000402.1:426438-452465 GCA_033807755.1 Ellobium chinense | reverse complement strand
GGGGGGGGGGGGGGGGGGGGGGGGGAGGAGCTATTGGGAGAGAGGGCAGGGAAAAAGGGAAGAGAAAGCGGACGTGAATATTAAGATCCAGCATTGTAAAATAGTAGTATTCAGCTTCTTAATTCTAATGCATGCTTTTATGATATTACCAGCCGATTTGCCTTGCTTTTAAGGTTATCACACTAAAATTTTCATTTCTGAATAGCTGAGTGATATGTCGTCAGTTAGGCCTTCCCTTTTAACACCCCTAGGAGAGTTGTTGTTCCACAGGCCGTTCAGGTTCGTTCCGTACATACATTTTACCACCAGCCACTTTGTAGATTTCGGCGCAGTCTATCCGACGTTGTTGTCGTGGTCGGCGTCGAAGGTGGAGAACTGCCAGTTGTTGTGGTCGCCGAAGAGACAGAGAGAAAGAGAGAGAGGAAGAAAGAGAGAGAGAGAGAGAATGAAATATAGAGAGAAAGAGAGAGAGAGTGAAAGAAAGAGAGAGAAAGAGAAGGCATCATCCTTTGGTAAATGAGGAACGCTTTGGCTACATGTCCTTCTAATACACTGAGACCCTTAAGGTGAAACATTTTATGTTATATTCATGGTCATTAACTCTATGGCAAGGTAAGAGCCGCCTATGCAATTCCCTACCGTCATCAGATAAATGATCTCGCGAGAACCCACCCACCCACAGCAGTAGCCAGTGTTGAACTTGTCTTTAGAGAGAAAACAAACGTAGAAAAAAGCTATCAATTGATTTTATCGAAATAGCAGCTGAGAAAGTTGACACAGCTGTCAGACATTTAGATGTGCGAACCTTTTCTATCTTTCAACAGCTGGCACGTTGTAAGAAACTGGTGTTGGAAAACAATTGATCTTAACAATGACTAATAAACAAGCCATCCACAGTAAAATTAGATAGCTCTATGACCCTGCCGACAAAACAAAACAAAAAAAATGTAAGAGCCTTGAATTTCCATTTTTGTTCTGAAAGTGGCAGCCTGCCTTCATAAAAATTTCAAGCATATCTAAAGGGGAAAACTTGACACCTATTTGGACGCTGGAAAATAAATTTCAAATGGAATATTATTGAGCAGCTGAGGCGATTTTAGTGGAAGGCCGTATCTCTTGTGAGAATCGATGCTTTCGACACTTGGGCAATTTCGATGTATGGAGAGACTGAAAGAGAGAAAGAGAGAGAGAAAGAAAGAGAGAAAGAAATAGAACGAGAGAGAGTGAGAGAACGAGAAAGAGAGAGAAAGATAAAAAAAAGAGAGAAAGGGAGAGAGAAAGAGAGAGAAAAAGAGAAAAAGAGAGAGGGGTGATTAAGAATATTTACTCGGAATGAACAAACATCATATACATTAAATTTGTCTGTCTCCTCCCCACCACCCCCTCACTTTTGTTTTGAATTGTAAGCATTGCCCAGTTAATACGGTTCGCCTTGTGCGGTCTGGACTTGAAACTTGTTAAACGAGTGACTAGAAAGTCAGGCACCATCCTTTGATTACTGAGGAAAGCCTTGACTACATGTCCTTCTAATACTTAGCAATACACTGAGACCCTTAAGAAGGTGAAACCTTTTATGTTATATTCATGGTCATTTTTCATCAATACTTATTTTCTTTAGATCATATTAAAAAGCAAACAAAGATGGACGTGAAACAATATTCTGAATGAAAAACGTCAAATTCTGTAAATTTAGAGGTAAAAACATCACTGTTCTTTGGCCAGTGCTCACTCAACAACAAAAAAAAATGTTCCATTAAGATGGTAATGACTAGAATGTTCTGGATGGTATATTTATATCTCGGTCACTGAAAATATTTGACCTCGACTCGTTGACTTTTTGGAAATGTCAAGAAGTTTGAGGTCGGTTATTGAGACTTCTAGAGGTTCGATGGAGAAATATATATTTAAGTTTAAGGAAGTGAAGTCTGTGTGCAGAGCGAGTGTCTCATAAGCCTTACCTGGCTCTTATGCCAGGGTTGTAAATAAACGTTCGTTTTCTTCAGTATCAAAAGGTTATTGTGTTATTCATTGACAGCGATAGGCTGACAGTCATAGACATGTACAACAGGATTTGAACAGAGACATCTTGTTCCTGGCCTCGAGCTGCAAGCATTGTAGAAGTCACTATCTTAGATGCCTATGTGTAACACATGCCATTCTGCTGAGCAATGGTCTAAGCCTACCATTTACATCTACTTGCCTTTAGAGACAATAATAATATAAGGTTTCTAGACCTTTAACTCCATTTGTTAAAAAAACTTACTCCATTTGTTAAAGAACTAAGAAACATTTGAAATTCATCTGCTCAAATCATCATTTATTACAAAAAAAATAAAACAAGCATGAGGACATTTTTAGCAATCATAAAACATTTCATGTCAAACATTCATAAGACATCTCATAACAATTCGTAACTTATATTACGTTGGCATATTCAATATAATATCAAACTACATTTTGACAATATGAATTCGCATCTCTCTTCCCTCACCTTTGAGATTCACAAGGATTTCAATGGATGTATTGCACGAACAATAGACTGACAGCAGGCAAAGGTGCAAACAGACACTGACTGTGTATGATAGGAGTTACTGTACTACTGTGCGTACAGTAATGTTGACTAAAGGCCGTATGCCCAATGCTTTGTTAACATTGCTCCATGGCGGTAACCACAGGAAACTCCTAAACGTTTATGCTTCCTATGTTTACCGTCGGCTAGAAAAATGTACAACTGCATTGTGCAGACAGTCCGGAACGCAAAATCTCCCACCCACTCAAGATGTTCGGTGAACAAATGTTTTAGTACACCAAATATAATCGACTAATTATGATTGAAAAAGTATTTTGAGTGACCAAGACATATGTATGCCAACTCGAAGTACATGTCTTGTGAAGATAAGGATAAGTCTAGCGTCAATTTTTTTCCCTGCAAGGCAATAATATTGATCGTCTTGGACACAAGTTATGCCCTCCAGAGAAAACAAATCTCCTGAGACTAACCCTTTGTTCACATGAGATGTGCTTCACTTTGGCAACAGTTTTATATTATATATAATTGAAAGCTGTGGCAAAATGTGCTCTTTGCTCAGAAAGCGACCCGAACTGAATGCGTTCTGGGAGACAGTAGAGAACAGAAACTCATAATAATGAACATTCACAATGTGCTTACCGTCTATACAGGGTATGGTCGCTTTACAGATGTAGTTTAGCTACAATGCATTACATCCAACCATAGTTGTGAAAACAGTGAATTGGCAATAAAGGTTGTATAATTACAAGGAACTTAATAGCCATTGTGTTTCAAACAAATCATGAAGATAATCAACATTCATCAACTAAATAATGGGAGGATTTTGTTTAGACATGTTTTAATGAAATTTCGGCTGTTTGCCACCAGTTCATCCAGGAAAGAAGACAACAAAATTCTGCGGTCTTGGTGCGTTTCCATTACAGAGTAATTATATAAACTGAGCCCATCACAAAGTGAAGATATCATTAAAACTAACGAGAAGTGCAATAGATTATGAGTTCACTTAAAACAGTGTTTATGAAAATCGCTCCTATTGGTCGAAAGAGGATACCGAATTGCATCCAAGATCATTCTGACCAAGTTTCATGAACATACAATTCAATGCAAGTGATGGTGCATCATTGTACTGTAGTGCACTACTGCACCATAGTACTTTTTATCGTAAAAATCTGTTGTCTGCTATTTTAACTGCTCCGAGCGCAAAAGCTTAACACTGTCCCAACCACTCAAAACCTAAACACGCCATCCTTACTGAAAATTTGGCAGAAAGACAGCGCATTTACGCTTTGTAAAAGTCCGAACGTTTTGACTCCTCTACCCTCAAAGCAGCCAGTACAGTTTACATCTGTGTCCACATGATTTAAATCAGCTTTACCAATCAGACATGACAGTTGTAGTACATGACATTTGCCCTTTACCACAGTGACACTTATGACCCAGAGACATAGCATTTTAAGAAATGTCAAGGTGCTAAATAGCCTCTATTTTGTATGTAAACAGGAGAGCTATGACTTTATATCAGACTGCACATCATAAATGTGCTATAAAATCAACCAAATCGTAAAGACAATGTAAATGCCTCATTGCCGCCTGAACATGTATTTACACTGGCTTGAATTTAAGAATGAGTGGTTTCAAATTTTAGCATCCAAAGCCCATAATATTATGACAACGATAGTTGAACTAACAAAGGATAGCACAATTAGCTACTTTTATTACGTATCACTCAGCATGCTTAAATGAGCCACTCGCATTTTTCCATCAGCTTTGAAACATCAATGGATTATTATGTCATGAAGTCACAAAACGAATAGTAACTTTGGTTGAGACTTCATGTAACAAGCCACCGGTGTTTCACTAAGAGAAGAGCAATGTGAGTGGTACATACGCACGAACACTATCTTTTATAAAGGGCACATTGTATCAAGTATTAAAACTGTTCTTTTTAAGGTGTTCTGCTCTTATAGTTCAAACTCTTTAACAAGACCAGCGGCCTTATGTAGAATACACACGTTCATTCACGTACTGCGTTAACTACATTAAACACGACTAAAGGTTTGATTTTGATCGTTTCCCGTGGTTACCGCAGTGCGTTAATTAACATACGCATTATGCATACGACCACTGTATGTAATGTTATAATATAATTGGGGCTCAGTTCCTATAATGGAAATCGGCTTGGAATGAAGAACAACCAACAGTGTAAATTAGGTTAACCTAATCAGTACTACTGGCAAGAATTGCAACACATTTTGATTACACCACAGCAGTGTGTTTATGAAAATCGCTCAGAATGGCCGGGTGGGAATGTAGAAATGCATCTCAGATGAAAATGAACCAGTTTCATGAACACAAAGCTCCTTACAAGTGAGGGTACATGTAAGAAAGTGATGTGGTGTATAAAAATTCTAACAACTGAAAAATCCAAATATGTGTAGGTCTATCATCCTGCTTCTTGTTACTTATTTGAACTGCTCCGAGCGAAAAGGCTTTAACGTTTCCAACAACTCAAAACATAAATACGCCATTCTTACTTAAAATTTGGCTAAAAAAATGGCGCATTGACGCTTTGTGAAGTCAAAAAGTTAACACCTCTACAGCCAAGGCAGCCAAAATATACAGTTTAAATCTATGTCAGCATGACTTACTTTAAGCTTTACACCAAGCAGGCATGATATCAATTTACTCTCTCTAAAAGTGATATTCAAGATCCAGAGACATGGCATCTACAAATATGTCACAATGCTAAAAAGGCGGAAGAAAGTTCATGAGCAGGAAAGTTGTGACTTTAATCAGATTGTGCATTAACGTAGAAAGTAAAAATGGTTCTATCTAGACTTAATACAAACTTCTGAAAAAAAAAAATCCTATATTTTTAAAATAGTCAACGTTTCGTGTCTGGGCACATTTATAAATTATGTAACAATTTAATTCATTAAGACTACCGAATAAAATCAGTTACATTCACAATTTGAACATCAGGAACCTATAACTGATTATGGGCATACTATATACCATTTTATAATGGGCAGCATAATTGGGTCTGTTTTACAGAACACCAAACATGCATAAATGAATCTGGATTTCTTCAACCAGCCTTGAAACATCAGTGGATTATTACTGATGAAGTCACATGAGTAGAAAGTAATTTAGATAAGACTTCATGTAACAAGTCACTGGTGTTTCATTGGGAGTAGATAAAACGTGAGGGAGGCATATCATGCATGCATATGGTCTTCTATTAAAGGGAAACTATTCAGTATATAAAAATATTCCTTGGGGTATTCTACTCATTTCGGCATAACCGTAAAGGAAGACCTGTATGTAACGATTTGATTCTAATCTACGTTATCAATACAGAGGAGAAGGACACATGAAACGTAGTAAAACCACTACTCCCAATTGGATCATCCTAATCAGTGACAGTATGAGGCAGCTAGTGTTAAAAATGCAGGTACACACAGAAAAAGTAACGTTTCTCCAATTGCTGTCTATGTCTGTAAATAAACTGTTGTCGCGCGCTCAAGACGACATTTGACGATAACGAACATATATAATGATCTTGAAAATTACCCAAATTCTTTGAGTTGAATTGGCTGAGAGAAAATGTAAGCTAGCAGGAATTTGAGGTAATTTTCATGACCATCAATGACATTGTGACCGTCAGATCTTGCCGTGAGACTGCGGCGTGTAGCTGTACTTTGATTGAGAATCATATAAACTTAAGGCAACAACATTCTGAATCAAACAGAAGGGCTGGTTGTTCATTTTCAGAAGAAAAAAAAATCACGTGAGAATTCAAAAATGTAAAAAAAAAATTTAAGCATTTTTACTCTAAGTGTATGTATTCTCTTACTCGCCATGCTCTCACTCTGACATCAACAGTGGGAGCCTGTTCAAGAAAGCCACACAGGAAAGAATGCGGATCACATTTCTCTCTGAATGGCTTCCTTTGACACCCTTAAAGACTATTATTGTTGAGGACATGGTGAACAGGGGTTAACAGACAAATCAGAAGTGGAGAGACTAAAATACATAAGAGGGCCTTCACAGTCTATATAGAACCAATGAACATAATATGAAGATCTCAGTGACAAAATGTTCAAATGCAAACAGAGGAACTCTTAAAAGGTGAACCTGCTGAGGCATGATCCTGGATAGCAATATATTTTTCAAGGTCTGGTGATCACGTCAAAAACAAATATCAATTAGGTGAAAAAGTCGGACACTTAAAGACCTAACAAAAAATCCTGACGCGCGTTCATCAGGCATTGTAGATATCCCTATCCATGAGAGACCCCAGCTGGTAAACACTTTAAGAACTCCTGTTAGGCATATAAATGCATTTTGAACTGAACCCTTCATATCATTGATAATTTGTAATTTTTATATATGCCAGCCATTTCTGTGAAATTAAATATGGTTCTACCCAGATTTAGCACAAAGCTTTTGAAAAGCATATAATAAAGTTGTTTTTTTTTTAAATGGTCATCGCTTCGTGTCTCAACATTTTTTCCAGGACTGACATCTAGAATAAGAGACATGCCAATGAATAGAATTCCTAGGCCTAATGGAATGGGCAACCTTTTCTTTGAATATTCAGTACAAACAATATAACAGATATAGTATCAAAAATAGACACCACCGGTGGCAACAGTTAATCTATAACTTCCATTTACCCAAAAGGAAAACATGGTGCCATATTCAAAGATTATCGCAAGATAATGCTAAAAGTGACATTGAGGTTTGAATTTTTCTTAAAAAAAAAATTTCAGAAATTCCGTGTGGTCTGGCATATTGATGTGAAGTGTGGACCAGGCTCAACTGAAAGTTATGTCGTCAGATTTGAAAACAGATTAGTGATCTTGTCCTACACATGAAAGTTGGAAATTTCATAACAACTTTGTTACACTAAAAGCTCAAACTTCCAACTTTCCGGTATGGAACGTAACACTAAACTGCTTTCAAATAGGGCATTTAAATTTCAAACTGTACCAGGCATAAAAATGTAGCAAGAAAAGTTTACGGTTTGTAATCAAGTACAGTTTAATAATAGATTATTAATATGTAATCAACACAAATGTCGCCCTAAAATTGTTACTATAGAATCGCGGGAAGAAATTGCAAAAAGAGTATATCTGCCTATGATAACTGATCAGCAAATTTGTGTAAACCTATGCAAAATAATTGTTTCATTTATCACCCGACCACACGACTTTCACTAAAGTACTTCTACCATGCGATGTGCTTGCACTTTTTTTATATCTGGAAGCCAATGCAGTGTGGCGTCCTTGAAAATACACCTATGTTCTGGACGTTTCAGTGTGGTAGATACATAGTTTTTAGATGATATGAATTTTAGGTGATCTTCATAGGCATCGCCAAAGCTAACAACCCCAAGATCCACAACTTCACTTACAAAGACAATATATTTGACACCTGTTATGCTTTCACTATTGAACATCGTTTTTATGCAGAATACCCCACGAGCTCAGTCGGAAAATTAGCCAGATACATGAAAAGATTTCCTTTAGTGCTGAACATTTAAGTTTTGTTCATGGACAGGGATAGAAATACAGAGTCTGGTGAACGCATTGGGAACTCTTTGAAACTGGGGCTGACTCAGCTCAAGAAATGGCATCCCGATATGTTTACCAACCAGTGTAAGTTTATCCGTATCCATGGACATACCTTATCTGTAAAACACTTATGGAACTTCCAATCTGTATTTGAGCATATTTTCCCACTAAACTCTTTATCAGTATATGCCCGTTAAGTCCTGGTACCAACGGAGTGTTAAGATAGACTGTAGAATAGAGGATACTCTCGGATCACTACAGATCCTTTCATTTATATCTTAGCTGAGAAATCCTAGCAGAATGCCACGTCAGTCACGTTTATTCCTGGAAAGCTTTAGACTTCACAGCAACCAGTTTCGGTTTACATTCAAAAAATTTATTAACTGCTAGTAGTTACCAAAACTAATTGCTGTAAAGTTAATTTTTCTCATAAATTTGCGTAACGAGGCGGCTTTCTACATGGTAACGCCCAACTCTCTTTTAAGCGGTCAGGGTGCGGTTACATTTTTAAAGTTCAAGTTCTCGAGTTCAAAGGTTTTATTAGGCCATAGGCAAATATCATTCAGCACAATACAATACAATGCTACATGAGTACAATCCACTGCAAAGACACATGGGTGTTCTTCATGCACACTACTGCCACTCATCTACCACTTTCTCATCAAGCTGACACCTAGTCTTTCCAGAGTGAAACTAACACACAAATCATGACATTACTGCTGCAATCGTTCAAGTCATCTTTAGAACCATCTGCAGGCAATTGTTTTACTTAAATGCATATATTTTACCAGAATACCTGAAACTATTATTTAAGAACACTTTTGTTTGACACACTTTCCTTTAAATGTGCGTCGAAGAAAAGATTGAAAACTCGACAATAATAGAAAATTTTCCCTCAAGGCGTGATACATAAATCTGGAGTTAATCACAACGTGTTTGAATGTAAGGAGTCATTACAACGTTTTCTTTGTACAGAACAGATTGTTCCCAGTAAACCTGAAAATGATCAAGACATTCTTTTTCTTTGTGATTTATATCTCACTGTAAGTGAAATATATATTAAGCAATCCTTAAATTCTATTGTAATGTATAACAGATAATAGACTATTTGCTAAACGTTAACCTTAACTAAATCCAGTTACTACAGTTTTTTTCCTTCGGCAAAATCACTGATTGATAAAGTTTTGCTTTACAGTTACTTCAGTTTTAATGCAGTCACAAAATAGTCCATACTAATAAAGTTTCTCCCATTGCTGCCGTTCATTGGCCAGTTTTCAGTTGCTGAGTATGGTAGATCTGCCGTTCAGTTCCTAGTAGTGTCTAACCATCACAGGGCTGCTTATCCCGTCGTTCCTTTCCAGTATTCCTTAAAAGAAGTTCCTTCGTCTGACAGCTGAATCCAGAAAGAAGTAGGGGATGTATCAACTCCACTTCCATGCTTGAACATTTTTAACGAGGTAGTTGCAAAAATTAGTGTTTTCGCTGATCTTGATATTGGCGAAGTGTTCACGTTATTGCCGTGCAGTGAAGAACAGTCAATGGTAGATCTTAGTTGCTATAATTTGGGTTGCATGTTCATGGTCTGCAGCTCCAACAAGTCTCGCATCCATGGAAAGAGAATAAAAACGAACTCGTTAGATATATTCGTATGGAAACACAAAGAAATGAACATAGTTATAGGCTACTTTTTTGTTTGTGACCATGTTGGCTTATTGTTATTATTATTACTAAAAAATTCTTAGACTTTTGAATGGCACTCGAATTATTTCAATCATGTATTTGATTCTACAAAGAAAAAGTTACTCTATGGGATGCGTTTGATGAGAAGGGTTTACGAGTAATGAGATCTACCCATACGGACAATCTATTTTGACCTCAGGTAGGTTTACAATGCAATCAACTAAACGTCTTCCATTCATTTTGAGTCTGACTGGCGCTGTTTGACCGCAATCATTTTATGAATGAGACATAGCCAGAATAAAAATTTCATAGACTGAAATTACCTCTAAATACCAAATTCAGAAGGATATCTGTCAACACCAAACTTTATAACGACATTGTTCAGGAAACAGGACCACCAGGATTAGAGCAGCATTCTGACCAAGTAATGTTAAGTCTAATGTAACCAGGTGGCAAGGTATATAGCATAGTATTCATTCTTTATTATTACGGTGGAGGAATGTGAGCTCAATCTGATAATTTTTTTCGATGTTACATATTTTCAGGTAAGTGTCACCAGGGATTTTACCAAATTACTGTGAATGATCAATTTTGAGAAGATGGGCTGAATAAAACCTACTCTAGAAATTTCCTGTCCCTGCCGGGATTCGAACCGGGATGTCTCATCTAGCATGTCTGAATGTGTTACCACTAGTAAGCCTACTACACTTACGGTGACGTTAACTTCACAGTAGTGTAATTCTTAAATACCTACTGCCTGAATCGTCCCTAGTTTTCATGTGTAAGCCTAGTGTTAACCCGTGACCCTGACATTTTCTGGCTGCTCCCACCTAACAAGGCGTGACACCAATGCATCCATACTCACTGAAAGTGTCCAGGTATGCGAGGAAGTTTTTAACATTTACAAGAGCGACCCGTTGTTTTTTTTCATATTGGACATTTTTTTTCTATATCCCCTATGCCAGTCGCCTAATTAAGAAAGCTGTGGCTGATCAAATTTCATGGTTGGATATCTAGACGATGTGGTGATGACACGCATAGTATGACAATGTCCTAAGGGGATACATGAACAGGTCGAATCCATTCTTGCAGTTCTTTATCATTATCGAGGAAAAAAACTGTGTGCTCATATCCAGGGATTATTACTGGCCTGACCACAGGTTACTTATGTGATTTCGGTATTGGGTTTGTCTTCACTTCATATAACTCTAAAATACTTAAACTATTCTTGATGTTGTGGGGCTAAATTCAGATTTCGATATCGCCATCATAGTTATCTAGCTTTATGATGGTAATAGATGGGTCTACAAATTAGTATACCAACTACCAGTGTGTGAAGTTTAAAGTATGTTCAGTTCTTTCGTAATATTAAGAGTGATCTGAACGGGATTTCAATAAGATGTAGAAAGTTTAAAAGCTGTGATTCTATCCAACATTCGATTCTTGGCCTTTAGTAAGCATTCACTTTCTCTTAAAGATGAAAACTCAAGGTCGTGATTGGTCGATATCTGATTTTATAATTATCGTGATACTCAAACCTTTATGATCTAAATATCGGTTCTATTTCGATTATGAAGTGAGACATAGCGATATATTTTGACTCTCTTCGACACCTTTGCTACAGTTGCTACCTACATCGGAAATGTCGACACGACATGGAAACGCCCGAGTTCAATTATTATTGTGATACGAACATTATTTTATAATGAAATCGATACTCCATCGATACAACCAGCCTCTATTCAAAGGTGAATTAGGAGGTTTCTATATACATGTATCTCGAATTTCTATGTCGTCGCTTACAGAACACATATTATGCTCGCCTTACATAAGGCGCAATTCTTTCGCGCGATGTGAAATAATACTTCATAGCGAGTTTCACGATGACTGTAGGGTAAAGCGACAGAACTGCACTGTACAAAAAAGAAATCTAATAAAAATGTATATATATATATCATTTTCACATCAGCTCCCTCACCCCTCCCCTCCCGGGAAATGTGTAGTTAGGACAGTGGTGTGCAGAGTTTCTTTGGAGCATCACAAATACAAATTTGCCGGCCGGCATGCAAGTGAACAGTGTTAGTAATGGTGCAGGGGCATGCATGAGCTCACTTCGTGCTGACAAAAAGAACGATGCATAGTCGAAATCGGATGCGGAGAATGTAAACTAAAGCTTTTGTTGTGCAGATCAGGTTGACGTTTCAAGTTTTACTCAGCGGTGACATGAATATGGAGACTGAAGAGTGGGGTGGGGATAGTGGGGAGGGAAATGCTAATCTGATTTCCCGTATATAAATATTAAATGACCTACCAAATCTCTCCCCTCTTTCCACTCCTTCCCCCCTCCCTCCCCCCACCCCACCGGCCAAACCATCTCTACTGCATGTTTGCATTAATCAACCATGGTTCTTCCCACCACCTCCCGATCACTAGTTTCCCCCTCACCCCCTCCCTAATATAGATACTCCAGGTAGGTCACTGAATTTGGTTGTTTCAGCGCAAGTTAATTACTTGGGTTGAGATGAGTTCAGAGCAAAAACTTGCGTTGAAAACTCTGCATCCGATTTCTTCAAATTCATTAGTTTATATAATTTGTGAGTGTGATGCTCCATCAGAACCATGCACTTGACTATATTAACAATGTTTGATGGATCTATGCTGATCACTGGTGTATAAGATATGGATGTACGGCATTTCATTTCATTTCATTTCTTATACAGTGTATATTCTGTCGTTGCAAGCTTAACTGAGCTCTCCAACAAGCTAACTCTTTCCACATGGTTATCTCTTTGTCAGCCGACGATGACGTTTTATTTATTTCGCAGGTCTATTTTCCACACCACACTTGCTCATCAATAACTGCAGTTATGAGAAATGTGTAATTCCAAAATTAGATACGGAGAATATAAGTTAAAGCTTATAAAATAATTTCCGAATTCAGATACATCCGTCTAACGATCATTACTCGTTCACAATTAATTCGCGCCTCATTCTCAAAGCTATGGCAGCAACGAAATCGTCCTGACTGGCCCATTTCAAAAGATGAACGAAGACCCACTTAAATCGAATTAAACAGAACTTTCCAAAACCAATTTTGTAATCGTTACTAGTTTGATTATAATGTAATCAAGAGATTCTACGCGGAAACTTAAAACAATCCAACCTGCCAAAAGAAAGGTGTGCGAATGAAGTTTGCACAACTCAGAAAACAATGATGAAATTTCACGGTGGGTTTCCGTAACACTGAAAGGAAACGCTGACTAGAAAAAAGTTCAGTTGAAGAACACGCTAAAAGGAACTAACTTTCACAGCATCCTGTCCCGTGCATTGCGCAGTGAGATATCATGTTAAACAGGACTTTAATAGAAATTCACTGGCATATATTTGCCCTCATGGCTGGATAATGTCAAGTATTATCTGCAACTCCTATATCCGATACCGATATGTCAAAGAGTGTTGGAACAAAATCTGCAATTTAGTATAATGCTTAGCATACTCCCTTAACGCCATGCCGTGGTATGTTAAATCTGTTAAGGAAAATACTGTCAACTTTACCATTCCTATTAAGATAACCATATCCATCGCATATTATCCTGGTAGTTTCCGCTCACGCGGTTTAACAAGGAGGCTTCATTATTCAGTTTAAATATAGATTTTATTATCCGCCTCATATAACATGAAATGCACAAGATTATCCCGATAAATTTCCATTATTTTAAAGCAAAAATAGAGTACACATTTTGTCTTCTACTTTGCTTACGAGTAAAATTAAGAAATCCCCTTTGTCGTTTCTGAAAATTACTGGTTGGATGTGAATACTTGGCGTAAAGAGTTACACAATGGAAGAAGCTGTTTTTATTGGCTGGGGTTGCAAAGTGAACAAAAATAAAATAAGAGAATAATTAAAGAAGTCCTCCACGACATATGTATTGTTCTGACCTCCATTCCTAAGATACTATTTTAATCAGCTTCGGGCTGCTATTCATTCCTCCCTCTTGTGGCTGCACTGATTAAATGAACCTCACTTTTGTTAGTGCATTAAACTTTGGTTTCTGTACTCAAAGACGCGTTTTTTTCCGCTTTGGATTGTGACGCCAGATTTTCGCGATATTGACGGCTAATGACAACAAAATCTTTCACTTATCTACCAACTAAGTTTGCATTAAGCTGAAATGGCCTATCCTTATCAGTTTATGGTTTACCACATTCACTGGCTTTAAGAATGTGGTCCAAGATTGACATCAAGAAAAGCTGAAAGAAATAAGACGTCACGACCAGAAACACGATGCAGTGGTCTTTTGGTTGGGCTATCCAGCTTCCTCAGTATCTGAGGTAGTGACAATACATGTTACCTGCTGGGGTGTGTTTTTGGGTTTGAACTTTTTACCTTACTCCTGCCCTTAAGCATCCTCTAGGTGGAAACACACAGGAACTATTTAATTTCGTATACTATTTAATTTCGTATAAATCAGTGGAACTTAAATGTATGTACATCAGTCAAAATCTATTATGCACCCTTCTCCCTTTTTTTTCCACCCTTCTCCCTTTTTTATTTAACACAAATCAGAAGCATAAAAGAGTTTCGTTTATTCATCCACACTCAGATATGCTGCTACGCCCCTACCATTGTCATAGATACCACCTATGCCAAAACCCAGATAAGAATGGCATATTATTGCTGATTATTAAATTTAATGCGTCTTCTTGCCACCAATACTATTCAGAGAAAGGGAATGCTCCAGGAATATTTTATTATAAGATTTGGTGTGATCGTGACACCAACGCCTGCCTATATCACCACTGAAAGTAAAAGGAACACGAAAGGGTCCACCTTACCCTGGGGGACATTTTAAGCTAAATAATTAAGACTAGGTAAGGAGTGTGGGAATAGGGCCTCGCCTCGAAAACTACGGCTTAGTAACTATATATTTAAGGATAACTCTCTGAGCTAGTGAAATCAGGAAATGCTAAGAATTTGAGGGTAGAGGAGGAACTCTGGACACGCCTATTCTTTTGGAAGGATTGTTTGATCTGTATGGTGAAGTCAGTTGCTCCATTTTCTCAAATGTGCCATCAGAGAGATATATCGTAAGATGGATCTCTTAAATCCATTTAACTCCTTTGCCATGAAACGTGAAAAACAATCTGGAACACTGACTCAAGCGCTGGAACTTTATGCAGGGTATACGTGTTTCTTTAACGCAAACAAAGGAGTCACAGACTTGCTGAACGAAGTCTTCAATATTAAAATTTTAAGGCTAGGGAATTTCTTGAATGAACACAGGATTTAAAATGTGCAGTTCAAGGCTGCAAGATACAGCCACTTAGCCAGTTACAGATATCTCTGCAGATCTAACATTTTCCAAAATCGTACTTTTACCTGTATATTCGACACTCCTACTGTCAAGTGGGCAGTAACCGGGATTTATCAGGGTCCCTTGTCCTGCACCTAGAGAAAAATAATAGACCCATGTGAGATATTGTGTAATCTGCTGAATGGGTGACTTTTAATGAATACAGATAATTCTTTGGAGAGCAGTAGTATATCCTAACCCCCTCTAAATAGAAAACCCCTCTAAATAGAAAACACTTTTGAAATCAGTGCTTGAGGTATTGGGTTGCATGTGAACCCGTGATGTTTTTTTTTTCTTCTCTTATGGCTCGCAGGGAATGCCTCAATGCAAGTTTATATCATTCAACAACTTCCTGTCTGCCTGGCACACAAACCAAGTATATCGAATACCTGAACGGTCACAATTTATAAATTGACCAGTAAACTGTGTCAGAAATCTTTAAAAATTTAATACCTAGCATTTTCCAGGTCTGACACTTTGCAGTTCTTAACACTCGCATTATGAAATTATATGAACAAAACTTTAAGCAAGTACAGCATTCATTAATGCCTCCTGAAACAAAGAATCCGAGTCAAAATTATTTAAAAGTTATGTTCA
The DNA here is from genome assembly GCA_033807755.1 of Ellobium chinense. NCBI lineage: Eukaryota > Metazoa > Mollusca > Gastropoda > Ellobiida > Ellobiidae > Ellobium > Ellobium chinense. The sequence goes on along the minus strand of JAWQUT010000402.1, from coordinate 436,725 downwards.
CCACATCATTTGATCAGAGGCCCCGATAATTAGTTCAGCAAGACAATCTCAGGAGAGTTTACTTACCTCGTACGTCGTACACAGTACATGAGAATGGAAGTAACAGCAGTATGGCAGTGGAGACAAAAGGCGCAGCATCAGTGCTGAGGAATAAAAAAATGTAAATCTGAAGTATCATAGTCCACAGAAAAATAAGGCAACGCTCGTGAGACTGTGGACCTGGGACAAATCAATGTTAAGGCTCACAGATATTCATTAAATATAGTAAAGAGGCCAATTCCCACTCTATATTTTTATATTTTTACTCGACAGACCAGACCCCTCGAGGACATTCTCAATTTCTAGTAGGGTCGTACAATGCCGCTGCACTTTACAGGGGATGGTCACCGGCAATCTATCTTTCATAGCCAGGTAGCTATTTTACAGATGTGTAAACTTGGAAAATTCAAAATAATAAAAAGGAAACAACACAAAAATTACAAAGTGATTACAATAGCATGCCTCAAGGAGGGGGGGAAGGGGAGTTTACTGAATATCAGCTGTGTGCTCACGAGTAGGTTGCTGTAAGAGACATCCTAAACTTATAAACATGCTCACGGTAAGACCTAAAAACCAATTTTGAGAGACGATTCTCTGCTTTTGTGTTGAATGAAATTCGATATATAAAGAAAAGGCAGTCTCGTTGAAGCAAGCTCAAACATCTGTTAACTGTTCTTTTTCAATCCTTCACTTAATTTAGACACGTATTTTAAGACATACATTTTTGTAGCATATTCACCCTTTTTCCCTTTGCGAATGTTACAAGAAACAGACACAACGAAGCAATTTGTTAAGATCCTCTCAAATGAGAAGGAGCAGCTCTGTTTTTGTTCAATTGTAAGGCTAGGAGAAGGGCCCTTTTCTGAAGAAAGGACAGTATTGAAAATCATATTTTATGTCTATTATTTCGACACAATGGAGACTAATAGTTCATGGCTCCGTACTCTGTCAGTTCAGTGCCTGAAACTGCAAGGCTTTATAATGTTTTGGTTTAGACCAGCAGAACACTTGTAAAACACTGTTTAGATTTAGATCTGCAGAACAGTCTGTATGCTTGGACCAACAAAACAGTCTATATACTGTTCAGATTTAAACCTACAGCACAGTCTAATGTTTAGATTTAGCCCAACAGAACAGTCTTAAAAATGCGGATTCTTCTTAATGAATGAAATTGATATTTTCATCCAAACTCGGCACTAGTTTCTTTGTCAAGGAAGAAATTATTTCACCCTAGTTAATCTGTATACCCCACTACAGTCTTAACTTGTTCAGATCAAGCCTCACTGGTCACGATTTATCACAACCGCTGACAAAGAAAGAAAAAAGGCTTTCACTTCTTTCTATAAATTTTTTAAAAATGTTACTGAACATTTGAAGAGAGCTTTTGGCACTATGCACAACCTCGAGAATGAAGTACAAGACATTCTCAAGAATTCAGAGTTTTTACTAATGACGTCTGATTCTCTGCATCCAGATTGATCTGCGTGAAAGGTTTAAAATTACTGTACATTGCATCGCTACAATTCACCGAGTCCTAGCCTCTATCCATTTTGCATTAAATTTATACTTTCCAAGACAACTGCCGCCCATAGGTTAAAGGATTCATTGTAAAGTTAAGATGGCACGATTCAGCAAGAGCTTAAACTTATTTTAAGCTTGTCTTAAGTAGATAGGCATATTTCTTTTTGTATACAGTCAACATATTCGAAACAGGGTGCAATGAACTACAGTTGATATATGATCCCTTTTGCTTCTCAACATTCACTTCTCTGATTTTCCTCTGTAACTTTTACTGCCTCCCTAGAGATGGCACTGTGGAGCTTTATTTAATACCCATCATATTATTTATGACTGACGCCATCAGTTCGAGTTCTGTCTGCTGCAAGGGCTCTAGCCCAAACCAGTATCAATAAAATTGTTTCTTGTGTAAGTCATTATCACTAGGTAAACCTGTACTTTGGCGCTATTTCTTAGCGCTGGTCTAACTAAATGTTTGTTTGCCAGGGGTGCTGTTTTTTTCGTAAGTTTTCAAAACTGTCATACACGATTTTAACAGGACCCATTTTCTCTTAATTATTATGACACTAACATCAGTAGAATCGCATTAACAGTTTAGCAGTCACTGGTAAATGAATAACTGTACCCCCTTAATAATGATTCATATTTGAATTAGGGGTGACCATTTTAAACTTTTAAGATAAGTTAACGAAAAACACCGGGCTGATAAACAGCATATTTGTACCATGTCCATTTTAAATTAACAAGAAATCCTTGTTACCAGCTGTTTATAACATTTTCCTCTACCCACAAACCTGCTCATATTGTTCCCCGCTTATATTAATTGGTAATATATATGTCTGGGCGTATGTATCTTCCATGCATGTCCATTTAAAAAGCTCAAAAACGTATGTTGATCATCCTCATCAATTTGTCATTCCATTAAACTTGCATTTGGACAGCAGAATCGTATTTTATGTGTTGCATGGGTCGCTGATTGGCACTCTATTCGTTTTTGAGGTTCACATCCATATTAAGGGAGTCAAGTTATATTTGTGCGGACAGATCTTATACTATGGCAAGTAGCATAAACACATGAACGCGTAAAATACACTTATAAATAGTTTTTGGGAAAGTATGAAAGCCCTAACTGCCATATTAAATTGTTTACAGCTTTAGCCATGTGGCATTTGTTTCAAAATGAACGTAAATTTAGTACATACTTTCGTGCAAAAAAAAAATGTCAGTGCGTAAATACTCTCAGTTCCGTGTTCAGCTCTAGACTATATCCTTGTAGGCAGACATTCTGTCTTTCATACTGCATCGTATCATATGATTTAATAAATTATTGATGTTGCAGGATGATAAAATGTGATTTCAATTATTTAATAACCCACAATTTTGTCTGCAAATGGAAATACGAAAAAGTAATTGATTTCAGCTTAACACTCTGACTTTTTTTGAAGTGCTTTGTGCTGCAGAATCATAAAATGCCGGGTGTCTTTCTTAACCTCGGATGGACACGGGAACCCTGCCAGCACCAGGACTAAAGGAAAATCGCGACAGCGCCATGCCTCAATTGCTTTAAAGGCGAATTAAATTTAGGAATGAACTTTTAAGTGTTAAAAAACTATTGCTGGTCTACAGCTGCAGTTCCTAGTCAATGGGCGGCTAAATAATTTACGACTGAAAAACATGTTTTCGATAAAATGAAACTTTTCAAACCTAGTTTCGTGAACACGGCCAAACCAACTAATCTGTCGACAATGAAAAATGAATAACACTGACATTTCAAGGACTGCATGGATGCTTGTACATGGGCGTGTTTCAAGTTTTCTTCTCCCCGATTAACGTAGGCATCCAAAAGTGTAACCTAGATTTCTTTCGGAAACGCCTCTTTCATAGAAATGCCTCGTTCATAGTGATCAAAATAGAGATGAACACAAGCACTGTTGATTATAAAACATATGTTTTGCCATAGGATGAGTAGACAGTTTATGCTCCCCGCCCGATCCACTATTAATATACACATTTGTCTTAGTGAGGTGTTTTTGAGAAGCATCACAAATACAAACTTGCCGGCCAAACAAGTATTAGTAATGGTGCAAATGCATGCATGAGCTCATTTTGTGCTGTGAAAAACAGTTCAAGTGAAGAAAGAAGAACTCGGATGCAGATCAGAGCTTTCACTAAGGAGCTCAGTTAAATAATAGAAATTTAACAGCAATGTGTAGATCGGAATTTATTTCTCCCTCCTCCTCCACTCACGAATCCGCGTTCCCGCTTCCCCCCTCCACAACGTATCAGCCCAGCTCATTAGGTAAGTTCAAAACAAACTTTGCATCGACAAGCCTGCATCCAATTTCTGTGCATGCGTTAGTAGTAAGGTATTTGTGTTTGTGATGCTACATCAAAACAACCCACTTTTGACTTCTTTTTATACAGAGACAGGCGTTGGTGGAAATTTATCATAATGGCAAGCAATATACAGCTTATTTACACAGTGCATATCTGTCGCTGTGGATCAATCGTTTTGGACAATGACTCAGCTAAATCCTGTTTTGTCTGTGCCAAAACAAAAGGGAAAAAAATGCAAGCTTTAAGCGCTCGTTTCTAAAGCTCGAAATAAATATGGTCTGATGGAGCGAGCAGCTCAATATGCAGTCCTTGAAATTGTAATGACGAGAAATATGCTATCTGCCCTTCTCAGAACCATTTGATGGATTATCCTCAGAGACAAAACATTTTCTGAGTATTATACACTGCAAAAAAAAAGTAAAAGCTCTAATTTCTAGCAGCAAACTAGAAACGTTTAGTCGGAAGATCATTTAACAAAAATAAAAATGTATCGACAACGCATCTTCATCTCTCTCAGCTTCGTATCTGGAATAACTATTACTAGTCCTGGTTCTGGCAGGGTTTGAAGTGTCCATCCCAGGTTAAGAAAGATAACCGACATTTTATGATTCTACACCACAAGACGCTTAAAAAAAGCCAGGGTGTTAAGCTAAAATCAATTACGTTTTCTTTTTATTGCCATTTAAAGACAAAAATGTGTGTTATCAGTTTACTTGAAATCACATTTTGCTATCCTGCAACATCAAAAATGTAGCCAACCATATGATTTGATGCAGTGTGAAAGACAGAATGTCTGCCTACATGAATAGGGGGACTGAACGCCGAGCAAAAAGTATTTGGGCAGTAACATTGATGTTTTTGCACGAAATTATGTCCTAAACTGACGTTCACTTTAAAACAAGCGCCACATGGCAAAAACCGTAGCCGTTTTTATATGGCAGTTAGCTTTCATAGTCTCCTAAAAGCTTTCTATATGTGTCTTTTAAGCATTCATGTGCTCACATATACACCACTTGCCATAGTGTAGGATCTGGCCGCACAAATATAACCATGCCCCCTGAATTTGGACGTGAACATTAAAAACGAATACAGTGCCAATCATCGAACCATGCAACACATAAAAGACGATTTTTTTGTTCAAATCATCAAATGCAAGTTCTGTCGAATGACAACTTAGTGAGGATGATCATCATAGGTTTTAAGCAATTTTACTGGACATGCATTTAAAATATATACACCTAGTCACATAAATTGCTTATTAATTTAGTCAGGAAACAATATGAGCAAATTTGAGGGTTGAGGCAGTGTGATAAAACAGTCGGTAACCACGATTTCCTGTTCATTTAAAGTGGACATGGTACAAATATGCTGTTTATCATCCCAGTGTTTTTTTGTTAACTTACCGTAAAACTCAGTTTAAAATGATCACTCCTAATGCAAAAATATGAGTCAATAAGGGGGATGAATTATTCATTTGCCATTGACTGCTAAACTGTTAAAGCGATTCTATTGATGGTGTCATAACAATTAAGAGAAAATGGGTCATGTTAAAGTCGAAAGTTCGTAAACAATGATGCAATCACGACGTCATGAGATGAACCGAGAAGTGAGTGAAGTGGAATTCCCAATGTATTACAATTTAGTTTCACGAATTATCTGTTGCATATTCTTAGGGATGTGATTACAATGTCAACAGAGCCATTTGTGATCATTTGACTACATTTTACTTGTGTACTATTATGACATCCGTTCCCTTGGAAAAAAAGCAAAGAAGATTTGAAATTCTATTAATATTTATGCTATGATCACAGGAATATAATTTTATGTGTGATCCCTGTGTGATCAGTGAAGGAATTACGGCGCCAAATCTAGGCAATATTAAAAACATGATTAAAGACACTGAAGTGTCATTACATTTAAAAACCTCAAGCTTTTCATTAATTGCGCTGAAGGAACATTCGAATTGATAGCTTCGAAGAATTTCCTTTAAAATAAAGAGAAGGGGATTTCTGAAGCGAAAACTTAATCTTTACTAGAAGCCTGTAGAGATAAGACCAGTACTGATCTCGTATGACTGTAGTCTTATTCAATGGCGGCTCGCGACCCCCAAAACTACCCGTGCATTCCCTCTCCACCCCCCCCCNCCCCCCCCCCCCCCTCCTCGGGGGCGCACATGAATATTGTGAGCATAGTGCAATGGTTGAATGGCAATTTGAATGCATACATCAAAGCACAATAAAGGCGTCTGGATATGATACTGTAGATTTATCTTGGAAGGATTTCCATTTGTGGTAACTCCTACAACGAACTCCTGATCCGTACCAATGAACACACAAAAGAGGGATTATTTTGATGGGGCTGAAATAAAGAAAAAGGGGACTTGGATGTTTGTAAGGGATAAACAAAGATAAAGAAATGGTACTGTTTTTGGATTTCCCAAGTTCAGCCGAGTATCAAAATGTCTGCCGAGCTTGAAGCCAACTCCACAATGCATAAGTTTAAGATTCATTCATTCAGTTACAGAAGCAAAAACATGTTTTATTTCTTGATAAATTGCATTCACAAATGGTTTGGGAACTCTGTAATTATTGATCGATTGATAAGATTATTTTTTTTTAATGTATCGCCAATTACCACATATGGGAATCCTCTAGATCTATCTCAACCATTTTACTCTCAGCTAAATTCTGCTTGGCAATGCACGGATCTGCATGTAATGAGGTGTCACCACTGGTCTTATTAATTTGTGGGATGCAGTGTGGCGTACTAATCTTATAACATTGATAAACAAAACAGTCAGTGACCTGCGGTAGGGTGACGTTCGGTCCTGGCTGCTCGGTGTTGATCGTCCACTCTTGACAGGCTGTTATAGTTCTGCGGCATCGTCCGCTACGGTAAACTGGACGGGTTTCGACGATGACTGCAGGATCTTCCACGGTTGATGAACCTAGCCAACTGCTGACATTCAAGCAGGCGTTTCAATTCCTTTGGCTGAAGACAAGTAAAAAAAAAAAAACTGATATTAAAATCCCAGCTTGTAGGGGAGGGAAGGAAAAGACAGTGCCGAAGACGAGAAAAAAAAGGGGGAATAGAGGAAAAGAGGGAGAGGAGTGGGAAAGAGCCGAGCGCATGCTTCAGGATTCCATATGTGTGCCATCCTACAACAAGCTCGTAACTAAAGAGACTAAAGTGTGTAAAGAAGGAAGATTTTAATGGAGTTGACAGAAAGAATATTTTGTTTCCTTGTTTGTGGGCATACAAAAAGAAAAGATTTCAAATCTTACAATAATGTTTTTCGCTGCATGTCGTAGAATGGCATACATATTTTTTATTGTTAAAACTGATGCTATGGCAGACTTTGCTTCAAATTTGGTTTTATGTGTACTTCGGGGTCTTAGAAAGGTCTTCCGTAAACCTTAAACACTGGTATGAATGGAACACTCAAAAATCTTGACATTCACATTTAATTTTTTTTCTGGAGACAAAAGAAACCCTTTTATTTCTGTTCTGTACACCACTGTCTGTACTGAAAAGGGGACTCGCATCTCATGTTCATGTGCCCATGACCCCCCGAAGACTCCAGATCAGCTCCTTTTGTGACGTAAGTAGGTTATATTTTCAACAGTTCAAGATATTCAGGGCAGACTATTAATTTAATGACATTAGTAAAATTGTCAATGGCACTCACCTAGTCTAGTCTAGATCTACTCCACTCAAAACTGGCAGGTTGGCTTTGATATCATGGACTTGAGACGGTGTGCATCAACTGTGAAATGAGACATGAAAGAGTAAGACTTCACGTCCAGCAGGATAGGGTAAATAGACTAGTCAAGATCTGTTAAGGATTTTCATATGTGGGCCATCCTATAAAATGCAGGGAAAAAAGTTTGCAAGATTTCAAAACGACCACTTTGTGTATCCCCGACAAAAAGCAACGCTCTTTTCCATACCTGCCCCATCAAAATGANCGGGCGGCCATATTTGTTAGTGACAGATGTGGGTGATGTAATATGGCAGGTTTTTTTTTTAAGTTTGTTTCATGAAGGTGGGAGTGGAGCCCCCAAGCGTTAATACTGCGGGGGTTCCTATACGAGATAGTCATGGCCATGCAAATAGTCTATTATTTTTCTCTACTCAAAATTTACACTTGTCAATGTAAACGCGGGTAAAGCTACCATTGGTTTTATGTGTACTTCGGGGTCGGGGTGTCTAAACGTTAGTAAACGCACAGATTCATGCACCTTCAAACATAGGGACTGTTAAGTACGTGCATGTAGACCTACGTATAAAGCATCGGTGCAGCCCGAACTAATGCTGGTTTTCTGACGTTAACAGTTTACCAGAGGAAACTAACCAGTCTAGATCTAGATTCGGGGAAACGCAAGCAAGGAGGGAAGGAATTCTGAATGAGACTCACGCCCCTTACCGAAACTCAATGTCTGCTATTACAACCAAACCCTAACCCTACCCTCAAACATATAAGCCTAACTCTAATGCCCATCGAGGCAGGAGCAGCAATTAAAGCGAGTCCCTAACCTTCATGTCAGTTGAGACAGGAGTAGTTTATCAGGTGTGAGTCGCATTCGATGATTCTGAATTCCTCCCACAAGTTGAATAAAATAAAAATTCATTCATCAAACACTTTGGGCTCACCTGACTGCTAATATCGTCCATTCTCATTGTAAATTCACACCTCGACTTTAGGTCTCGAGAGTGCGCAACGTGTCTTCTGCCGGGTTTCAGTGACTGACATTCATCAAGGTGGGAGGTGAAAGATGTCTGACTGAGCGCGGGAACTCACATTTTATACTGGTTCGGGACGGGATTGCCGGACTTTTTGTCGAACCGAAACAAAATGGCATACGAGCCAAACCGTATTCCGTAGGGGCCTACTGGAGTCAGAATATTATCATAAGACAAGATATTTACTACGAACGTTGTGTGTATTGGGTTTACATGGACATTATAATAATTAATCTTTCTATATTAGAGCAACTTAATAAAACATAATGTTATTGTTAAATGGAATCAGAGGTCGCTCTTTGATGAGTGTTCTTCGGGCAATTATGATACAGGCCCGATCACCTGAATATTCATTTGAGAGAAGAGGTAGCGCTTTCTGTGTAGGAAATTAGTCAGTTTTAACCTTAAGGTCGTTGGAGCAAATTAAAAGAAAAACAACAAGCCAGTCAGTTATTTGGGAGCCAGGACTTTTTTAGCAGAGCCAGAAAGTCTGGTATTTGGCTCCGAAAGAGCCAGGCTGGCAACCCTGGTCTGGGGCGACCTCTGATCACATGTCAGCACGCTTGTTCCGCATGATTCTTGGACGGTTGGATTTTTTTCTCTATCAGTTTTTTTTTTTTTTAATTCTTCCATGACCTCCACACTCTCCCCTTTTTGCCAGTATCCCCTTTCCCTTCCTCATACAAAGTTTTAAACATGTTTCAGATTTCTCCCAGTCTTGCACGCAAAAAGAGGCAAAACAACTTGGCAGTAAAGGAAAAATATCATAGTTTAGATCCGTAAGCATAGATGTGTATCTTATATCATGGGCGTATTTTGGCGCAGTGAAGGGTGGTTTGAAAACGTTTGTGAAAAAGTGAGAGAGAGAGAGATAGAGGGACAGAAAGAGAGAGAGAGAGAAAGAGAGAGAGAGAGAGAGAGAGAAAGAGAGCGAGAGAGAGAGACAGAGAGAGAGAGGAGGATGAAGAAGAAAAAGAAGAGAGAACGCATGATAGGGCAGAAAAGAATGAGACATTTGATCATTCTTTCAACACAGGGGTTTATAATTTTAAAATATATATAATATGTATAAAATCTGCACTAATTTTGCTTTACGGGAATAGTTTTGTTTTTGCTTTTCTGTTCTTTTATTTTTTCACAATACCACGCAGTGTTATTAATGATGTGTCAGAGCAAATGTAAGTGCAACTCGTTTATCAGGTCAGGCAGTTTTACATAGTAACGAAAATACAGTACTTTTACTGAGACCTTTCAGACAAAACATTGTGTGACACGGGCAAACGCATTGCTTGTTATGAACATTTCTCACATTTTACCCGACACAATAGTTCGTTTACTTTCATTTGCCCAAGTTTGAACGAGGCATTAACATTTGGCCAACATTTTTGTTTTGTTTTTTATTCTCTTTTGCATGCGACCGTAGAATGTTACCGACCTTTTAAATCCTTAATAACAAAACTTCAATTTCCCATTTTATCTATTGAAGGGTCGCCTCACCAGAGCCGCATGAATAAGTTAGATTTATAATCATAGCAGTCAAATAATATAATTATTTCATTTATGTTATAAGACTGCGTACAGGATTAAAGTAGGACAAAATAACAAACTCGTAAAAAAAATGAAATAATTGTGATTTAAAGCTTGGGAAAT
>JAWQUT010000402.1:404732-421762 GCA_033807755.1 Ellobium chinense | reverse complement strand
GAGGGAGGGTTCCCGGACGAGATAGTCACGCCTCTGCAGATTGTCTACATAATCATCTAAATTCACACCTGTCAGTGCCAACACAGATAAACTTCCGTTTTAAGAACAGGGCACCGGATGACTTAACTAGGATATTAATGCATAGATTAATGCACCTTCAAACACAGTGACTGTTTAGTGCGTGCATATAATGTATAAAGCATCAATGTAGACCGATCTAATTGCCGTTTTCTGACGTAACCAGTTTTGTCAGAAAAGACAAATTGATTAGGGGAAAAACAAATCACGGAAGGAAGTCCGAATGAGGCTCACGTCCGTAACCGAAACGAATGCTTACTACTACAATCCAGACCTTAACCCAACTCTCTAACCCTAACCTTAATGCTGTTAATGACCACCAGCACAGGAACATCTGTCGAGGCGAGTCCCTAACCTTGATGTCAGATGAGACAAGAGTATCACTATCAGGTGTGAGTCTCATTCTGAATTCCTCCTTCAAGGAGAATAAAACAGACACATAGATCAATTCATATATCAAACACCTTGGGCTCACCTGACTACTAATATCATTCATTCTCACTGTAAATTCACACCTCGACTTCAGGTCTCAAGAGTGCGCAAAGTGTCTTCTGCCGGGTATCAGTGACAGACATTCATCAAGGTGGGAGGTGAAAGATGCCTGACTGAGAGCGGGAACTCATTTTATACTGGTTCGGGGCGGGATTGCCGGACTTTTTGTCGAACCGAAACCAAATGGCATACGAGCCAAACCATATTCCGTAGGGGCATACTGGGGTCAGAATATTATCATAAGACAAAATATTTACTACGAACGTTGTGTAGATTGGGTTTGCATGGACATTATGATCATTAACCTTTCTATGTATATTAGGGCAACTTAATAAAACATAATGTTATTGTTAAATGGGATCAGAGGTCGCTCTTTGATGAGTGTTCTTAAGACAGTTATGATTCAGGTCCGATCACTTGAAATATCCATTTGAGAGAAGTGATAACGTTTTCTGTGTAGTAAATTAGCCAGTTTTAACCTTAAGTTCGTTGGAGCAAATAAAAAAAAAAAGCCAGTCAGTTATTTGGGAGCCAAAACTTTTTAGCAGAGCCAAAAAGTCTGGTATTTGGCTCCGAAAGAGCCAGCCTGGCAACCCTAGTCTGGGGAGACCTCTGATCACATGTCAGCACGTTTATTCTGCATGATTCCTGGACGGTTGGATTTTTTTCTCTATCAGTTTTTAAACAAAAATTCCTTCCCTGACCTTCACCCCTTCCCCTTTTTGCCAGTATCCCCTTCCCTTCCCTTATACAAAGCTTTGAACATGTTTCAGATTTCATCCAGTCTTGCATGCAAACCGAAGCAAAACAACTTTGCAGTAGAGGAATTATATTATAGTTTAGATCTGTAGGCATAGATGTGTATCTTATATCATGGGAGTATATTTTGACGCAGTGAAGGGTGATTTGAAAACGCTTGTGAAAAAGTGTGAGAGAGAGAGAGAGAGAGAGAAAGAGACAGACAGACAAACAGACAGACAGACAGACAGACAGACAGACAGATAGGGGAGAAAAAAACTAACATTTGATCATTCTTTTACACAGGGGTTTATAATTTAAAAAAAAAAAAAACAAGAAAAACAAGATAAAATCTACACTAATTTTGGTTTACGAGAATAGTTTTGTTTTTGCTTTTCTGCTTTTTTATTTTTTAACAATACCACGCAGTGTTATTAATGATGTGTCAGAGCTTATTTATACAATTGCTCACATAATACATAAAGCAAATTTAAATGAAGTCATTGTTAGTCGTCGTAGCCCAGCGCCCTTGTTTGAAAGCTCAGATACACCAAAGTCGAGGTGGGGAAATATATATAATATGCAAAATGTCTCTTCCCAAGAAACCGACAGGTAAACCGCCTGACCTGAGAGCCGAACCCTCGAACCTCAGCTTTGACAAAGAACCTGTACACAAACCACACGACCACTCAGGATGTGTTCTTTTCTTTTTCGTGTTATAAGCGTGTTTATAATATTCAACAAATCAATCGATCTTTGTGTTTTCTCTCTTCCATGTAACAACTTTGAAAATAGGTGATAGGAGGCATTGAAGGGCCTCCCACTTAACATTCTGCTTCCTCAATACACAGGCAGAGAGAGAGAGAGAGAGAGAGAGAGAAGAGAGAAGAGAGAGAGAGAAGAAAGAGAGAGAGAGAGAAGAGAGAGAGAAGAGAGAGAGAGGAGAGAGAGAGAGGAGAGAGAGAGGAGAGAGAGAGAAGAGAGAGAGAAGAGAGAGAGAAAAGAGAGAGAGAGAGAAGAGAGAGAGAGAGAAGAGAGAGAGAGAGAGAGAGAGAAGGAAAAGATCGAGAGTAAGCTGATTCATTGAGTGTCTCCTTCAAGAACCTCTGCCCCTCCTCCATATGACATCCTCGCTCAACCCCTTAGGAAGTCCCTCCTAAGCCACGCCACTGGATTATGCCCCCAAATTTGCCATTAGCTGAACGTAAAAACCACATACGTACAGCATTGTTTTTTTCTTAATACACTGCACATTTTTCCTTCTGCACTTTTTCAACGCGACAACCAGTTAAATAAGGGAAAAAATGTAAGTGCAACTCGTTTATCAGGTCAAGCAGTTTTACATAGTAAAAAAATACAGTACTTTACTGAGACCTTTCATACAAAACATTGTGTGACACGGGCAAACGCATCGATTTTTATGAACATTTCTCACAGATTACCCGACACTATAGTTCGTTTACTTTCATTTGCCCAAGTTCAAACGAGGCGTTAAAATTTGGCCTAACCTTTTACACACCGTTTGTTGTTTTTTTTTTTTGCATGCGACCGTAGAATGTTACCGACCTTTTAAATCCTTAATAACAAAGCTTCAATTTCCTATTTTATCTATTGAGGGGTCGCCTCACCTGAGCCGCATGAATAAGTTAGATTTATAATCATAGCTGTCATATAATATAATCATTTTATTTATGTTATAAGACTGCGTACTGGATTAAAGTAGGACAAAATAAACTCGTATAAAAAAATGAAATAATTGTGATTTAAAGCTTGGNGTAGGGGGTGAGGTGGGGGAGGGGTCGGCAGCTGACAACAAAGAATATACTGTGAATGAAAATACAAGACTCCTTTCAGTGAATTATGCATAACCTGTTTGTTATGAAACCATAAGTCTGTTTTGCATGTTGCTTTCATAATTATGTCAACAAAGTGTTGTTATGTATTTAAAGACAGTAAACATATTTGTTATAGAGTTGTATGTTTGAATTTGTAATAATGTCATGTGACCTCGGTGGTATTCCATAGGTTTGAAGGAACGGAACGGAATTAGGTCCATCTGTTAAGGTGGATTTGGGAATTGAATTTCAGTTCCATACTTTAAAATCGAATTGGAAGTGGGATCTAATCCCAAATTTTACCAGATATCGGAATTCGAAATGAATTGCACAAACCTGATAATACATATGTTGTTCCTTATTTGTAATGAAATGGTTCGAGACCTGATGGTCAGTCTAATTGGAAAGAGGTCGATGTCTGGTTCTTTTCTCCAATATTTAATTTCTTAGGCCAGTGCACTGGGCATCTGTTTACTTTCATATCAATGACTTTCTCATTCTAAATCTATAGACCTATCTGTCTATCCGTCCTATGATCTATCAGTCTGTCCATCCATCATTTGACACATATTATTATGCGCCCACGCCGGCAAACACAAATACTTAATAAAACGGAACCACACNCCCGCCTCCCCCAACCCCCCTCCCGCTCGCCCTCCTTCCTTCATCACCCTTCGGTAATATAAATTATTTCTAAACATAAACTTTTCGAAATCTCGTAGGTCAACGCAAGCCTGGTGAAATACAGTACGTTGGTTTCGGTTGACCGTTTCTAGCTATATCTATCTTCTGTAAAGATGTGTATGTCCGCCCATATGTTTGTGTGTGTGTGTGTGTGTGTGTGTGTGTGTGTGTGTGTGTGTGTGTGTGTGTCTGTCTGTCTGTCTGTCTGTCTGTCTGTCTGTCTCCGATTGGTTCCACCTTCCCGTTTGGAACATGAAAAGTATGGCACATAGCAAACACACACACACAAAAGGAATACATGTGTTCCCGATCAAACCCTTTTTTTTTCTCTTTTTGTGATTTAGATGCTCACTTTGGTCATTTCCCGTTTCTGTGTATGACTCGCGGACCTGGCGGTTTATGCTGTGGTGTCATTTTGAAAGACACTTCACTTCTGTTTCCCCTCAACTCAGGTGTAAAAGAATACCTGTCTTTACAGCTGGGGGGAACATGGCGCTGTACTGCTGCGACCAGCAATGACTTTGTTATGTATTTCATTTGTAATATGTATGTATTTACATGAAATTACATGTATAATATGCATATGTTTGTGTCATGAATGAGATGTATAACATTTTATACCATTGTAAATCAATTTCCCTACCGGGTAATTAAAAATCATATTTTCATTTTCATTTTTCATTTTGTCAGCTAGAACAGGCACCGAATATTAGGACTAAGCGTCTAGAAGTAGGAAGGTAATGATGGTATGTATAGGTTTAACATTTTGTGCGTTTGTTATCTGATGAAGTAAGCAGCCTATCCCTATTCTGAAGCTTTCCATTCCATTTCTGTGACTGGGTGGGTGGAAAAGGGTAATGAACTATTCCTTAAAAACAACAGCACTAGCATAAGCAACAACAGAAACAAAAGCAGCAGCACCACTACCAACAACAACAACAGCGGCAGCAGCAGCAGCAGCGGTGACAGCGACAACAACAAGGGCATTAGGAAGGAAACATTGCTAGACGGGAGCTAACTAAACATCGGAAAGGGGACATTGATACGTGGGAACCAATAACAACAATAACAACAACAATAACAATAACAATATGTTTATTGAGCCCAGACAACTATCTGCTGTACCGATACAATGTACTGACATTGTTAACTTTGAGGCAAACGTTTTTGATCGGGGTGGTATTGTGTGACAACATATCTATTGGAAGGATAGACGTTACTATTTAAGAATACAGACAAGCATAGTACTTAGAGAAATGCATAATCCACACGGCACGCTATTCCTTTGGGTGTGTGGGGGGAGGGGGGGGGNTTGGGGGGGGGGGGGGGGGGGGGGGGGTGCCGGTGTGACGACTTTTTTTTCCACAAAATTTGTCCGACTTTCGGGGTTTGATCCCTGTCACTAGCCATCAGCAAAGACCCCTAGAAGAGTTCTCTGATATTGTCCTTAGATTATTCATAAATCTATATCTTAACTCTAGGCATACTTAGGTGGCACCTGTTTACTGTGTGACATCCCTCACGTGCAATAATATCATTATGACACTCTCGCTTGAATATCAGTTTAGGGTTTCAGATATTCTACATGCAGCTTTAAAGAAGAGAAAACTCGCGTGACAGCATCCCTAAATATAAAAATGCCAGTGAACTGTCCCAGGTCTGGTATATTTTCTTTAACTTCATCATTAACCCTGAACCAAGATTTAAACGGGAGTATCCATCTATACGTATGCCCTATGACATTTGCCGGAGTTCTGAGCTCGACAAGAATTCAATGCAGTGCCGCGTGAAAAAAAAAACAACAACACGGCAACCCTTATTTTTTTTCATTAAAAGACGATACAGTCATAGAGAGCATAATAAAAGAATGACCCATCTGATTCAAATAAACAGAGATCAGCTTATTTTGAGCTAAGTACTGACTGGGAGGAAATCATGTAACACAATAAACTAGCACATTTTTGACAATGACCAACCTCGTGCTTGGATCTATCACATCACTTTGTGTTAGGTTTACATGCTAAAATCCACATTCCTAGTTGTTATATCGAGCATTCGGAGATGAAAGCATGACCAAAGTGTCCCCTTCAAACCTCAGCCTCCCATCCCCATGTTTAACTAATTACATTTTCGCTTTCCACTGATTTTCAAAGTCTTTTCTAGTTGACCACGGTGTAGTGTTCTGGTCACCCAAGCACTAAAGTAAGGTATTATTTACATCTGAGTCGAGTACGGAAAGGGGAGCGAAGTGTCTTTTCCAGTGACATTACAATGTAAACCGTCTGGCCCAAAAGCCGAACACACAAATCTTAGACTTGACAGACTTTTAGTTTCCGAATACCACTCACAAACCACTCACAAAACACACGGGAAAATAAACAAACAAAGAATGAATTCACATGGGTATAACATTCCCCTGCATTCTAGGCACAAACTGCAACTTCATGTCCAATGCATACTAATGTATATTTGATTTGTATTTGCGACAGGGCTTGTTGGAGATCTAAGGTCTGCATAATCCTTAGCTTGGGAAGCTCCCAAATATTGAGAGTGATCACTGTAGTTGACGCAACCGGTTAATTAAAGCAAGGACTATGTATAAAATCATGTCTTTTGACATGTTGTCGTCTTTAGATCTTGTTAAATGAATAAACAAAATCCATATTATTGTAAAAAATTTGGCCTCACAAAATGATATAACCTCTATCACTCCAAATGAGTAGATCTTAAACTACGTCCCTTAATAGACCAGCCTGAATTTATCTCCTTACCTCCTTTCTTTTATGAAAAGTACCCCACTTCTCCCAATGCTAGAGACATTTGAAGAGGAAATTGTAGGTATGAAACTATCAGCACATTTTGAAGGAAGATCATGGAGCTTTTATCAAGTGAGTTATCTTCGCTGGATCCGGGTTGGAAGCGGAGCCCATATGGATTTGTCCCGAGTGCAAGGAAGTCAGTTTGGCACTTACGTAACTCAATTCCATGCAAACAAAGATATTACATGATGTTCTATATACCCCACAGGCGAAAGACCTCTATCTGACTGCGTTTCAGCTCGCACACTTTGTGCTAACAGACAGCTCTTGTTTTCAAGTTCGGATCTCTAACGGACCGCCATGGTTGCTGCAGTAGACTTTTGCGCATTTCCACTATTAACGATTATAAATAATATTGTATATTATCCCAGAATAGATGTGAAATGTACATTTAATTCTAGGTTGTAACGGGTAACATACTCGCAACATCAAGAACTAATGTTATACCCATATCGCCACCACCAACACCAATACCAAGACCACCACCACCACCTCCACCAGCAACAACAATTATAACATCAGCAACACAACAACGACAACAACAACAGCAACAACAACAGCAACAGCAACAAGAACAACAATACATGATGTGACAGTAACAAATCAACTGTAATACTGTTGGAACCATAAGGGTGAAGACAACAAGGAGAACGAAAAGACATAAGTGCACATCCCAATCATCCTTGAGACAAACAACGCTGAAAGTATGAGAATACACGTCTTCACGCCTGTTTAATTCTATAGCAATTTGAAACACAATGAAATACGACAAACGAATATTAGTATCAGTCTGAAACAAGTAGTTATGTTAATATTTCAGTACAATGAATATATTAAACACTATGTCTTACCTTTTGCAAGTAGTTTCACATCGCATCAACAAAAATCAACGACATCCTAAACTACACTTTATAATATGTCTTCCTCGGTAAACTTCTCATTTTTCGCTTCACTGCTTTAAACCTATTAAAGTGCAAAGCTTGCTTTTGTGTGTTTTAGTGTGTGGAACAATTAGAGCTGGAATTGTTTCCCTGTCTATCTGAACTTCTTTTGGGACTGAATTAGCATAATGGCATATCCTATGCCCCATCCCCATCCTTCTTTTCAATGCTCGGACAAAAGCCAACCAGAATTTCCATTTTTTATATACTGTATTTCATATTTCACCTGCTTTCAAGTAGTTTTATGTCTCTCATACCCTATACTAGGGTATTACTTAGATAGAAGTAGTATTTGTTATTCAATGACACCGTGTGTAGGATTAGAAATTAACAGTTGCTTTTTGATTGAAACTTAAGGAGGACTGTTGTAATTAAATTTTGGGCCAAAGATAAATTTTAATGCCTAACAGAAGTGGCCACGGCCCACATCTGGCGGAGAGATAGGCGTTCTCCTGTACAAACAGAAAGAGATAATGCATTTCTAATGTGGTTGAAAGCCTATGTTTGGCAAAAGCGTTCTCGAAATAATAATGTTCGTTTAGTAACCACATCCTGTAACTTGGTTGGTATTTTCGAATCACAAGAGTTTTCCATCAGGGTGATGAAATGTATTAGATTTTATACCATTACAAAGGAGTATTGTCATTTATGATAATTGTACTGAATGTCATCAAAAAATCTTTAAACAACCAGATAGACCTACAATACGAACGGCGGTGGTGATGATGATGATAATGACAAGTATGTATTACATTTGTTAGATTCGTATAGTATTATTGATGCCCCGTCCGGATCAATATTTTGTAAATAATGATAACAGTCGTGATAATCCTATAATTTTGTCCAAGGAGAGTTGGTATACTGATGGTGTGTTTATTGTTCATACTCAACACGAAATATTAGGTACTGTCTAATTACATTCATTAAATATCACAGGCAGTATACAGGGAAAACCAAAAACAAAAACAACAAAAAAAATTTACTTTATAGTCCACTAAGTCCAAGAGATTTATAAAAACTGTACTGAAATGTTTTAGTTATATATTTCCCATAACTCTTGCAAGTTTCACTGACTTAGGTGAGATAATTTTGCTAAAAAAAAGAAAACGCGCCAAAAAAAAAGGACTCTCTGGGGCTAGTGTGTCTGATGCACAACGGGCAATATTTTTAGATGTTGTGTTTCATTCTTAAGCTGTGACACAACCATAGCCACTAGATATCTCAAATTTGTAGGATTACTAGATATGTCCCATCTATTGATGGATACCAGATGTCAAGTGCATCATTTCTTAATTATTGTATTTACTCCATCGTCGATATAAAGTAAACTTATTTTTGGCCCACCTGATATACAAATCATTTCAATAATTCTTTAGACCTAAGATCGCACTGGTATACATATCCGTCAGACATGTTTAGAAAAAACAACAACAACAACAACAACAACAAAGCATAACAGCGCAACGTTTAATATTGACAAAATAATTAGAGACTGCTATGTACAACTGATTATGCGATTCTCCAACAGCATGATTTAAAGCTATAGGCCTACTGTGTCAACTCTTCTTTCTTGCTTTACTAAAGAAAATGCAATTTTCTTATCTCCTTCAACATCGCAGAATTATTGAACACGGCGTTTAAGGATCAACATAATTAACCCCGAATTAAATGCTACGCTATATGATGCAATTATGAACTTGTCTATTTTTCCGGTTATAGTTTCCAACCAGACTACGGTGGTTATATGCTAAAAATTATAGGTGCACTGTTTAACAGTGCGACTATAATAACAGCATTAAAAACACACATACACAATTAAAATAACCTAAATAAATGATATAAAAGAGTCACATGAGTTATTATTTGATTGTATACTTGAAAAATTAGATTTTTATAGGATGGATAAAACTATCATTTTATGTGGAAAAAAAAACAGAATACATGTGCCAAATTCTGCCAAATTAACCCTTTAGCAGTCTGTATACTGTCTGATATTGTGTATCTTTTCATGTGGGTTATTCTTTCCTAGCTATCATAGGTTCCGAGATAACCAGCTGTATGCACCGTTGATGAATTTAAAAAGGAAAGCGCAACACAGAGGTTTTTTTGGTTCCCTTAAAACTTTGTGATTTTGGAATATACAGACTTTTTAAATAAAATGGCAAAAACGTGGTCCATGAAAGATTAAGGTATAAAATATCAAACCAAAATTTATTTACCCTGCTGGGAATATGTTTTACAACGCCACACAGGGCTATCAATTTCATAAATGATAATAAATACATGTACAACAATTTACATAATAAAATAACATCATGACGGACCAAATCTACAATAAAATATAATCCTGGTTGGTCGCGGCAAACCAGCGCCCTAGTCCCCTTGGCCCGAAAGCCATTCATATCTGAGTCAAGTAGAGACACAAGACAAACCACCTGGGTTGGGAATCGAATCCATAATCCAAGACCTTACAGTCTTCAGCTTATGAGAACCACTCATAAACCGCATAGCCGAGCTGCCTATCAAATCTGATGAGGCTTCTGTAGCAATTAAGAGCTGTGCTCATTTTAATAATTCATATCATATTTCTTATTTGAAATGATGCGAATAAATGAACATGTCGATAAAGGCGTAGACGGCAACGGACGACTCAGCTATAACATAAAAATTCAAACAATAATAAAGTTGTTTGCTGTAAGATAATTTTTCTTCTCGAAGGAATGGTAAAGTGTACATCAATAAAAATACAAAATAAATGAAGTAGTCTAGTTCAATAGTCCAGATTAAATAGCACTAGTCATCGATGTAAAACTTATTTTTTCGAAGGTATTTGGTTTCCATTCCTAACATTACTTATTCACTGTGCTGCATGTTATGTCCGCAGCCCCATAAATTAAGTAAATCCGCTGGTCAGTAGAGCCAAAAAAAAAAAAAGATTACTTGATTTAAAGTCTGATAACTTCACGATTTAAAACGAAAACGGTATGAATATCCTCCTCACACTGACAGGAGGAATATTTGTCAAAATGTTCATTGATGTAGTCAAGATGCTATACTTTTGATCATAATAAAACTATGGTTGTGTGAGAAGAGATAGGGTATTGATGGTGTGCCATTGACTCATGCATCATACATGACGAAATACTGAGTACGTTCTAACTGGATTCAATATATCGACGGTCCTCGCATGAAATTGGCCAGGCTTATTGTACGTCATATAGAAACCTTGCCAGTCCTATGCAAACACAGAGGATATTGCAAACAATATTTTGGGTAAGCCAAAGAAATATTTACTTACTTCATGTTCCAACAATCTAAGGATTTTATAAGAAATACATTGAAATTTTAAAGTTATCAATAGACAGATATAACATATAATTGTCCGAAGTTTAACTGACCTACAATTTCACTGACGGTTGTCACAGCTAAAAAAGAACATTGATTTACTGGGATCAGAATGTTTAATGCACAACCGGCAGGACATTGTTAGGTATGTTTAATTTTTAAGCAGTGACACAATCCATAACACCTAGATATTTGACATCTACAGGGTTACTGAATCTTATCCATCTGCTAATGTGTGCCAAATATCAAGTGCATTTTTTTCTGAACTGTTATGGTTATTGAAACGTTGATAATAAGAAAAATGCTGTTTCACCCTCCTGATAAACAAATCAACTCAATAATTTATCACACTCAGGATTTCCCACAAGGCATGTCCTCCATACATCTGAAAAACATCATAATAGTGCAAAGCTTAACATTGCAAAAAATAATTAAAGACTGCTATGTAAAACTGAATAATAATATGCTATTCTCTATCCGCATGACTGGATTCAAAGCTATACTGTACCAAGTCTTCTATCTCATATTATTATAGAATATGCAATTTTATATTTTCCTTACATTACAGAGATATTGAACACAGTGTACATGGTTCAACATAATTAACCAATAATTACATGCTAAGCTATGATGCAAATACAAACTTGTTTATTTGTCATGTTAAAGTTAGCAATCGGACGACAGTGGTCATGTGTCAAAACATATTAGTGCACTACTGTGAATCTATATTAACAACAGTTAGAACATACAGACACAGACATAAGAAGAAAACAACAACATAGCTCTAAATCATATCAACCACATACAATAATAGCGCTGGTCTGTANGACCCATCCCCTTCCGACACCCCCACCCCCGCAAAAACAAAAACTTAACTATGCGTTGCAAAATATAAGGTTGGTTCAAAGTGTCACATGTGACCATACACTCGGAAATAGTTCATATTTATGGGGTGGATAAAACTAACTGTCATTTGTGCAAAAAGACCATATGTGCCAAATTCGATCCAATTCACACTTTGGCATCTTTCTCACGCGTCTGATATGATTTTTGTTGCCACCTGGGTTATCTTTCCAAGTTTTATAGGTTCCGACATAGCACATTGCATGCACAACTGATTAATTGATAATGGGATGTGCAACATAGAATTTTTTTTTTAAGTCCCCTGTCTACTTGTGATTTTGGCATATACAGTCTTCTTAAGCAAAATTTAGAAATTTAAGCCATTGAAGATAAAGATATAAAAGATATAATCAACCTCCATTCAACATTAGGGGAATAATTATGCTTCCAATGCCATACAGTGTTATTACATTTCAGTAATGATAATACATACATTTACATCAAAACACATACTACCTTTACACTATCATAAACCATATCTATAACATTATCACTATCAATGGCCGCAGAGCAGCGCCTTGGTCCCCCTGGCTCGAAAGCCATGCACATCTAAATCGAGTGGGAACATACCAACACAAATCACCTGTTCTAAGAATCGGACCCATAAACTCAAGAAATCTTGTAGTCTCCAGTTCTAGAGAACTGCTCACAAGTCGTCTGCCTAACCTGAGACCTCTGCTTTTTGTTTAAAACTCATTCAAAACGTGGTAATTAAGAACTATCTTCATTTTCAATTATTCATGTCAAATTTCTCATTTATAAATGTTGTAATAAAGTGAACAAATGATAGAAAACAGACTGCGACAGACCAGACTCAGCTGTGATATCAAAAATTCGAACAATATAATAGTAATATTGTTATTTGTAGGATAATTTTGTCCTGGAAGAGGTGGGATTTTCACACTTTAGAGGATGGAAGCTGTGCAAGCAGCATATCAATGACACCATCTGTAACTTGATTTAGGATACATAATTACATAATCATGTAAAGCAAACTGGACTTTTGGGCAACTCAGATATCTTACTTTTTTTTCTTCAATTTGGATTTTCTCACTGCAGTAAGAAGGCGGCTCCTTTGAATAAAGTCAGGACTGAATATTTCAGAAAATAAAATTTATTTCAGCAGATGAAAGTAAATATGTAACATCACAGCAGTTGATCACAATATTCCAGAGCAAATTACATTAGCTGCCAATGTAAATCTGATTCTATCGAAGATGTTTTGTTCTTATTCCGAATATTTTGTACTCTTTATTATGCAAACTGTGTCCACTGACTCTGGATTAAGTTTACCAGTGGTATAAAAAAAAACAAAGATAAAAATGTCTTAATTTACAGTCCAATAACTTCTCAAGTTAAATGATCCTGTTGCTTTACTTTTGTGACCGCAGTGGAATGTGTTGAGGACAACTTGTTCGACACATATCGAGCATGCTATCGTTAGAAATAATTGTCTATGTCTTTTAGCTGTAACACACACATAGCACTGAAATATTCGAATGTACTACATTAACAGACAATTTCCATCTGCTGATATGTGCCAAATCTTAGCGGTATGACTTGAATTATTCAAGTTACTGAGTGTCGAAATTTCGGTAAACTCTTTTCTGCTTGGCCTCTCAATATACTGCTTGACGCATGTTTCGTCACTACTTGGCTCCTATTAGGAGTTTCATCTTATCTTGATATGTCACTTTCAACAAGATAAACTCTACTAGTTTTAACATGGTTCAGCTCTGTTCTATCAGATCATGCCTGCTTTAGGGTAGATATTTCACCGCCTAGAGGTGCCAGCCCATCATTTTTTGAACTTGCTAACTTTTCCTCACTAAACATAAGTTAGGTAGCTTAGATAATCACAGTTTTAATACCAGTACAACTCAGAGTTCTTTCCTCTGCCTTTCTGAAACGTATACAAACCCGGCACTTAAAAATCTTATTTTATGAAATTCACCTAATGTCTAAACAGATTTCTAGGCATACTTTGTAAAACGTATACGATTTATAAAAGCGAACAGTTGCATTAGTATTGTGGAAGTTTCTGGAATACTGCTAATTCTTATAGAGCATTTTTATAATAAGCGTATTTGAGTATATTGCGCGTGACTCTAATAGACATGTTGGGAAGGATTAATATTTATAGCTGGCACTCAATTTCAAATTGTGATGCTTGAGTTTCCCTGCCCTCAAGTGGGTATTGTTGGCCACTGTTTGAGATTAATGAAGCGACATCTCCACCCTGGAATTTTATACAACAGTTCTTGCCACCATCTCTGGAGGATTCAGGTGCTGGCACGGTGCGTCACAATAAGTTACTACCCTGCTTCTGAAGCATAGTTCGTATGCTGCAAGTTAGCATGTCCTGGGTTTCAAAGAGCGTAGAATTGCCTGGCATCTGCCAGATGATTGCTGCCATAATATCGAAGTACTGAATCCCATCGTTGCCATCGTAGCTTTGAGACTGCTTGATCAGAATTATTTTGGTGGTTATGTAAGTATGGCAACTGGGTGGCACTAAAGGATCAGATTAAAGTCAGCGCCATGATTCTGGTTGCCATTAATCAGTCTGCGGATAATTGGTCATTTGAGTCACTTGATGCGCTCCGCTCATATATTTCCTTAGGATATGTCTCGCTGTCATTGTCATCACTTGGATCCTGACCTTCACTATGACTGGACGATCCTGGATCATGGGTCTCATGATTTTCTAGATCCCAAGGTGGGTGTTGTTGACGTTTGAATGTATCAGCGTCCTGGAGGTTTGCTCCATCCTGTGTGTAAGATCCCTGAGCGCGGTGTTGAATAGGTGAAGCTACAGCAATTCTTGTTGGTGCAATGTTGTGATATTGAAATGCTTGCAGTCCAACTAAACCAGCTGCTGCATGCTGGTGATGAGAGAGCGTCGAGGCTGGCTGCAACTTTGGTTTGCTTTGAACATATGAACTGCACCTGGAAGTTCCAGCATTCCCTTGTGTTTTTTTATTTTGTAAAAAGTCAGGTTCACTCGTTATTTTTGTAAACGTGTGTCCATGTGCATCAAGCGTTTCCCCTCTATCACCTGAAGAAATGCCTGCTTGCAATTCCTCACTGGGGGTGGGAGGAAGTGGCCTCCTATATATCTTTGAGTCAAGGCTAGAGGGTTCCAGGACTTCGGCATAACAATGCATATAAATGTTAGTGTCTAGTTCTTCGTATTCTTCGTTGATGGTACTGCTTTCATGTTGAGAATGGTCCTTGTTGATGGGACTCAGTTCATGTTGCAAAATATCCACGTCCTCATAGATCATTTCATCTGACTCATCAGAATCATTTTCAGGACTCTCAAGACTGTGTGCTGAAGCGTCTGGAGAAACTGAATCAACTCTGTGAGAGCTTTCTTCAGAGTGCAGATCTGCAGGACTTGTTTTGGTGCGGAAGATGATATTGCTTGGTAAATAAATATCATCTCTGTCTTCTTGAGAATGATCAAAATCGCCATCAAGACTTGATGAACCAGCCTCCTGATATGACCTAGGGCGAACATGCTTGGTTTTTTGACATGATGAATCAGCCTCCTGATATGACCTAGGGCGAACATGCTTGGGTTTTTGACATGATGGAACCTGACCTTTTTGAATTCCTGCAGCCACAAAGCTGAAATGAAACAATAATATGCAGTAAATAAATTTAAAAAATCACTTTCAATATCGCCCTTACTTATAGCAGATGTGAAATCCTTATTACAGTTTTGTGCTGTACTGAGTCGAGGCTTTCGAGGTCAGAACTCTCCACAGGAGAGGATAGAAAGGGTAGGGATTATAACTCATATGGACACGCTTGCCTACTGGGTTGGTTGTATACGAGCTTGTGGGCGCCTTCCCATGTCCAAGCAGGAAGTGGCTCTGCCAATCGTCCAGACAAAAATTAATGCATGCAGGCAACAACCATAGTCCCTGATTACTCATAGTGCAGAGTTTGTTCTGATGTTGCCGTGATAGGGGCTCAGGCTTAAAACTATTGTAGAGGAACAGGCAACACAGTGAGCCACATTGCTACCTATCAGCTCAGCGAATCCATAAAAAAAAAAGAGAAAATGGTCTGTATAAACCTTATATTGCGAATTGATTAATTTGTTTGCTTGTTTATTTGTTTGTTTATTGTTTGTGTATTTGTTTCCATGAATTAGGGCTCGACGGTGCATCAGCAAGATTACAGCCATATTGCATCTTTTTGGTGGTATGACCAAAGTCAGTAGAATTTTTCTATCAACCTACCCGGACAGATGCCGCAAGGTCTACTGTTCTACAGT
Source organism: Ellobium chinense (assembly GCA_033807755.1). Lineage (NCBI taxonomy): Eukaryota > Metazoa > Mollusca > Gastropoda > Ellobiida > Ellobiidae > Ellobium > Ellobium chinense. The sequence continues at coordinate 405,639 of JAWQUT010000402.1, read as the reverse complement.
TTTAAAACTGCCAAGGGACTTTTGATGCGCGCAAAGTGCACACGGAACTTTCCAGTTTTTCGTCCTAATCAGAAAAGATTAGGCGCCGATCCTCCTATTTTTAAAGCTAGAGTGTGGCTTCTCTATGGGATTATCACTGTGACCGGTGTAATTGTCCAGAACAAACAGAATGACAATGAATCGAGTTTTGACGTTATCAAAATATCATAGGAAAAAAAGTTACTGTTAGTTTAACCCATCATATAGTCCTGTACTTCTGAAAAACAATTGAACTCCATGCGACCCAGTCTTTTAAAATGGATTTTATATCGAAGATGGGTTAAGAAATACTTTTTGGGCATCAATGAATTCTGAACATCACAACAAAAATATATTATGTTTTATGGTGAGTTTGATAGTCACTTCCAATATCTTTTAGCAGCGGATCAAGTGTATCCTCCCCCACCCCATTTACTCTTGCCTAAGCACACACACATGCACACACCACTTCATCTTCTTCTCCCCTTTCAGATAAATTCAACAACATTTTTATGTAATGAAATGTATGATACTAAGTAAGCTAGAAATCCAGCATCTTTTGTAAAAGGCAAAAAGAAAAAAAGGAAAGCAACCATATCTGCCAAATAAATGTAGCAGAAGAGTGAAATACAATTTCAGTGTATACCAGGGACACAAACGAGAAGAGCATTATACGTCAGGCAGTCTCACCTTTCCATTGCATGGATAACTTTTGTCATCGATGACCTTTGAGTTCTGTCTGGTCGGGTACAGCATGTCATAAGATCAATGATGCCACTTTCGTTTTGATGCCAGTGTCTGAGATGGCCTTTTAGATCAAACTGTCTCAAAATAAATACTTCTGGGTAAGATATTTTGAAAGTGGAAAGCTAAAATAAGATACTCTATT
>JAWQUT010000402.1:393539-403763 GCA_033807755.1 Ellobium chinense | reverse complement strand
CTTGGCTTTTCCAAGCTTAGTGAAGAGTGTATGCGCTAATTAAATATGATTATGTTATGAGTAGTTAGAAAGCCATGCTTTCAAGACTGGGAGAGGATGGAGATAAGAATGATGAAAAAAAAAAGGACAAGAAAACAAAAAAACTTGAATACGAGCAATCATCTCAAAAAACAAAACAAAAAAAAACCAGGAAGTGGTAAAAAACAGTATCACCAGCACCGTCAACAAAACAGCAGCAGCAATAGCAAAAACCATAAAAATTACAACGAATTCAAAATGAAAACTAGAGCAGTCAATGTGAACACTATCAAAGAAAAACAAGAGGGCGAGAGAAGGAAGTGAGAAGAAGGAGAAGGAGGAGGAGAAGAAAGAGCATTCCCAGCAGAACAACAACCACCACCATTACCATCACCATCACCACCAACACCACCACCACCACCACCAACAACAACAATCACAATATAAAGAGGAACAATAACAACAATAACAACAAAAACAAGGATAACAACTACATCGGCAACAACAACAATAGCAAAAACAATAACAACAACGACAAATGCAGTTTGTTTTGTTGTTTAATGTGAAGAGATTTTTATTTTAAAAGAATATTTCTTGAATTTAACTCAAGCCTTATTCAAACAAGCAATCTGTCAGTGTCATACGAGATCCATGTTGTAAGGCAGAGAGGAAAATGTAAATGCGAACTAAAGAAACGATTCTGTCTCTCTCTCTCTTCCATTACTACCTGATCCTCATCACTCTTCTCAGACTTAATCAATACACATGATGCAAGCTTTGTTTTTGTAGGCCTGGTGCACAATAAATGGTCAGTGTTCACGTCACATTCAAATAATGTAGTCTAGGTCATTTGGGTCATTTATGTGCATTGCGAATGTTCTGTATAGAATCTATGTCAACATTAAAGGATGCTTTACTGCACTGTTACCCTTCTCTTGCAGTTAGGAATATTACTGTTGACACCTAATCTTTCCCCAAGTAGGGACCCAATGTCTGCCATTCATACTCACTTATTTTTTTCCTACACCAGTGTTAAAGGCCATACAAGGAAATCCATTTTCTTTGACAATGGAAAAGCAGAAAGCGCAAGTAATAATTGTTGGAGCTGTGGTGTATGTGATGCCCGGATGACAATGCATGCATAATAACTTACACTGACTCATTTCAAAACGAGATTTGATGATTCACATACATAATTAATTATATTGATTGTATCAGCTCTCCATAAGATCTTAATGATTTAAAACGGAGACCTGACGTATGATGGAAATGCCTACCAGTGGTTTATTTCCACAGCATACTCCAGTTATCTAACAGTGACTTGATGTAATAGATTATATATGCCTACAATTCTCTTCAACAGGCCTGTGGAATCAAAATGGAACACTGACTACAAGATCTCTTTTCAGACCTTCTCATAGGTTCAACGGTATCTGCTGTGTTGACGTTAAAGGTCGTATCTTATATATAATTTGAACTTCTACACAAAAGGAGAATCCCCCTCCACCCCCTTCACCAATAGGTTTAGGCCTATAGGTTTAGGCCTATAACGTACAACAGCATGTCTTACTGAAGTGGACATATCTTGTGAGAACATAGAACGCTTACCCCCCGTTTTACTTTTAAAAAACATATGCCAACATTTTTTAATGGGACTTGTGCGTATAAAATTCCTGATAGATAGTAATATAGCATTGGGCACAGTATAAATGATATATTTTAATCCCTTACTCCTACCTTGCAAGAACAGCTTCATCATTTGGTATCTGCAACCGAATCTTGCCATCCATTTCATTCATGTAGGCAAGGGAAACCACATGCACCTAATAAAGATATGATAGTGCTTGCCATTATATGAGCTTGACACTAAAAGATTAATAATATGTGAATAGGTTGTACACAACATTGCACTGAACTCGAGTTAGATCCTGTAAATTCCACTGGCAATATCTTGGGACTCTCTCCAGTGATTTAGATTTAGGGGCTCAGCTAGCGGTATGATTAAAAAAGAAAAAGAAGACATGGTTCATTACCTTTAAAGTCTCCCATGAGCGCTCTCTCTTGTCTTGTCATCCCCTAACCCTAAACCAAACTCGGGAATATCTTGGAATGCTGCGTGCGTGTGAGTAAGTCAACGAGTCAGATGTAGTGATGCCAGTGCCAGGTAGCCTTTGTATGCTTTAGTTTAAGATTTTTATGTTCATTCATGACTTAAGGGCGATATCATGGGACTGTCCTAAGCGCATATTATGTTGGTAATGAGGGGGAGGGGTTGAATACCGAACGACTGGCAAATTCATAAACAAAGTTGAGAATCTGAAACAATCCAAAGTTGTGCACATTGACTCATGGAAGGTATAGGTTACGGTGTGCAAATGCTTATGCAGGGATGTGGAGAAATACGTGCTAACTACTTTTACAACACTGGGAAAATCCATGCAGTAGTGGGCAAGATATCATACTTGAGTGGAATCGCAGTTTGCTATTCCTTACTTCCCACCCCACTCCTGCTCCCACCATATAAATGAAAAGAAGGAGGATTGATAATGTTGCAGAAGGAGAAAATTATAGGAGTAGCAGGTAAACTTGGATATGTATGATCAACAGGAGTACACTGATCAATTAAAACCTTACTGTTTATCCCACCTACCGTGAAACCAGAAGACTTTTTCTCAATAAAGATGCTGGAAGCCTGTAAGTGACCAAGTATGAGGTGTTCGTCATGCAGTCCTTTGATCACCTGGGCAATCTGCAGCAGCACATACAAGTATCCTTGAAGGCTGTCCCCTAGTTCATGTTTCACGGCAACTTCCAACAAATCCTGTATTTGTCCTGACTGGATTTGGCATTCCTTTGAAATAAGAAGCAAAAACAATGAGAAAAGTGGTTAAACAAAACAACAACAACGAAGAAACAAAGTCAGCAGAAGGGCACTTAGGAATCATGACCCAAATTAATATGGCCCAGCCCCTTTGTGTCAGGAAATCAATGGGCCGTGGCACTTGCTAGGGAGGCTCCTAATAAGAGAGTGGCTTATATATGTGTCATTGTTTCATTATAACCTCTGTAAACATTCAACATAATGTCCCAGATTTCACTGAATCGGATAACTATCCATTTTGAAGGTAATTTCAATAGTCTGTAAAGATTGTTCCGGCATATAAAATATTATACCTGATCACAAACTTGTTATTGTTAAAGGATCCCCTGAAAAGTTGCACGTAAAAGGGAACCAAAATTGCATTCATGCCACAGTATCACAACAACAAAATTTTAACTGAATGGTGATTTCATCCAATGCCTAATAACTTGCACAGTCATACTTGGAGTTGCAACTGTCCATGAGTGACTAACCTCCACAGGTTTATTCTTTGGTCATTTTCCTGCTGTTTGAGTATGTCTCATGCAACTCTTTAAGTTTCCATAGGTGAGAAAAATGTTAAAGCTCACATATCGTAGTGTCAGTAGGGCCTAATGAAGGGACATACCTAAGAGTCGTATTATAGTAAAAGATAAATTCTTGGTTACTTCCCTTGGACTAACAATTCCAAGTTTGGCAGGGGCGTAGCGGGCGTCGAAACCAGATAATCAAATCTGCGTACTGGCTACGTTTGCAATCAAACTTCCAAATTTTGTCATCGCAGTTACATTTTAGACGCTCTACATTTTCATTAGGTAAGAATGCGGTAAACAAACGAGGTACTATACGACTAAAATTGGCTTCACCATCTAAAGCGAGAACGCATGATAATATCAGTAAAGTATCGTGACAACAGCCAAACACAATAACAACTAGACTAACTCAACGATAACAGCAGAACAATCACTGAGCTCACTCAATGTTTATTTCTAGTGGGTAAAATGAATATGACGGTGTTGCCAAAGGAAGGTTTTGATGACAGTTTTAATGATCAGCTTTACTTCCATTGCTAGGAGCATTATATATTCCATGTTCGTGTCATTTTTAGGTTACTTAAGCGTTTTGTTGTTGCTGTTGTTGCTGCTGCGTCTTCTTCTTCATCTTCTTCTTCTTCTTCTTCATGAGAATCTAAAAGCGTGCTTGCAGGCAACACTGGCTGCTTTCAAAACAACAGCCGCATTTGCCGAAACATACAGTCTCAAATTATCTAGTGTCTAGTTATAAACTTAGGATAAACTTAGATCTATTCTAGATCTATGATAGGCGTACCGAGCAGGGTTGCTATACAATTTATCGCGCGGAAGCCAAATCGCATACCAAAAATTGTTAAAATAGAGCCAAACCATGTCCGGAATGGGCCTACTGGAGTTGGGATTTGACACGAACTGTCCGTGTATTGGATACACGTGGGTAGCATAGTTCGTAAGTCTTTGTACATACTCAGAGCAACATAATACGAATGATTGTTAAATGGAAACAGAGGTCATTCTTTGATTCTGTTCATCGGGCAGTTATGACAGAAGCCTTATCATCATTTTGAGAGAAGTGGACGTATTTTATTGTATAGAAATTTGTCAATTTTAACCTAAATTCTGTCGAGGTCAATAAAGAGCCAAAGAGCAAATCCCTTAATTGAGAGCTAAGGGTTTTTATTTTTCAAAAGAGACAAATCTCTGGTATTTGGCTCCAAAAGTACGAAGTCTGGCAACCCTGGTATAGAGATGATGCAAGCCATAGCTAACGCACGCGACCTCATTCCACTTCGGCCAATAGGTAATGAAAAAGTCAGTCATCTGACTTCCTAACTGACCTCGTTTGTCTTCTTTACTTCCGTAGGCATTTAGATTTTTCCCTACAGCCATGGAAATTTTAACACTACCGGGGGATGCCTTTGGCCAGGGGCTCAGTCCGGGTGCGAGTGATGATTTGTTGCGTACAATAAAATATAAAAAGAATAGGAGCTGTCCGCCAGGGAACGTTTGCAATCAAACTTCCAAAGTTATTACATGGCTAGCCAAGCTGAGCTGCGTTTGGGGCTCAAGCAGGATGCAAGTGCCCTGTTTTGGATTGTTGTTTTTTTACATGGTACTAGACTAGTACGGTAGAAAAGGTGGGCCCTAGTGGTTGACTTTTATAATCAAAGATGTGACAAAACTTGCGAAGCGTTTTTTTTTTATTTGCTCAGCCTACTAAGCAGTGAGTTTATAAAAGTCGACGGGGACTGGCATTAGTTATTTCAATTATTTTCCGGTGTGTGTGTTTTGTTTTTTTTTATTTTTAACTTCTAATGAGGCCTTTCTTTTCCAAGTGGTAGTCAATGACTATTTGACCATTACGCTACGCCCCTGGAATCTATTGTTTTTTCTTCTTTCGCCGCGGTTAACATTTTGTGCTATTCTACAAAAACCACTGTGATTTCGGAAATTTCTGCCATGGAGGTTAAAGTACTTCTTTTGCCCGATCTTAAAGGCCCAAATTTTTTCACAAATCTCTTTCAAAAAATGTCACCGCAAATTCTGCTTTGGTCCCCAATTTTTCATTTGGCTGATTTTGACCGCGTCCTAATACATAGGCCTGCATACTTTATTTTTGTATATAGAAATCTCAAATTGTACCTAAAACGTTAAAGTTCACGTTTTAGTTAGATCACAGGTCATTTTACATATTCCTACACCCTGGCACGGGCTGGCAGGGCCCCCCAAAAGGGTTGATTTTATATATTAGGAGATTAATTGTAGTACAAAATGAGTGATTTGCCGTTTTTCCGGCCCTACAAATTAAATAAATGTATTATTCTACAAATTCAAATGTGATTTCTGAAATCGCTGTTGTTTCCCTGGGAGGTTAAGGTACTTTCATTGTCCGATCTTTTTAGGGGAAGAGAAAGGGAAAAAAGGGTGGGGTGTGAAATATGTGCTGTACTTTTAAGAGTATATATTTATAAGTCTAAAACTGTACCTAAAACTTTTAACTTTGATGTTTTACTTAGATCACACGTCTTTTTACACATTTCTACAACCTGACATTGGCCGACAGGGCTCTCAGACAGGAGGATTTTATACTTACAGCGGATTAATAGGTCGTACACAATCAATGACTTGGCTTATTAATAGGTGCTAGAAACCTCATCGGCCCCTGGCCAAGTTTAAAGATAGATGTGTGCAAATGGTAACGTCTTTCAAGCAAACCCACTGGTAATGACCAATACTCACTATGACGTAGGAACTGGTGTCCTCACGAGGATAGATGTGTGTCCATGGCAGTAATGCCTCCAAACTACCAGAGTTCAACCTTTCCATCATTTTTTTCGAGAATTTACGTTTCACTTGTTCCCGAAAGATGTACCCATCACTCTATAGAGTAGAACAGTGATAACTGAAGACACTAGTAGTTTAACCCGAGCAGACAAATTCTTTGCTAATCAGCAAACACACAATTTAATATCTGAAATGGCAGTTATTACTGAAAGTAATAATAAGCAGTAATTTATGTGGCAAAATATGCAAGACGCAAATAAATACAATGTACGTTATCTACAATTAAGAATTTGACTGTTTTGTTTTGTTTTTTAAGTTACAATTGATTTAGCTGGTATCTATTTTTTTAACTGCGATGTAAAATAATAACTGTTAAACACGGAATAGTTTTTTTTTAATTAATAAACTCTTTTTTTAAAAACAAAATGGTCCAGTCCCTAAAGATACTTATGAAGTGAGTCGAACTCTATATCAAAGTAGCCTCCATGCAGCTTTTCCGGCTGACCTTTGGCTTCAACATTTTTAAACTAGGTATTATCCATATTTACTATCCCTTGCAGAGTAACGTCACACGTGTCTTCTGTAGAAGATGTTTTGCTTATAAGAAACATCTAAGTGTCCTTTGTGCTGACTGAATATTTTGGTCATGTGCCTTCCTTCTACCTGTATGCATTATATAATTTTGGATTGTTAAATTCAATAAAGCCACTATAAACCTTTACGAGTAAACACTGTATTTTCTACTTGTAGTATCTTTGTTATGTTACGTGAAGAACTGTCAGACAATACATCAAAACATGTTGTTCTGATGGTATGTTAAGGTCAGTCGACTGCCATAATGTCACTGGTTATCCGATTTCTGTTGAAAAGATTTTTGTGTGCTGCACGACGGCGACTTGCTGCGTTCAAAAATACACACACGTTTGCATGGTATCTGCGTGTCCCAAGACGGCTTTAACGGCATAGTGAAAATAAACAAACGATCGCTTTTTAAATAAAGAGTTAAGAATATCAGTTGCATCAGAATGGAAATAATTAGAAATTTGAGGGGGGNGGGGGGGGGGGGGGGAGCAAATAACTTTTCGTTTAAACAGTTCATGAATTATAAACTCTCTCTAGGGCATAAAATACCCTCGATAGCAGGCGAAGGTTAATTGCCAGTTTAAGTGCAAAAACAGCAGTAAGTCATTACCAATGATGAAATTTAAATTTTAAAGTTGCCACGTCATTTTGTCACATTTATAATATTGTGCACGATGTGTAAGAGACATCTACTTCGCAATTATCTGGATAATCGCAACTGCTGCTTTATTGCATCATTTTCCACATAATTTGTTACATTTCTGTATAAAAGTTACTCGATAGAAGCAACTATTATCTACTGCCTGCATTTATTAAGAAAGTACTATTATTGACTTAACTTATCTGTTCAGTTAATGCTTTATGTGGATGCATTTTAAAGCATTGATTTTACCAGTTTAAACTGCACAAGAGATGAGGAGATTTTCCTGAAAAGTGAGCTCAGGTCCAGGTCAGCATAAACAGGTGAATCTGACATAGAGGAAAAAAATATACAGAAATTGCAGGAATAAATATAGAAAGCATTGGTGTCATCCATTCATTCATTCATTCAGTCATTCATTCATTCATTCATTCATTCATTCATTCATTCATTCATTCATTCCTTCATCAAATTAACCACATAATGATCAGCGAAGACTTTTATCTAAATTATAGCTTTGAACAAATCATTATAAGAATAATGGACATTTCCTTAGAAATAAAGTCTACTTACACTCAACACCTGAGATCCCCTGCAAAGTAGTAAGCATACAGTCAATGAATCTTGTTGTTATTTGGTTAAATACATACTAACATTAACTGACTTCAAAATAGTTTCTAATCCGCACACAACGTTATTATGCTATTCTTAAAGGTAAAGCTACATTAAAAGCAAAACATAATTATCAACATTAAATTGATACTAATTACAGCTCAGATATTGTGGTGTTGCCCTGATTTCACCACACTATAATCCTTTGCTTCTGGGTTATCTTTAGAATAGATTTTCCAGATGATAAGGCATATTTTTTTTTAGTAAATATCGTTAAGCGGGTGGAATAAACCAGCAATAATCTGGAAATCACTAGGAATTTTATGAAATTACCGTGAAATATCCTCTTGATAAGAAGGAGAAAAAAAATAAAAGTTAACACTTGATAATTTTTGCTCCCTTTCCGGGGTCAATTCCAGGCGCTCTCAACTGCATATGATACTACTACACCTTACGGGACCAAACTTCACAACAAGTTAATCTTTGCATATCTACTTCTTGAAAACTATTCCTAAATTTCCACGTATGAGCCTAATGTTCATCCGTGACTTTAACATACTTTCTAACTGTTCATATGTTCATATATAAAAGAAAAGTCTGGGGAAAGCGTATAGCAGCATAACGAATGTTATGGCTTGCACTTCTTGATCTTTTTTGCCCCTGCAGACATTGTGGAGAAAATGGGGAAGGGGGGAAGAGGTAGTTGGGAGAGGGGAGGGAAGAGAAGGACAAAGAGGTGGTGTATCTTCATAATGAGTATTGTAACACCAACATAAATTTGATAACATAAAACACAATAATATACCTGAGTACTTTGTGTTGAGGTTGATCTCTGGACGTCACTATAGATCTTATCACAATAGATCTTAGTCACAACTGGATATTTCGGTGCTGCTGCGCCACTCACTAGATGTAGAATGTGAGACACGTTGCACTTCAGTTTAAAAAGTTTACAAGTATATTACCAATGAATACAGTGGAATAGCAAAGTAACTACTCAATCAAAATTTCCTCGTAACTTCACTGTAGATTTAAGATCACTTAAGTTAAAAGCATCCTTAATTGAAACATGTTTTCTTTTTCGTCTAGATAAATGCACTGGTTAATTCTGCTCCAGGTAACTGCAAAATCGCACTGTACAACACGTTAGTTTAAGGACAATAGGTGACAATTACAAACGCATCATTTTAAACTGCGAAACGAACTGGATCAACATTATCAACCAATAGTGTTATCAAAGTTATAGCAAGGCTCTTCCCACGGGCTACTTTATCAGATGCACGGCAGCCTATATGATCCTCGCATTGTGCTGAATCTGTCAAAGGTTCAACGCCGTAGGCAAGATCAGAATGCTTTATTTATATGAATATTTCGGAGGTTAGTTGGTCGACAACTGCATATTGATTATGGGCTGTTTAGTTTAGTGGCACAAAAGAATGTGCAAACAAGAAGAGGAATACATACGACTCGGGGCTAGGATGTTTTTATATTACTGTGTAATAGGGGAACATAGGGTATAATAGCAGACAGTTAAAGCCCTCCTCCTTGTTCCACAACCTGAACCAAAAACAGGCGCAATCGTTATACTGCTTAATGGCAACATTGTTTGTGCTCTTTAAGAACTGCACTTAAAGCTGTCCGTTGTTTCTCTTATGATAAGACAAACTACAATATCTGTGCAACAAGGTCTCTTCTATACCTATTCAATTACTTATTGCAATCCCCACAAGCCACCCTAATAAGACCACACGCGTGCTAATCGCTTTTACGCGAGTCAAATGTTGTGCCCAGTAATCTTGACCGGTTGTGACTGCATCCCCCCTGTTTTTCTCGCTAGCTCTCTCTCGGTGACGTCACAGGGTCACAGCTACATGCTTGCTCTGTTTACCTTTGGTTCGGAATGGAAGACACTAAGATTTGTGTATCATTCGTTGTGTGTGTGTATTGTTTTGATCTGTATATTTTCTGGAGATAAGTCTAGTCTACTCCGTTATGTATAGACTGAAATGATTACATGATTACTTTGTGGAATCCATGCCCCTATCCTCCCACTCACCCCTCTTTTTCCCCTCATGATCCCAATTCCTGTTTCAAGCATGAAAATGAATTGAGCTATTTTCACATACCATGTCAACACCTACGTGCAATTTCAGTCAGCTGCTACAAACAGTGATGGATGGGTCCCGCCGGTGGCT
>JAWQUT010000402.1:371989-392126 GCA_033807755.1 Ellobium chinense | reverse complement strand
GGGGGGGGGGGGTTATATCCTTTGATGCTTTTGTTGACATCTGCTGTCAGTCCAAATTTGACAAATCTATCCCCTCTATCTTGAAATTAACACTCTTAAAGTGAAATTAAGGTGAAGTGATAATATTAATCTTTGGATCTTTATGACATGTTCACAAACAAGTTAAAAGTGGACTCTAAACACTTGGCAAAATTTAGAGCAAAATACTGCAGTGTCAGCGTTGGCATCGGTTCCTTTAAAGTGTGGAAGGACCGAGCGAGAAGATACGACAGAGGAAGCCTATCATGAATGAGTGAATATGGAAAATAATAATGTCCATCAATATATTTATGAATGAAGTAGCAATAATTATTATATCATAACTTTAAATCAAGCAATTATCCATCAAAAATATGTTATGAAAAGTTAACTTCCCAGACTGTTCTGACAGAAGGTTTTTGGAGCCTATTAGAGGGGCAAATCACTCATTGTGTACATCCCAACTAATCCGCTTACATTATAAAATCTCCCTTTTTTTGGGGNGGGGGGGGGGGGGGGGCTGCCAGCCAGTGCCAGGGTGTAGAAATAATTAAAAAATGACTCGTGATCTAAATAAAGCATCCAATCTTTAAGTTTCAGGTACAATTTGAGCCTTCTAGATTAAAACAAAAATAATGTGTGTAGGCCTATGTATTTGCACGCGGTCAAAACCAGCCAAATAAAAAATTGGGAACCTAATCAGAATTCAAAGTGACCTTTTTCGAAAGCGATTTGCGAAAATATTTGGGCCTTGACCCCCACCCCAACCCCCTTTCTTTTTTTCATTCTTCCCGGTCTAAGATCGGGCAAAAGAAGTACTCTAACCTCCATGGAAGAAATTTCCCGAAATCACAGTGGTAGTTGTGGAATAACACAGAATGTTAATAGGGCCAAAAGAAGGAAAAAAACAAAAAGTTCCAAAGACCTTAACCAGCAGCTAGTACCTGGCATGTATCCACTTAGAAACACAATGTTGACATCATGGTGGTCGAGGAGGATCTTCTAGGCTATCTGGACAGTCTTTTAAACTTCATCTCCCCCTGAAACCCTCCTTAACCACCCCCTCACCCTCCCCCCTACATCCACCCTCCCCAAACCAGTTGGTATGGAACTTAGATCTACGTCTACGTGCTGTAGACTCAGTTTACATGACACACGCTTTTTTTAAAATTATTTTTCACATTCTTTCTTTTCCTTGTCTCTCTTGTCTTCCTCCCACACCCATTCCCTCCTCCACCCTTTGACACACACTACAAAGTTTCATATAAATGGGTTTTCTTCCAACAAAAACATAAACGGGGACAGCAATAACTTTATTATGACTCATGGAAAAGTTAATGTTGCAGCACTACTCCTTCTGACCCAAACTACCTTATCCATGGCAGGCACTGCGAATTTTTCATAAAGCAGACACCATGGATAGGGTTTATGCAGAAGAGCGTCAATGCCAAATGAGGACAAACTTACCTTGTTGCATCTTTGTATAGAATTTATGTCCTTGTTTGTCCATCTGATTTTTTTCTCTCATGGGTTTTATAGTTTCTAAGGTAGCCAGTCATTTCCACCATTTATCAACTGATGCAAAGAGGATCAACATAGATTTTTTTTTTTTTTGGCTTCATGTAAAACTGTGATTTCGGCACATGCAATCTTTTCCCATTAAATGACAGAAAGAATCCTCTTACGAAGGCGGATCTTTTTGAGATTAAGATATAAAGGAACCTCATCTCTGATTTCCAAGTTAATAATGTTTGTCACAAACGTGAGGCTGTTTCATGACACATTCAAAGACAAAACATATAACGTCAAAGTGTTTCGAAAATGGTCTGTGTCAGATTATTACGGGTACCACGTTGTCTATGAGGTCAAGGCCCATGTTGACATGTTTAAGAAAATGAAATGCGCCAATATTTTCCCTCCGAAATTGTTGTTGCAAGGATACTTAGGCTCTGTTCTTGCGTTCCTTCAAATATTGTCAGAGATGTAGGCCAAACTGAAACACTGAGGTGATCATTATTCAAACTGTGAACAAATTTTCAGTGGCAAAACCCTTGAACAACCGACATAAGATTTCAACTAATCACGCTGTGCATGGTTTGCTTTCTATCTAACAATATAATATGAGATATGACAATGGGCAGTTATGGCTGGCAGTCACAGTAAGAAAGTCAAACACTACTGTAGGATGACACGATTGTCCCTGAAACTCAGTTGTCAACTGGCATGATTATCATTAAAAGTTAAGCTGTGCTATGTAAAGAAAATTCTTACCTTACAAACAAGTTCCTTGTCATCCATCAGGTGTGAGTATGGTAATGCCCCATGAGTAAACACTTCATACATCATATGTCCAAACATCCACATGTCACTTCCTTTGGAAAATATGCATCTCCTCAGTGACTCTGGCGCACTCCAGCGCATTGGAATCACATCTTTGCCTTGCTCTAAAAATTTCAGGGAAACGGACACTCACTAAATCTGCAGCATTTGTGCAATGACAGCATGTTATTTTTGTTGTTGTTGTTGTTATGCATACGTGCCATGGCCATATCGCCATAAGTACGCTAATATCGAAAACAATTTTGATACTTTCTGCGTCAAAGTGTGTAGATCTAGGCCTTGGTAGATAAATTCAGCCTGAACGTAATCTCAAATAATTACACAATAATACATTTAGGAGTGCGAGATAGGGTTCGTTTTTTAATTGGTGTGCGTGCCAGTCATGGTGAGGAAGGGTCGGGGTACACCTACTATAGATTTATGAGCAATATAACGTCTTTTTCGATGATTGGAAGAGATAGTTCGGTAACATGACGCCAGCCATCTACGGTTTCACATTTGTTAGTGAAACATATTATGGATGGTTTTGTGTCGGAGCAGGATGTGGCAAGAAGCAACGATGGTAGGTATACTAATGAATGCGACAAAGATATAAGTACAGCAGACAGTTCCTATCTCTTCTGCATTAGTCGCAGTCGTCGCTAAGGATTGCAGGAGCCAAATTGTAAAAGTTTCTTTGAGCCATTTAATAAAAATTTCTTCTCCAACCACAGGGACGTTCCTAGATGGCCAAGACTAATCTGCAGGTCTGGTGCCATCACTGTGCTCAACTTATATACTGTTTACGGTGGGTGTCCTTTGGTTAAATTTTTCACAATTTTAAATTACATGACAAGGAGTTAAAAATGTGGCCTTCTTTTGCAGATCACAGGTCCGCACAAATGAAATCCGCTGAAGCCATTGGGAAACACTGCCTGCAACAATTATTTTTTTACAAATTCAAAACTGAATGTCACCACTTTTGCGGTGTAGTGTCATGTTATATGATTATTTATACACAATATACTCTGCTACTATTAACTCGGATAGTCCATTTTTTTTTTTACCAATTAGGCTCCTGCAACCTCAGGACCGCACACAGAATACAAAGACGACCCCTTTCGAGACACTGCAGAGACCAAACAAACGCAGCCCTGATTTCAAATCCGGTAATGCGTTTTGTTGTCATATACTTGCAGATAAAAAATCAGAAGTGCCCTGAAGGACGATTCATAACCCATAATTCGCTACTTAGTTTTTCAAATGCTGATATCATCCAGTGATGATGAGCTCGTAAGCCTGTATTTAGGTTTGACTGAGTTAAGGCTTCACGACTGTTCACCATAAGTAAGGCTATGCTGTGCCCTTATGGATAGGAATATTTTTTTTTACGTAGGATATAAGATAAAGGGGTTTATCACATACAACCTGGTAATGCTACTTCTTGGATGGATTGTACGTCACCCCGACTACGTCCAAGCACTGTTTGGAAAAACGCTTAGGATAATACATGCACGCCATACATGGCAACGGCAACAATTAGAAGATACTGCAGGAGTTAACACAGATGTAGTTAGTACCTAACTGAAAACAATATATGGGGTAATTCCAGCATGAGCTCGAGTCGATGATTTTACCACTGAAAATAACTATTGGCAAATTGCAATATTCCCCTTATAAACATTACTGTAGAGCAGAGAGTGGCGTGCCCAGTGGCGTCGCATCGTTGGAGCCTATGAAGCCAAGATACTACTTGTCTGTCTCTCCTTACATCTCCATCTTTATAATAAACTGATAAAGAATTAGCACAATAAAAACCACGCTTGTTTCAGCCTTAAAAACAAACAAATTAAGAGGTTTCTCTAAAAGGTCTGTATTGCCTAACCTTAATTTAATAGTATAGAATGCATCGCGTTAGCAGCCCTTAGCAAACCCAATAAAATCACGTCGAATGACAAAGCAAAGAGTGGCAGTACCACAAAATAAGGGCACTAAACGCCTCATATCAGCTACACAGCGAAATGTAATTATCTCCCTCGAATTTGTTGTTAGTCTAGCGAAGAGACGTAGGCTGGAGCCAGATACTGCGTTGACATCCGGGGAAACACGGACTCAATTTACAAAGGTGAGTTGAAATAAGATACGATGGCTACATGGAGATTTGTCGTTAGCTGTACGGCAAACCTGTTGAATCTTATATATNTATATATATATATATATATATATATATATATATATATATATATATATATATATATATATATATATATATCCACAAAGTGGTATATCAAATATCAAAGTAGAACATATTAAAACTTCTGGGAATATGTCAAAATGCCAACGAACGTGTGATCGATTGATTTGTTAACGTGAGGCCTGTACAAAAACATTATAGATCTTGATAGACCAGGGTGAATCCCTTCATAATGTAGTTACCAACATGTAGATTTGATGCATATTATTATAGTGCCCTATTATCAGGAATAACCAGCCACTTTGGCATCCCCTTTTCGAAAGAGCAGAGCGAGCCACTGGGCATGTATTATTAAGACACTAGCGGTCAGGGTTCCAGCCATCACAAGTTAGATAATTTGATCTGACAATCAATTAAATCGATCAGAGCAATCAAAATATATCCTTGTCAGTCAACATCTTTGCATATTTATGGGATAATTTCACAAAATTATCTCCCCTATCAGCTACAGGTCTTTGACAACTATTGTTTTTTCTTCTTTTGGCCCTATTAACATTTTGCGTTATTCTAAATATACCACTGTGATTTCGGGAAATTTCCTCCATGGAGGTTAGAGTACTTCTTTTGCCCGATCTTTTAACGGGAAGAAAAAGGGGGGTCAACGCCCAAAATTTTTCACAAATGTCTTTTGAAAAAGATCATCTCAAATTCTGATTTGGTCCCCAAATTTCCTTTTGGCTGGTTTTGACCGCGTGCGAATACATAGGTCTACACATTTTATTTTTTTATCTAGAAGGCTCAAATTGTACCTGAAGCTTTAAAATTGGATGCTTTATTTAGATCACAGGTCATTTTACACATTTCTACACCCTAACACTGGCTGGCAGGGCCCCAAAAAAGGGGGATTTTATATATTAGCGGATTAATTGGGTTGTACACTATGAGTGATTTGCCCTTCTAATAGGTGTCACAAACCTACAGGAGGCGTTTCAAGCCATGAGTGAGCTTCTGATACAATAGTACATTCTGAAATACCTTTCACTTATCACTACATGATAACGATGAATGTCGAATAAAGTACAATAAGTACTGTAAGTAAATCATACTTAGAGATCTAGTATGGAAAGTAATTAATACTTTGATCATGCAACGTTCAATGATTCAATGCTGGTTTTGTCCTATGCTTTCTTACTTCTATTCTATATGTTTTCCTTATCTAAAGTTATTATAGTTTACCAGAAAATCAAATTCAATTTTATTACTTTGTCGCAAACCCGCAATTTCCGGTCTGTAAATTTCATACAGTCCAAATATTTGCCCATATTTCGCTTGCCAAATACTGGAACGCACTGGTGTGGATTTAAGATGCAACTGTCTTTGAGCAGGACGTGGAAGGTTGCAAGCCAAAACGCAAAATGATACATTAAACGAAAACTTAAACTTGAATGTGTACCACACATATTCGTGATATTGTATGAACTTCAGATCTACAAATGTACGATACATCATTTTAAGAATGCCCTAGGATTGCAGTGCGCCATTTTGTCAAAAGTATACTACAAGCAGCCTTATCTTCCCACAGAACTACATCGCTGCAGTAGTTTACTATATCAGCCCTTCTGTCTAGCCTATCCTGATGAACAATAAAGATATTTTGCCGGTTTTGTTATGCAAGTCTTACACAAAACACCGACAAAAAAAAAAAAACAACAACAAACGAGTTTTTCAGACGATTTTTGTTTTGTCTTTCAAAAGTACCTGAGAAAATTGAGGATACCGATGACTAGTCGGTACCACGATTGCCGAAAAATAACCCATAGACGCAAGTGGTGTTCCCTCCCTACTATTCTCTCCCGCCTTTTTCACTATTTGGAGGTTAATCAAAGTCCCTCACTGAAATAAATGCGAAAGAAACACAAGCTGTGGCACTCGAATACTACTTCTACTACTACTACTACTAATAATAATAATAATACTGCGGTTTATAAATCTTGTATCCAGGCTTCTACCCACCCCTCTAATAATCCAGCATCCATACCACTCTAGGACTTTCTCAACACCTGAGAGCAAAAGTGTCGCTGTCATATACATGCAAATGAACACCACCATTCTGATAATATCTTTTACCACCTATAGCCAGGCACCCATTTTACAGATGAGTGGCTCAGGCAAATGCTAGTGTAATTCTTTCCCAAGTCACTTCCAACATGATCGTGATTATTAATCGAACCCATGATTTTAGATTAGGGGTCCAATGCTATAATCATTTGACAGCATTGCTTAACATTTAGAAACACAAGCCATAGCCATTTCAGCTTACCTGTCCATTTTTTCATTTCGCCTCCGAGATCCACAGCCAGCTGGAAATCATAAAGTTTCAGTCTGTCTTTTCCAGAAATGAAGAAGCTGGCAGCAGTAATGTTCCTGAGTACAATATTTTGGCCATGACAGAATTCAATTGCTTCAGCTGCATGAATGAGGAAGTTTGAAAGACAGTCTTGGGTGAAGAAACTTCTGTTCTCATTTCGGTTTCTCAAAGTGGTCTGAAAAAAAAATAGTATGTATTATCTCTTTTCGAAAGTCAATAACATTTTGATCACAATTTTTTAAATGAAATTATGATGTGTCCAGTGTAGTTCTTGAATACAGTGAATCAGCAAACAGTGAACTATCATGTAATTAGAATGTTCATACTTGGACATCAAGGTTTAGTTTGTTAAATTTAGAGAAGCATTATATAGGGATACTGCCTTCGAAATCGCATACACTGCACTCTGATTCTGCATTTAAAATATCGTTTAGACAGCCTGTATATGTCATGTCAGCAGGAACATCGGTATGTTTTATGTACTTTCTATATTTAGTTAGTATAGTTGTTACAACATATCTAACAATATTTTGATGAGACTTTTGATATACTTTCATTGGCTTTGATATCTTTTCTTGACGTTGTCATTCCTACAGATGCAGTTGTTTTGGAATCACTTGGCTTTTTTTTTTATGAAAAGAGCAATATTGATTACGTGATTAATGTAAGAATCTGAAAACTGTGCCTGAACTATACTGATGTTCCTGTATGTGTGGCTAAGGCAGCTTAGTTTTCAACATTCTCAGTCAAAGTTGAAAAGCATCTTTGGTAAGACTAAGATAAATAAATGTCATAAATTACAAGAAATTCACTCTTGTTATGCTATACTTCCACCACAGCGGCGGCACCCAGAAATATCGGTTACTTACGGCATGTTACTGTCTGACTGGGCTAGATGCTGGTTACCACGTTGATATCATTCTAGCTAGACTGGTCTGTGTTTCTCTCAAATGGGTAGGGAGTGACATATTATTGTGTATGCCTACTCATGTGTATTTAATTGTACTTGTCCTGAATGAAATTATATGTTACTGACAATTATAACAGACATCCACAACACCCATAGATAGTTGTTAAGGCAACTCAATCCAGATCTAGGGATATAAGAGTTAAGACCTGTAAATTGTTTGTGTGATATTCCTCCAAGATGTAAAACTGTGGCATCCGGGCAGTCTGATAGGCAAAGAGAGTAACGATATGGGGATGTTGTAGCTTCAGCAACTTGTTTAGCTGGTTGATATACATGGTTGCTTCTTCATTCTCCCATCTTGGCTCATTATGTTGCCAGTGGTCATATTTGTTGGGTTTGTACATAGTTACGACCACATCTGCGTCACCGAAAGTTCCTCGAATCGTCACCCACTCGTCTACACCTTTAGAAAGCTATAAAGAAAATTAAAAAGTAACAGTAAATCATATTATTAGGCAATGACACACGTAGAAAATACAGCTGTAATGGACAAGGTTGTGACTCATGGGGACTCAGTGGACAGATTGTCCATGAAAAAGTGGTATGTTATAGATCGATTCACAACATATGCCCCCCACCCCCCCCCCAACCCATGGTATCAACAGCAGATTTTAGTTTTTGCCCTATTCCCTCCCTTTCTATTGTGAAATTTATGTACTGTGTTTGGCCAAGAGCCTAATAAAGTTCTATTCTATTCTATTCTCTTTGTTTCGCTTCGGCGTCAACGAATTTCCTTATTCGTTTGTAATGATACGGTTACTTAAGGCTTCCTCCTATTCCGTTGATGCGTTTGTGAGCTCTGTGTATTTGTTATTAGTTCAAATACATTTTTAATCCCCCTGAGGAGGGACTTGTGTACAAAAATTAGGTCTCTAGACTTGCACTGTCTTTTAGTGTTATTAAAGTCGTCTTAAATTAAATTTCTTCCAATAATTTTACTTTATAAACGGGGTTTAGCAGTCGCTATTATTTTCTTGGCTGGAAGAGCAAAAATACGTAGTTATGGCAATGGCATATCTGCCTTATTTAATTTTATGTTGTTGCATAACTAGGATCGTTTGACATCTAATAGCTGAATGTATCGCCCTGTCTTAACAGATTGACTACCTAGAGTTACCACGCGCTACCTCAACAGATGATTATGATTTCATGCAGCATTTCTTCTTCAATGCAGGAACCTTCACTAAGGTATATTTTCAAGTTGCCTGGATGAGGTGAACTAAGTCAAACCTCATCAGTCTCACCGTTCTTGTCAAATCAAGCTGGAGTAGAGGACACAGGAGACGTTCAATTTCATCCTTCAGAAGCTTCTCTGGAGCCTGTTGGTATTTTCCTCTGATATATAGCCACTCAATGGCTAGCTGACGAAGAGCTGGAGTGTTTTCAAACAAGATTGTCTGCAGCATGGAATCAACCTATAACCAAAATATAAAATGTTTATTTACACTCACAATGATTCCTGAAGACACTCATTTTTTACGGGAATGAAAGCTGAAAATGCCAGATTAGGATGAATTTGTCATCTGGCACCTTTGCATGAAGCCTAGGGTTATCTATCATAATATGTGTTTTGTTGTTTTTTTTTCCCCACATAGCTACCCTTATGCATTATTGATGATTTGATAAAGTTTAGCGCAACGCCAGAGTTTTGTGTTCCCTGTAAATGTGTGATTTTAGCGCCCAACATCTTTTCCAGTAAAATGGTAGATTGTGAGTTTTAGCTTTTAGAGAAAATAATAAAAACAGTATGAATCACTGAAGTCATTTTGATGGATTGTTACATCTTAGAAACCTCAACGTAAAAGATCAATAAACAAATATGATAAATAAGACGGCCATTTATTCTGGGAAAAAAAAAGCATGGATTCTTACACATATAACAACCATAAAGCTTAAAATAACCATCGGCAATTTTCATCAATATTCATAGTTTTCCCTAACAATGCTTATCTATATTTTAAGATTAACCTTTTATGTAAGACACAGAAAGATGACAAGAGTCCAATACATTTTTATTTAACAAATTGGTGCAACATTCTCTTTTTTTTTTGTTTTTTTGCGCCCTTACAAAAAGCGCCGTCATTTAGCGTCAATTCTTCAACTTTCAAACAGAGATATTGTACTGCTGCTATTTTTAACTGCAGTGGAAGGACATTATAACAGTATCTAGGCGAAGGAAAATAATATTATGGAATTTTGGAAGGTCTATTTTCAACTAAACGACAATTATGGATTGTAGAAATAAGTTAAACTGAATGTGAAAGGGAGCTGAAATAGAGAGCTTGTCAACCATACCTCACTGAGCAAATCTTTAGGCAAATCCTTTTCTTGGACACTCTTGATTAACTCCAATACCTCCAGACAGATAGGTCTGATGTATTTGTGGTAAGCTAAACCTGAAAACAACATAGATATAAAAGTTCATCTGGTGTCATGATTTTCATATTATAAATTTCTAATAACAGATATTTTTATCCAGAAGGAAGGTAAGAAGTGTGAAAATGTTACCATAAAGAACCAAATTGTTTGATGCTTTTTTTTTCAGTAACTTAAATTCAAATGGTGCAAAATAGCTCCAATGGGAAAACCATAAGAAACTAAAATTAAACTTACGCAATCCATGGCAGATAAATATCGCCAGGCCTTTAAAGAGCATTGTCTTGCAAAGTTCAGGCACTTTCTTTGCCATTTTAATTCTGCGGGGTTTTGTGGGGGCCACAAATTCCTTTAGGAAGAGCACATCTTTCTCATCCATTTGGGTGAAGATCTGAAAATTCAGAGCATTCACGTGGCACGTGCTTACATCATCTGCACACCGCTGATAATGAACAACAGTAAAATATGTGATTGCTTCATTTATGACAGCTGTTTTCGGCTTTGGACTCTTCTCTCTAAAAAAATCTATTATTCCCCAAGTTGTAGCTATGCCGGCCTGCTAACCCAGCTAAACAAACAGAATGCCTAGATCTATAAATAATAAAATTGGGTTGTGTTTCTTACGTGCTGCGCTGTGTTGCATCCATATAGGACAGGTTTATATTTCATACTGTGGAGATGATTGCTAGGCCAAGTTTGACTGTATGCGCAGTTTTGTTCGAAGGGGGGAAGAGAGGTGGGAGGGCACTTAAGATGACTGTAGGCATAATCCTTTCGTTGTGCTATGGTGACATTATGCACACTCCTTTCGCAGGTTGCGGCCTTTATATAAGTATTTTATCAACATTTTTCTAAGTCCACACGTGTGCAAAATGGGTAGCTGGCTGTAGGCAGTGAAATACAATAATTGTCGGATTGCTAGAAATTAGCGCCTGTGAATTACAGCGGCATTGTATGCTCCCAATGGAGCTAAGGAAGTTCTTGAGAGGTCAGGCCTGTTGGGGTAATAATAGTGTGAAATCGCGTGAGCATACAATAACCTGGATACTATTATGCACTATTATTATTATTATTATTATTATTATTATTATAATAGCATTTTAAAGTTTAAAGTCTGTGACTTGCCCTTTTCAGACACTGGAAGATAGCGATGGCTTGAGTTGCCGGGCTTTTGTCGTAGAGTGGCTTGGTTTGCTGGTATGGGTCTCCCTCTGTATTGTCTCTGAAATAGGTGTGCACCTCGCTCATGCAGGCATCTGTGTCCTGGAGAATCTGATCCACCATATTAAGGCATTCCTCGGCTTTATTGCTCGCCTTCAGTGAAAATAATCTAGACGAGTCAAGTCTCTCCCTAAAAGATACAATTTAAGCCCTCCAAAGTCACAGTGAATAGGAAACCAATGAAGGCCTATAATACAATAAGATGTGGAGCAGTATAATCAAGGGGGTGCATGTACCCAAAACTCTGTAGGCTGCTGTAGTTAATTTCTTGACTAGATGGCTTTATCTTAAGGCAATGTATATTATACATATAGCATATGAGCTGAAAACAGAACTTTTCAATGATATTGTTTTTCATTTGCCTTGCTGTCGATTTGGCTTATGTTCGCTGTAAAGGTTGCCCTTTTCATGGCTTCATTCTATCACTATTCCTTCGCTCAGTATTTTTTTTTCTCAAATCGACATTTTCCATTACCCATTTTCATCCATGAACAAGCAGGATCCCTTTGTGTGCGCGGCTGTGTGATCCTATAGGGCTTGTCCCATAGGTAGGTAATGGAAACAGTATGGGCTGGACACATTTGGTCTCCAGTTGGACACCAGAGAGTACCTCAAGAAACTGGAAAAGGGATTGAGGTAGGAGACTGGCAAGATCTGTATGCACGCGCAGCGTGTCATGTAAAGGAAATTGGCGTGGAGAAAGAAAAGAGTGATATTGCAGATTCACTGGATAGAACAGTTATTCGCGACCAGATATCCGCTGTTTGTAGTATTTGAGGCACTGGAGCACCTATGGACGTGTCCAGAGTGCACTGATGTTATTTCCAGAGACAGTTAAACAAGAATGGAGCTTAATAAGGGACACAGTTTCGGAAATGGGTTCTGTGGGAAAGCGATCCAGTAACCCTGTTAGCTCATGCGCAGATTAAGGAGAAACACGTTTCTACATGACAGCAAAAACATTTCAGTGTTAGGCATCTACTTCTTTGTAGGTTTTCAAAAGAGGGCTGCCTAAATTTTGGGGACACTGAATGCACTATAAACACTTACCTCAGAACCTGCTTAAACAGCTTCCCATCGTTATCGGTATGTGTTTGACGGTAGCTTACAGTCTCGCAGTTTAACATCAGAAGAATACTGCTCATCCTTTGTATGATCAACAACTGCTGGTCTTGCTTAGAGGCGGCATATTTTTGTCTTGAGGTCATGAAAAAAAAAAGTTAAATTATGTTGTTTTTTGGTGGTATTTTTTTTGGTTTTGTTTTGTTTTTTTTTAATGGTAGGCTTTAAACCAAAAATTAACAAATAGTCAACTCTGCTTAATTGCAGTCTTGATGACCGCAGCTTCTCCTTGTATTTTGCTCATGTGCCACGGCTGTGGTCTGGGCTTATTCGAAATAAACTTGTTAAACTTGTTAAACTTGATTGCAACCCCTTCCATTGTATAAAAAGTATTTATTTCTATATAAAATCATTAGATAATTGCAACTCCTTTTAACGGCGACTTTTTCATGCTTCCAAGGAGTTGTGCTTAAGCAGAGTTACCTGTGCAACATAAAATGTTATTGCGTATCATTAAGTTGGCCACCTCATTATATTTTGCCAAAGGCAAGACACTCCTCCAAAAGACAAATATGTGACAGTAATCACTGCACCTAATGCAAAGTTGCATGTTATAGTGGTCATATATCTGCATTATTAAAATACTAAAATCTGCTGGCAAAAGGCTAGTATTTATTGTCATGTTAAATGAAGCTCAGATGTGATGTTCAATCTTAGTCCAAGTGAACTTCATAGGAAGACATCCAAGTGTGATATTAATGATCATATTGTTGGTGCACATCGCTATCCGCTTGAGTCCAAATGTAAAGTGTCTCTGTCTTTTCAATCATATCGATAAGTACTCGTATCTTATCGTGTACACACAAAACAAAATGGCTCACATTACTGTGCGTTAATCCATCTACCATAATTTGAGGCTTCTTAGAATTCTTTCCTCTTCTGTGATGATATGCGAGACAAGGATGTGCAAAGGATGGAAGTGGTAAGTTTGCTTGGCATTGTTTATATCAT
The DNA here is from genome assembly GCA_033807755.1 of Ellobium chinense. Taxonomy (NCBI): domain Eukaryota; kingdom Metazoa; phylum Mollusca; class Gastropoda; order Ellobiida; family Ellobiidae; genus Ellobium; species Ellobium chinense. Next base: position 378,587 of record JAWQUT010000402.1, on the reverse strand, counting down.
GCTGGCAAATTTTAGTGTGCTTTCTGCATATGTCCACGTTCTTAAGAGGTCTATCTTATTTCATATTATTTATTGAACTACTGATCACACTATTTCATAGTACCAGTGGTGTAGCTTAAACATTTTCTAATTTAAAACTGTTTGGGTATCAACATGGCAAGATAGCTTTAATTCGTATTTTACCGAAACTAGCCAATATTACGCATACAAGGGCAGCGACTTCACTTGGAGAATTAAAAAAAATATTAATTTCAAAAGTATTTGTATGTGGCAAGATTTCCTTGGGCTCGGAAGTCATATAACACTTTTCACATTTACTCGTACTGCTCAGACCAAAGCAACGCTAGAGGCATTTCAGCTGCAAACCATCAATCTGCTTCATAAATAAGCCTGGAATATAAAATAAGCTCTAACATACCTCATTTCACTAAGTGTCTTTGCTAGCACTTTCTCCGCCTCCTGCTGCAAAACAAAACATAATGATATGGTAATGAAGGTATAAAGGATTTTGCCTGTATGTGAATTATTATATTATGAGTCTTAAACTGGCGTCAAGATTATTTGGAATATGATCCCAAGTTTTTTAAAAATTATTTCACTCTAGTGTCTTATCTTTCTTTGTCTGTTGCTAGCTTCTACATCTTGACACATCTTTTGTTACTTCACAATTTTAAAAAAAAAACTCAAGATATCTTTGCTCAATATAAATACACTGAAGAACAAAATGTCACCTTACCCTTAGACAACTAGTTTTTAATTTATGCATGTGTATCTAACAGATAATGGTGTTCAGCCAAACATTTAAGCAATTCTCATACATAGGAAATTACTAGTTGCATTTTGTTTGGTAACGTCACCTGGGCTTAAAATAGGAGCTTTATTTTTTATTGTATTTGAAGTGAAGGAAAAGCGGATGATGAAGACAAAATAATATTAAGAAGAAGATAAAAATAAGACGAAATAAGATTTAATAAAATTAAATTAAATAAGATAAAATAAAATAAAACAAAAACACTGAAGTCATACTTACACAACTGACCAATTCATTTTTACTGTAAAAGATGCCTTGCTGGGACAGGAGTTCTAAAAATGTCATGGCTCTGTCTTGAATTTCAGTTTGGTTGCAGGATGCCATATACGCCAAGCCTTCGTAATCTCTCCTCCCATACATCTCTGGAAGCACCTGCTCAAGAATGAGCGATGTTCATTCGTGAAAAGCGTGTTTTCGACACTGAGGGCAAATCACTAACAAACAACGTGTCATCTGAAATTCCGGGACTGTACAAATAATAGCTTGTAGACTTGCAGCTGTGGATATAACATTCCAACATCTTCTTCGAAGAAGTCCATTTGCGCATGAACACAATGAGTCGAGGGCCACCGTTAAGTCTGTGAGCGCTCCTAAAAGTCCTTATGAACCAGCACTTCAATCACAATGTGCGATTCTGCCTTTATCTGTTCTCTAGTCTCAGATCTCATTCTCTTCTGCTAAGTACAAAAAGTCACACGGAGCAAATACGGAGAATGGGGTAATAGTAGGTGATGAGACGTTTACCCATTTACTTGTTTCCGTAAACAACGCCATTGCACTCCGGACAGGTCCATAAGTGCTCAGTCGCCCGTTTCAGAACCAAGCAAAGAGTTGCTCTACTAATTTTACCTGTTGCTAATGTTGCTATCTAGTTGTGGAATCTTATTGCTCTTCCTGTACGTTTGCAACTTCTGCCGTCTTCTTTGTATCCCCTCTATTCCAGTATTCGATTTAGATGATAATGTTCGGTCCACTAACATTCTTCCTTCCTCAGTTTTCATGTTAATTCTCTCAACACATCAGCACGGAATCCGCAGGGTATGTGTGTGTGTGCGTGTGTGTGTGTGTGTGTGTGTGTGTGTGTGTGTGTGTGTGTGTGTGTAAATTTATGTCTCGTCTGAAGTGCATTGGAGTTTTTATGCAAAATTGCGTACCGCAGTGACAGTGCTGAACGTTTTTTTTTCCTTCCTTATCCACCAAGGGTGATTATCTTAGAACAACTGTTCTTTGCGATAGCACTAGTTGTCTGGTACCATATTTCACCCATTTTTATTTAGGTCTCTCTATGCCTGGCTTTACATGGACATTTGTTGTTTTTTTTGGTTTTTTGTTTGTTTTTTTTNTTTTTGTTTTTTTTTTTTTGGGGGGGGGGGGCGGTGCTAGTGTGTGACTCACCATGGCGACCACTTGCTCAAAAGCAACTCTCATGTTAGTATTTGAATTAATTTTTACATGAAATGGCTAAAATATAATTATATCACTGCAAGTTAAACCTCGTGAATAGAATATATTCTATCGGCCGCTCGCTACGTTTGAATGCACAAATAGAATAATAATATCGCCTTCCCGAACGTTGCCCGTGGCGGTAGACTTTTACAGCCCAGTATCAGCTGGCTGCTGATTGACAACAACGTCGTTATCTGTAGCAATGGTCACGCAGCCAGCGGGCGGCTGGACCCGAGGCGCCTCGCTCTACCAGAGCTAATGATACAAAACTTTGAGATTCAAACCTTATTGCTTGACTGAAAAAAAGTCCGTATCCACCAAGTGAGGTCATATTCGCATTCCCCTTGTATTTTTTTATTAGCATTTTGCTTTCTTCCATCTCTCTATCCGGGTTATTCCCTTACAGCTGTTCAAGTTTCTGAGAAAGCCAACTGAGAAAGTGCTTAGATTAAGTCAGGAGAACTGGGAACTTTTTGTATTCCATCAATATATGTGATTGGTTTGGCCACATGGCCTTTTTCCTTAAAACGCAAGTTTTGTTAGCATAATTAGTATACCAAAGGATCAAAATCACATATGGAAACTATATATATCTTTATTTAAAAGTACTGTAATTACCTTATACAGCATGAATGCTAAATTGAACAAGTCATCGGGGTTTGGGTTTCCTCTCCAAGAGTCAATGTGTCTCTTGAGCTCAGGATAACTGTCTATGGGTCCAACTGGGAAAAAAAGGACATCAAACATCTTATATTAAAGTGTTGTCCAAAAGAAAAAAACTTTTGAAAAGTCATTTATGGCATTAAGATACCGACCAGTTGTACTATGTTTGAGGAACAAAAAATGAAGTGATAGACTATCTCCAGGAACAGTGGTGTTCCAAACGAAACTGCTTATTAAAAGTTATTGCTTTACTTTGCCTATTGGCACACTGGTGTTGTCATTGAATTGGTAAGAAATTCGATCTAAAAGGCATTTTGTGATTTAATGAGAAAACAGCAATTAGTGACTATAAAATGAAGCACACTGTAGTTATGTGGAACGCAAACTTGCGTTTACCAGGAATAAATTAGCACAAACTGATCGCATAGCCAAGTTTACGTCAGCTGCACTGTCAGCTACCTCTGCTGACTATACACGTACATAAACAACGTACTATTGTAGACATATACATGTACACACATGAAAGTCGAGACCCAACTTACATGCAATACGTGCAGTCGGTCCATAAGTAAGAAATTTTGTTCTGGCAAAAACTGGTGAATGGTTTGTCTGGCCGAAAACATCAGGAACTGGCAACATAGAGTACTCGTCATTTGTCATCTCAAGCGGTGCACTCTCATAAAGCTTCCGGAGAAACTCTTGTAGACTTCCCTGTTTACGCTCATTGTCATAATCACAGTTTGACCCACTGACCTGATCTAGTCCGAGGCCTTTGTCACTGGACGTGCTATGAAAATCTTTATAATATATACTATATTTACTATCATTTCGTTGCGGAAGTTTTGGCGCCTCTGTAGAAATGGTCTTTGCTGCCTCTCCTGCTGCAGCTGCACTTTTTCTGTTCTCCTGTTCCAATCCAACTTTTGCAGGTCTTTTTTGAGTGAAAGGTGTATTGCTGAAATAAGAGCCTACTGTTGTGACGAATTTGTCAAGACCAGCTGAATCGGAAACATCCGCAATGCTGAAAGGCCCGAAAAAGCTGTCATAGGCTTCTCGCGTACTTACATCCTTCATCAGCTCACGAAACGTGTCTGGAACTCTCTGAGGATCGCTGAGTTTTATGCACATGAGTTTGTGTGTAGGTCCTGTTTCATGATGTGTACAAGGAATGGTACGAACCTGCAGTGGTCACAAAGATAGGTTAAAAAAAAAAATAACAGTTAAATCTTATTTTCAATTTTTTTGAAGAAGGAATGCAATGAATGAATTGGCATAGGGCAAAAATGTAGAGCAGTCTTTTCATTAATGACAAAATAGAATCCCAAGGACATAATAAACTCCCTTAAAAGGCGAGATCAAGTCGTTGTCCTCTGCCTGCACACTCGGCACGCCTTGCTCAACGCACATCTTAACCAAATTTCGCCACAATTGCTTTTTTTTTTTTTTGGTGACAGTCTGTATGAAACAATGAAGAATGACTGCCTATCTCTGAATTATCTAAGCCGAAACTCCCCATCTCACCTTGGAAATACTCAATGCTCTTAGCCCTAACAACTGGTGAAGACTTTTACATGCCATATCATGGAGTTCCGTTTGGACGGGCACAAGCTACCATCTGGGTCGAGTAAGTGAGTATCTTCAATTTCCAATGTTAGCAGTTTCGCTGAGTTAAGTTAGCATAGTTCTACACATGGATTATTTTTGAAGTTCAGTTTCTTATCAAATACAGCAGAAACCAATAAAACAATTTTTTTGAGGTGGACTTGAAACCAGGTTAAAAAATCGTATGCAAGAAGATGAACGTGCGCGGGGCGGAAGAGGGGAGAAATATGGCAAGGTTTGTGATTGTGTCTCAAAAAAATATAAGACCTTGCGTCACTATGTCCCCGTAAGTCAACATTTCATCTTCGACAAAAAAAAATGTGGCACCGATAAAGAAGAATAACAGAATAGTAATAAAATTAAGCCCTCTACTGCAAAAGTGCCAAACTAGCACTTTCATTCAAGTCGGTATTGGAAAAATATCCCGACTGGGAATATCTGGCTGGGAAATCCAGACTTGCGATGATGCTTCAGTAGCTTCAGTTCCGCCACCAAATCTGCCAGCCCTCCGGTGGCAACGAGGCAATCCAAATAACCAATATGAGACCAGACATCGTCGTGCATTCAGCAAGCTCAAAGCACATGCTGCTGATTGAACTGACAGTGCCGCTTGAGTCCAGCATGGACGAGCAGCATGCGTACAAAATTGCCAAGTACAGTGATCTTGGTCTCGAACTAAGAAGACAGGAATAACGGCTAGAGTGATGGGTGTGGAAGTACGGGCAAGGGGTATGGTGAACACCTCGGTCTACGACTTACTCAAGTTGCTCGGAATACGAGATTGGGCGCGATCACGTGCTCTGGAGGATCTGGCAGAGTCTGCGGAAAAGAGCTCAGCATAGATATGGACCAAGCGTAGTGAACAGTGGAATGTTGCACAGTAAGTTTAAATATACCAAAAATGCAACTTCTACTACGGTTTCATGGTGGCAGAGATGATATGAAGCAAGGAATTGAGGATCTGGAGGTTGCGGGTTCAAATCCCTCCCAAGGGGGGGAAAAAATCAGCCGAAGGACACTTGGGAGTCATGACCCAAGTTTAGCCCGCCCCTTTATAATATCAGGAAGTCAAAGGACCGAAACACTTGTTTGTCAGGAGTCATACGGTCGAAACACTTGTTTAGACAGGGGTATCTTTCTCTGAAGATCTTCTGTTGCCTCGCTCTCCGAGTAAGAGAGTTCCTATTTATTTTTTGAAGACGCAATACATGGTACATAATGGCTATTTTCGGATGAAGCGTGATTTTGGTTTGGTTTTTTTTTTTTCTTTTTACCTATGTATAAATAGATTGCATGTGATCAGTAAATCTGCCCATTGTAAATCTAGATTTGGAACATACTGTTTAGGCCATAATGTACTTGGCAGATTTTGTTTGTAACATCACAACCCTCCCTCAAGTCCCAGGGGACATTTAAGTCCAGGTCAACAGGCTTCTGTTATTCATGACTGCAGTCAGAGGACAAAGAGTCACTCGTGCAGGACATGGCTGAGCAGTAACATTGGGATTGGGAGTAGGAAGGAAGGGGAGGAGGGGGGAGGCTTGAAGCATAGTAATAAGACATCATTTTTCGACGCGGGGTCTGGCATACTGGATAAAAACGGATAGGGGTCACCAAAATAATGCACTGGAAATATAGAAAGAAATAGAGGTGCCGTTTTATGACAAAAGGAAGAAAGCGCCATCGGGAAAGTTTTGAGAAAATCGCAAAAATGTTTTTCAAACTTTAAGGGCTCGCCTTTATAATTGTTTATAATTAACACTGGCGCTTAGTGTCCTTTCAGGTTGCCAACTTCGTTATTTATTGAGATATCATGATGGGACCGAGATAGAACTGTGCGTCATCATCTGGGGATTCCAAAACTATAAATAACTCAATTTGACCTACTTTGGCGCTTTCGTCCTTTTGTCATAAAACGGCAGAGTAGTCTTCAGTGAACCTTCTAGGTGGAGATCCCTACTTTTTACAATGATAATATTCCCTCACTCTCTCACTCTCTGTAACGCTCCTCTCTCTTTCTCTCTCTCTCTCTCTCTCTCTCTCTCTGTCTCTCTCTCTGTCTCTCTCTGTCTCTCT
>JAWQUT010000402.1:329628-340368 GCA_033807755.1 Ellobium chinense | reverse complement strand
GCCGATTCTGTGATCTCCATCACGTCGGGCTGGCCGATCTTATTGATATAGTTAAGTTCGCAGAGAAACTCGCCGAACTGACAGTCTGTGTCGTTACGGAAGCTGACGGCCAGGTCGGCGTGTAACTGCGAGACGGTGCCACCTACCCCAAGAAAAGCCTCCCTGGCCGGGTCGATGTAGATGCCGTGCTCGAAAACAGCGATAGAGGCGAGTTTGACTGTGTCTGCCGTAGTGATGTCGTAAATGGACATGCCGACAATTGAAAAGATGTCAGGATCTGTAGAGTTTGTGTCTTCATAACACCTGATTTGTCCACAAAACCCGCCCTGTGGGTCCGCGGTGTGGTTAAAGTGAAAGTCCAATCCTGAAAGTAAAAATCGTTAGAAGAGAGCATTATGACTTCGTTCATGATATTGACAAAATAATGACAAATAGCTATACATTTATTGGAGTCTCCTTTCATAGGATGAATCGCTTTATTTTGAAAACAAATGTCTGAAATCATCAAATGAAAAATCTTCTGAAAAAGTTTCCATACTGGCGCACATTAATCGTATCGACTCAGAATGTCGAAAATGAATACTTTAACGATGGTGTATGCAGTAACATAACAATATGTATCCTGCAGTCTTCTTATTTTTTTTTCTTCTGGGGTCACTTGAACCATCATTTGAGAACTCGTAATTTCTGTAGGGCACATAGTCTTAACGTGATAATAGTAGTGGTTTTTCATGGCTGTTTAGACTGTAAATGTTCTTTGTCCTACGGAGAGAATATGCAGAGCAGAACCTAGGATTTGTGAACCTAAGCCGCAGATATAATTATATGATGTCCTATATTTTGTAAAATAAAACTTTCATGCGATGTATATCGTCTCATGACAGAACAGCTATCTTTACTGGAAAAATTCACAATGTTCATGATATGATTTCTTTCTGGAATAGTAGCTTAAAATGTTGAATCTATTGATAAGCCAGTATTATAAAAGATGTTTCCATAATATTAGTTGATGCTTCAAGCATTGAAGAAGTCTGGATCGCAGCGTTCGTTCTTCTAAGTAGCTATACAGGAAGTGTATTCTCAAAAAGATAACTTAATTATATTGCGAAACCTGAAGTGAACGATACTCATTCCACATATGTCTTAATAATTGTGTATGCGTCGCAAACACTTTATTCTACTATCACACGCTCAGTAGATCTGTTCCACCTAGCAAACCGGAAGTACTTTTTTTCATTTTCAAAAAATGTTGAAGATGTGCGACAAACGTTGCTGAAGTAGCAAAATAACATTGTTAAGTGAGTGGGAGTTGCAGACACATTGTACTATACTAATTTCGTAAGGATATAATAAAAGAATTATGACGTAATCATAACAACTATGGAACTCGTCCATCTTGTGACTTCGCAATCTAGTTAGAGCGTCATTTTCTGTAGGGCAAGAGGACACTTAGAGAAGCAGAGTTCGTTCACCATAGAAAAAGGTAACTGAAAAAAAAACTGTTAAAATGTCAGTGCTCTCGCTTCACTAAATAACAACAAAAGAAAAATTTATTCTGAAATATTTCGTGTGGCAAATAGTAATTAAAAGAAGCTCTGTTTTCCCCTTCTCATCTCTCTTTTGATATAGAAAATGACGTTCTTGGGAGCGCGAAACGAATAAGGCAGAATGGAATTATTGTTAACATATTAATCTCCATTCATCAGAGTGTACTTACCCCAGCTTGGAATAAGAACTGTAAGCAATATACTGCAGAACAAACTAACTGCAAGTGACTCCATTTTCAGGATCTTTCTTGTAGCTTCTGACTGTCACTTTCGATATAATATTATTTTTCTCTCGGGATCTGGTTTTATCAGACTGGCTTATCTGTTGACGTGTGCAGAGTGCTACGATAAACACGCTTTTATCAATGGACGCGTAAAGTGACATACTTCATTCAAATCCTCCTTAGATTCCACGGTAGGCCTTTTGGCTTCCATGTGTCTCAATAGTTTTGACGATATGGCATCGCGAAAGGGAATGCAGGGTCAAGTTGGAATGCTCTGTGATTGTCCGCCTTGTACCAGAAGAACTCCGAGAGGATAACTCATCTGGACTCATCATGCTGGCGATAGGCTTACGGAAAGATCAAACACGACACCATTCTGGGTTAGAAAATTTTTAATTGGCCAATAATACTACTATAATGTAAACAAAAATCTGTCTTTTGGCATATTATGCTAAATGAAACCTAGATCTAGATTACTGTTGGGATTTTTTCTTTTCGTGAGAGTCAGATCGTCGCGAAAAGTCGGAAATAACTTTCCCTGATTATCTAATATTCGCGAGTTCTGCATGAAGGTTTCCTCACATGTGATTAAAAAATCATATTTCGAAACCTCAGGGCTCAGAAGTCTACAGTAATCGGCAATGAAGTTACAAAAATCATAAAGCAGTCGTATACTTTGTGAGCTAAGATTGCACATACTAGGGTCAGTTGCCAACAAATTACTGTCTATATAACACAATTTATTTTGCAAATAACATTGAGATACGACTGAGGAGATGGTAACGAAAATGGGGGAAAGGGTGACGACAAAGTTCTAGTCTATACAAATTTTGAACGGAACTTTCATTGAAGGAAAGCAATATTTGCAACTCAAGCTCAACTCGCAAAAATCAAGAAATTAGATCGTCGCGAAAAAAAGTCACTTACTTTGTATGTCAAGAACCTGACCGGAGATCATTTCACATCCTTTCCTAGTTCTGTGTTCGCTGTGGTGTGAGAATGGCCTAGTGTGCACTCCTTACTATCTACTTTTGGGTCAAATTCAACTGGCTCAAAATTTCAATACAGAACCTATTCTTTCTACAAGATAAAAAAAAAATTGGATTGGGTTGAAGTTTCAGGAAAGAACTTCCATTTTCTACATTTTAGACAACATTTTTTGCAAGCTGACTGGATCCTGGGAAATCTATCGAGAAGGCGTGATCATTGTGAAACGTCTGGCATGTCGCTTTAAAGAAAACAGTTTGTTGGTTCAAAGACGAACATTCCAATGGGATTTTAAAACCTCTAGGTCGGCCTATACTGGTTTTCACCTTCTCATGTCCCCTTCTTTTTTGCAATAGAATACATAAGGGAAAAGTTCAAGGAGACACCTAGAGCAACGTGAAGAAGAGAGTTGGAGTGAGAGATGGGAGGTTGTGGAGGAAAGGGAAAGAGACAGGTAGATGGTCTTTGATGATGAGTTATGCTCCGCCATGAGCTAAAAGATTAAGAGGAACAAGGAGGTCAACTTTTAGCGTTAGTATCATACCAAACAATGTGTCTACACTCTTAGTATCCCCTGAGATTATACGATGACAGATGGTACCGACGTTTATACTTAGTATATAGCATATTTTTAGCATGAAAAATGACATTGTTCTCCTATATTATTTCAAAATGTAGCGATGGGGGGGAAAAAAAGTTGGGATAAACAAGTTAGTCTCTGGTTTCTTTTTAAGTTTTCTTTTAATTTCTGGACTCGTTATTGACAACGATTTTACCACTGACGTGAAGACAGAATAAGATAATCACGTTCGTAGGACCATTTCTGAACAACACATGTGAGCCACAATTGCACTTCTATGTGATTCCGATACAAAATGAACAACAAAGTGAGGAGTTTGGACGGTAAGTACAATCAACGCACATTCGTTTGTCGCTTTAATGCAAGACCCCATTATTGGACAAACAGGGGAAGTTAAAAAACGATTGCTCTAATTCAATTATCTTTTATTTAAACAACAACAAAGAAAAGCGAGAAGGTTTACACAGTTGTCAACTTCCAGGCGTATTGCTTTTATCTTAAATTTTTAAACTCTGCAGATTTTGACTGGAAAACCGGGGACTGGGTGGGGGTTACACATTTTTGTAGAAATAATCATATGCGCCGTTTGGAAAAGGAAGATCATTTCTTATTCCACACCATGTCATATTCAACTTTCATTTTTTACCACACAGGGTGTAACCGAGGTTGGCTGATCAGTATAAATATTATGGTATGTTTTGGATACGAATCTACAAGGGCGACGAATAAACTGACACACGTAATTAATGACTATGCTCAAAGAGAAAGTGGATATGATCGTAGTGACTCCGCCTTTACTCTAGGCAATGATTGTCAAGTTTAACAAGTTTAACAAGTTTATTGAAAATGAACCCAGACCACTTTTGTGGTACATGGGTTATACATTTATACATATTGACGACGGGACAGCACATACAATTGTCCATTACACAGAGGCTCCCAACTTTTGCTGCTCTATGTACCATTTGATGCCAACGGACAATCTCATTTAAAGCTACTTGTAGCAAAGAAAGTTCAGTCAAGTCACAAGTTAGTATATTTTTGTACATGCCTACAGAGTATAAGATTTTGCAGCTAGTAACTAGTACCCAAAATTATTACAAGTACAGGTCGTATGACAAGTTGGCAACCACTGCTCTAAGTGTCCAGAGCAGAAGTCCGGGTGTATATATACTGTTTACATCCCTCTTTCTTTGTCTAGTTCATTTCATTTCCTTTATACGTCTGTCTGTCTGCCTGTCCGTATGTCTGTCTGTCTGTCTGTCTGTATGCCTGTCTGTCTGTCTGTCTGTCTGTCTGTCTGTCTGTCTGTCTGTCTGTCTGTCTGTCTGAGTTTGCATAGCCCTGAAGACGCATATTATACCGCTTTAGATCAGGCAATTAAAATCTCTAGGCCTCATATAAATTATATCCATATTCTCTCATCTTCTCTCCTTCTTCCTCTCTCTCTTTCTCTCTCTCTCTCTCGCTTTCTCTCTCTCTCTCTCTCTCTCTCTCTCTCTCTCTCTCTTTTTCTCTCTCTCTCTTCTCTCTAGCTATCTATCTCTCGTCTACGTTTTTCACTTTTCCTTGTTTCGTAAATGCTCTTTTATGACTCCAGTTCCGTCTACAAAGAAAATATCAATTTCTATCAAGTATGAATGGTGTAGATTGGTCAACAAATCAATACCAATGTCAAGAGATAGATACGTGGCTAGTAGGTAGCTATCTTTACGCCTAAGTATGCAAAATGATTGCAAGCTGTGTAAATAGGAAAGTTGGCAGATGTGAATAAGTGTCTTATAATCGATGAGATCAGGGATAATCATCACATGTGTGGCATTTTTCAATGATTAAACGTCTTGTTGGTTCTAATCATGTTTCCGGTGGGAAAGGAAAGCAACGACGAGACAGGCAGTGCGACGCCTACCCCTTGATCTTTAACAGAGGCTATTACGCAATGAGATGTAATGTTACTGATGTGAAATTGAGGAGGATAGCTTGAGCTTGTCACTGATGCTAAATTTATGCAGATAGGCTGAGCTGTCATTGAGTAATTGGTGTGTAAAGTTTGGTACAATTGTCCGCGTGTGATATTCGCCTGTCTAGCGTATGCGCTAGGTACTCCCTCTATACATAGACTAATCATATCAACAGGGATTTTTATAGTTCGAACAAATAAACAACATTTATAGTCGAAGTCGTCATCTTCTTCTGACAAAAACTGTATCGCCGCCACCTTGCGCCTGCAAGGCTGTGACTAGCCTGTGGCCTCCTGACGTCACACCTAAGGGCAGAGCACTATCATACCTCAGAGGCTGAGCTAGATTACGCTACTGTCTAGATCATTTTAGCGGGGTTGACCTTTAACATGAAACGGTTTATTGACATCCTTAAGGAACCCTGTCGTCAAGTCTTTACCAAAGGAAATCAGTTCATCCATAGCACATTAAAGATGCAGGGTGATCCAAATCAGTCTTGTTCTTTTGCCGAAACATTCGTAAAATAATATTCTCTCTACCCGCCTGTTGCCGAAGCCCAGTCTGCAATGAAATCTGAGTGCACCAGCCACACTTGTTTAGATTAATCTAAATTTCGTCCAGTTATATGCCCGTCCCCTTCCCTTGTTTTGTCTAGCTCTTTAGTCTGTGGCAGTAAGTCTATGTAAGGCCCATCAGCTAGAAGGACACTAGTCCTGTTGGAGGTGGCCATGCTCACAATCCTCTTGAGTCCTGAGTACAAGAATCTACGAGAGGAGATTTAGCCTGAAGCCCTGAAGTCAGTATCAAGCTATGGTGGGATTCTCTCGGATCTGCAAAGGACCGTCAAATTTACCAACAGAGCAAACTTGAGGGTATGATAGAGAGCGAACAAAGAAAGAAAGAAAGAAAGAAAGAGAGAAGGAGGAAAGAAAGAAAGAAAGAAAGAAAGAAAGAAAGAAAGAAAGAAAGAAAGAAAGAAAAGACAAAACAATGGCATACACACAGTTTCTGGTAGAGTACACAAGTAAGAAGGTAAATGGAGAGTTCAGCAGACAGGAAGATGTGGAAGTAGGTAAGGAAGCAGGAATATCACTCTCTCAAAGCTGAATTTTTTCGACCTCACCAAAGCTTGATTGACGTATTTGGAGAATTATGTTTAAACATAATAAACGCTTCAATCCACAAGAACCTTCTCCCTAGTCCACCTTCCAACTGTAAACAAACTTCTACTGGATTTTCCCTTAGGGTACCGCCCTAACGATAGAACCACCAAAGACATTGACGGTATTTTGGCCAAGCGTGGGCGTCGCAACCAGAGGTACGGCTTCGAAGCTGCCTCTCCCACCGATTCTTCAACTCTCGCATCAAATGCACATTGATGAAACATTTCATAACCGCTCATTAAACACTTACTGAAGTCCTGTAAATGAGGAATGGAAATATTTTCATAAACGTTTGTCTCCATAAACATTACAAGCAATAAAGTTTATTCATGTTTATTGTTGTTGTTGTTGTTGTTGTTGTTGTTGTTGTTGTTCTTGTTGTTCTTCTTGTTGTTGTTGTTGTTGTTGTTGTTGTTGTTGTTGTTCTTGTTCTTGTTCTTGTTCTTGTTCTTGTTCTTCTTGTTCTTGTTGTTGTCAGCGTTGTTATCCTTATTATTGTTAGTACAAATCAGAAGGAACTCGTTTGTTGAAAAGACGTCAGCTCTCTGCAACGTGTCTGATACTTATAGGAAGTGCCTTCTCGCGCCACACCATACCACTAAGTTCTTAAGTCTTTGCGACGCCTTTATCAAGCTTACATCACCTTCTATTTTGGAATGTCTATGTATATAGTTTCGTATAAGACTGTCTTGTTGTGTTTGGTTACTAGATTAATCTCATAGCCTACGTCAATACAGTTTAACCCTCTAGTGCCCAGGCATAGAAATACTGGTAGGAAAATTCTGAAATTTTACATACACACTTCAAATGCCACCCAAAACAAATATAAAACACTGATTTTGAACAATGTCAATATTTAATAGGTGAACAATTTTGGGGTCAAATTTGGACCTCCGGGCACTGAAACATCCGTGCCATATTTGGACCACTCCATAATGGACCCTTGAAGTTGGGTTGCCAAATATGGACCAGTGGGCACTAGAGGGTTAACAGGCGATGTCTCTACATCGATCACTCTGTTTATGAAACCTCCGTTGGCGGCTTATCAAATGGGCATAATAAACTCGTGGCTTTGTATCATAGATACAGACCGTGTGAAAGATATGTGCATTGGAATGGTACATAGAGGGCGACAAACGATTCCGTGACACTGTTTACACTATTCTGACAACTCAGGCCTCACAGGGGCACAACTGTTTGATAAGATCTGTTCCTTCCTGAGGAATTAGAAAGACAAATCGCCTTCATTTATGAGACAAAGTACTGTATGTTCTCCTCAGAACATAAGTTTTTGTGGTGACTGGTTTGAACATATCTGTCACACCCAGGGCAATGAGCAAAGTATGATATGGAGGGGGGTTTTATGTGTATTTTTTAATGTTTACAGTTTTTGTTTTGTTTCGTAAGTAAAAGAGCATTGAGTTCTGACATTATGCTTTGGAATTCGGGCGTTTCATAAACATTGTAGTCTTAGCAACTACTACATAAGGGGTTTTTTTTCGCAAGGATATAATGTTCGCGAAAAGTCGAACATTGCATTTTTGCGAGAACCTGATTTTCGCGAGCAACAAAAGACAGTTCTTCTCATGCGGATATGAGGGCATAATCTTTGAATGATCCGACGTAGCATTAGAGGACTTGCCGATAAAAAAATCCTTTTATGTTTTGGTAGAGAAAATATATACTATAATTGATAATGTCCAAAGATCGAAAGGTTGGAACTAGAATTAGCAGCATTTGCGTTTGTGATAAGTTTGTTATTGTCCCTATTCAAGGTATTTTTTTGGTAATAAACCCTTTGAAAAATTTTGAACAGATCCTTTTTTTTTTTGCGGGAAATGATTTTTACGACTGAATGCAATTCGCAAAATTCTGAAATTTGTGTCTTCGCGGAAAAAAATTATTTGTTCAGTATCAAGAGGTTCTTTCAGTACTAATGGCCTTTCACCCAGACACTTTAAGTCCTTGGCCAAGGGGTATATGAAAGCGATTTTTTTTCGTTGTGGGATGTGGGAGGGGGAAAGGGGAGAGAAGAGAAGAGGAGGTCTTAAGTGTGTTTTTTTTCTAGCCTTAGGCTTCTACATGGGCATTCTTCAAATGGCAGAAATGTATTGAAAAATTTTTGAGATATTATACATGCAGTAAAAGATATTGCAAGAAAGTCAGTGATCAGCGCATGTAAATGGCAGCGGTGCTGTATACTCCACAGGGAGCTGAGAAAGTTCTATAATGATTTGGCCTATTGGAGTAATGATAGAGCTAAATCCGGTGAGCAAGCATTAGCGTTGAAAACAGACTTAAGTTTCAAATTATGATGATGATGATGATAATGATCATGATGGTAATGATTCGAAAATACATACTTATTTTATATCATTATATAAGTCCATTTTGAATTTTAAGTATAAAACTTTCGCTGGTTTGGACAGAACTTTTTTTTTTTAATGTATTCCAAATAATGATGATGATGATGGTAATAAACAGGTACTTTTCTTTTTGATCTCCATCAGCCTACAGTCCATATTATTCTCCGTTCCAAATATCTGGACATACGATTGCGTTCCCAAACCCGCTGATGACCCGCCTAGCTTCAGTGCTGTTGCCAGAACTTCTTATGTAATATGGCCACGGACGACACTGTCTGACTCTCTTAATCAGCCAAGGTACTGCTATGTAAGAGACAGTTTATACTGCTCTAATAAAGGCTGATATCGCTCTCTTGATTAAAAAACAATGACGGACCAGTCTTTGGGAGCAAAATAGTAGTATATGTCAAGGGGTGAACACGAGTGTCTAAGCCATTATAACTTCAAGTATGAAAGAAAAATAGAAGAGCCCAGAACAGTGGGAAGTGACAAATGAGGTTAGAAGGGATGTGCATTAATACACCATGCCAATTAAAATTTAGCAGGGAAAAATAGGCCGGCGTGGCACTGCGCAGTGCAAAGTGAGCCAGATATGAAAAAAATTACATTGCAGTTCGCAAGTAAAAATATTCATGAAATAAAAGAGTCACGATCCAGGGCACCCTAATGAGAATGTCAGATTATCGCGTAAATAATGAGTTCTCGTGATGTTCTGCAGAGGCATTACAAATATGACACAGATAAGTTCTTTCAGAGGATTCCTAGATCTAGATCTATATCTAGTTACCGGCAGGCGTATCCCTAAGCACTGCCGGCCTCCAAAGTATAAGACAAAGATTTAGTATATTGTTCACATGAAATCGTAAAATCTTTTCCGACAGGACAGTCGCGCATAATATATTTCAAGAGACTTGCTCGCGTTATGTTATTAAGTTTGGCGATTTTTTGGTGGCGCTGAAAGAAACCAGTGTAAGCCCCCATGTATTTTTTATGTGCACTATCTATCTTGATTTGATTAGATCATAACTCTATGCATTCATTTAACCAATGATGAGTACCGACTGTCTTCCTTTTGGTTAAATATTAATTCCGCCTGGTAACAGAGCCACCGAGAGGATGTGGAAGCTACTTTTGTTTATAAGCTGCGGTTGTTTCATCTCTGGTGGTATGTTGGTTCATTATATGTTATTACCTCAGCTTACAAGAATCCCAAGAATTTGCCAAAGTGGACATAGAACACTTGTAAGCTTAAGTGACGATAATACTTGATAGAGAGCTTTTATTTTCAAGTTTGGACCTCAAAAGGGCGTAATAGTAGACTTAGGCATGCACATCTACATGACATTTCCGGATGCTATGATCGTACTACAAGCTACAAATTAGAATCAGATGTGAATTTCGGAACATGCAGCATGATTCTACATGAGACAACACCGGAATGCCACATGCGCATGCCTACCCCTATAATGACGGTTCTTAAGAGAACTGAACATGAAAATAAAAGCTCTTCAGTATATCGATGACATTACCTTTCGTAAACTAAGACCGGATCTCTTTCAAACAGACTGATATTAGTCTATACACTGACCTTGACTTCGCTTGGAAGATCTACATGCTCAGATTGAATTAGTCTTTCCAGAAAGCTTCTGAAAGTGTATTCATTGTACTTATAGAGATGTCAGGGAGAAATTATTCTTTACAGTAATATTTCCACTTTCAGCATCAACATTACCATTACAAGAGGTACATTATATTAGTATAGGCAAGGGTAAAAGCAATAAAGCACTTTACTTCTGAAATTAATCTTTAAGAATAAGCCAGTCAGGAAAAACAATCCCGTACCTGTCCTAACAGAGAAGTACAAAAGCACTGATTACTAAATAATACTTATAATTACTAGTAAACTATTACA
>JAWQUT010000402.1:311058-321826 GCA_033807755.1 Ellobium chinense | reverse complement strand
TTTATTTATATATATATATACCTACTCTAGCATAAAATTATGGCATTTATTCTATTTTAATCTACAGTGGGACATTGCTAACACAAAACCCTAAGGGGCCATGCTACTGAAGGTGTGTTACAACAAGTTTTATGTTGTCTAGAATACTCTTCACAAGAAGTAAAGCAGTCAGGACTGTTAAAATGAAGTGTGCTGATCAGAGGGTTATGTTAAGCAGTGGTTGTGTTAACAGAGTTCCACCGTATTCACTTAAACATGATCATGTTATTTCTGTTCCCTTTATAAGCCTTCCTCTCTCTTCTTTACGCCAAGGACCCTGTTCACTCCAGCCGTGCCTCAACGGGGGAACGTGTTCTGTAAACGGCACCTCATTTGTATGCTCGTGCCCCAGCACTCACACGGGTTTTGCCTGCCACATTGGTGAGTATGTGGTGATGGATTTGATTGTGTAAAGCGGACCCTCGATATAAAGTTCCGGTGTACTTGTTAACAGAGATATGTTTTAACCATACACATACCCGGCCTTAGAGAATAAAAATTGGGAATAAGAATACTGTACTCAGTATCCGTGTTTACGTACTGAGCATGTCCGTATTAAGTGTGTTGCACTTACATATTAGTGAGGTGTTCTTATTATCGGGCTTTACCCGATAGATTAGTCCTGCTCCATGTGCAACCGGGTTGCAAGAATATAATATTGTATCTTCATTAAGACATATTCATTATTCATTCTATATATTAATTAACATTCACTATCGAGTTTCACCCGATAGATTAGTCCCGAATCCATGTGTAACCGGGTGGCTAGGATATAATATTCTAGCTTCATTAAGACATATTCATTATTCATTCTATACATTAATTAACATTCACTATCGAGTTTCAGTTGATAGATTACTTCTGAATCCATGTGTAACCAGGTGGCAAGGTATAATTATAATAGTCTGTCTCCATTAAGCCATATTCATTATTCATTCTATATATTAATTAACATTCACTATCGAGTTTCAGTTGATAGATTACTCCTGAATCCATGTGCAACCAGGTGGCAAGGTATAATTATAATAGTCTGTCTCCATTAAGACATATTCATTAATCATTCTATATTCATTGACATTCACTATCGAGCTTCACCCGATAGATTAGTCCTGAATCCATGTGTGACCAGGTGGCAAGGTAAATATTAATCTATATTCATTCAAGGAGAGGAATATGAGCCCAGTCTGATACGCTTTTGGATGTTGTTACACATTATCTAGGGAAGTGGGCCACCAGGGATTTTACCAAATTACTGTGTAGGATCAAATTTGAGAGAAAATGCCGTAAAAAACCTACAGTAGAACAGGTCCTGTCCTTACCGGGAATCGAACCCAGAGTCTCTTGGCTGGCAAAGTCTGAACGTGCTACCACTTCACCACAGGGGCCCTAATCACATCAGTTTTATTCTTAAACATCCATTGCCTGAATACTTCCCTAATTTTGACGTGCGAGCCTGGTGTTCACCCGTGACCCTAACATTCTTCCCGACTGCTCACATATGCAAGAAAATTCACGCTAAATAACGAGTTATTGTATAACTATGAGTCCCTAATATGGATGTTCAGCTGTGACTCTAATTAAGTCACATTATGGTATACGATCGATCGTTTCCAACACATATTTTATGACATGCAATGAATTAATAGAGAGCTCTTACTTTCCAAGTTCGGTTCTATTGTGGACTGCAATGGCTGAGGTAGGCTCGGGCATAATAGGCCTGTGCCATTTTTCCTGGTTTTACAATATATTGCGTGATACGATTTAGAATCAGATATAAATTTCACATCTCTTTTTCTGATTTGCTCTGGAATTGAAAAAAAAAATGAAAATACGACTTCATTTACCGCATAGAGAAATTGGTTTACAATATCATACAATGTTATACATCTCATTCATAATACAAACATATATAGGCCTAACAATACACATCATACATGTAAAAACATAACATTACAAATGAATTACATAACAAAGTCACTGCTGGTCGTCAGTGGTGCAGCTCCCTGGTTCCCCCCCAGCTCTAAAGCCAGGTACTCATTTACACCTGAGTCGAGTGAGGAAATGGAAGTGAAGTTTCTTTGCCAAGGACACTACAACGTAAACCGCCCAGCTCACGAGTCAAACACACACACCTTAGACTTGAAAGTCTTCACTTTCTTAGGACGACTCACCCACGCTGTTAAAAGAATTTAACAAACTACCATTCTTTTTGTAGCGGTAGCAGGACCTAACGCACTTCCTACAACCATTACAACAGCGCCGGCTACAACAGTCGCACCAGCAGCTACAACAGTCGCGCCAGTTGCAACAACATCTGGCACCTGCAACATCAGAACAAACAGATATAATCTTGGTAGGCAATGCTGTCTGTCTGTCTGTCTGTCTGCCTGCCTGCCTGCCTGCCTGTCTGTCTGTCTGTCTGTCTTTCTGTGTGCTTGTCCGCTAACCTGCCTGCTTACCTCCCTGCCTGCTTGCCTGCCTAGTCTGTCTGTCTGTCTGTCTGTCTGTCTGCCTGTCTGTCTGAAAGTCTGTCTGTCTACAGTCTTGTTTCTGTGTCTAATATTTGGAGCCTATTATCCTGTATTTCATTTCTCCTCTACCTTTTTGCCTTCTACCCTCTACCTTTCATAGCATGTTTGTTTTTTCTCGTATTGCTGTCCTCTTTCTCTCCGATACTCCCTCTTTTGGTTTTTCGTTTGACTGATTCTCTTAATGGCTTTTCCTTCCTTTGCATAATATTTAGGCCTATCTTCGATCTTCTCCGTTCCTCTCTCTCTCTCTCTCTCTCTCTCTCTCNTCTCTCTCTCTCTCTCTCTCTCTCTCTCTCTCTTTCTCTCTCTCTCTCTCTCTCTTTCTTTCTTCCTCTCTCTCTACTGTGCTCTAGCTCTCTTTCATACTTGCTCAAATTTAGTTGTATAACACTGTAACATTGATTTCACCGCCAACAACAGACTATCACTCTGAGTGATTCACTCTATTTTTTTTCCCTCTCATTCTGCTCTACATTATTTTAATGTTATAAAAGAACTAAGGATCTAATGTTTATTTTGATGGATTATCTCGATTTCATTTCTAATATAGGCATGGTGTACTTTATCTATAAAGCCCAGCTGATTTTCTTCACATACATTGATTAAAAATGTTAATATGGGCTCAAATTTTCATTAAGTAGAGATGTACCTACAGTGTTTTACAGTGACTGTATTCCCTACTGGTATCAGTTTTGAAAGTGTAGGTGAGATTCAAAAGTCCCCAGACTGTGCCCACAAAAGCGTGTAGAATTATCCAGTATGTGATGTTCCTCTGTCATCTCTGAGGCAAGCAAGCTGAGAGTTATTTAGTCACCACAAAGATCCATGCGCCGCTCCTAGACGTAGAAGTAGACCTGGAAGTCTTGATGTGTCTGTCAAAGTCCATCTGCAATGAGGCCTGTCGCTATCGTGTAATCTCAAATCTTCGCCTCTTTCTTTTCATCTCTGGGAAGAAAAAGAAGTCGCATCGTGGCGCAAAGTCGCATAAAAAGGAGGCTGAGGGACAATTACCAGGTTGCTTAGGGCTGAAAACGGTTAAGCTGCACTTTGATGCGAAGGGCGTTGGAGGATGGTAATGATTCGGCTACAGTCAATCGTCAGTGTTGCAGCAGCCACTTTGCCGTTCGCTTTTGTCTTAGAATGTCGCGCAACCGCCTCAGGACCATACAAAGGAAGTCAGTACTGCACGTCTGACGTCTTCCAAAGTGTAAAAACTCTATTGAAGCGAAGGAGATTTTACTAGATTTAGGAGACAGGATGGCTTGATGTTGCTCGAAAAAAAGACTTATAGGCATGACGGCGACGCTGGGATTATTGCATTGACTCCCATCTGGGCCATTTTGAAGGTGATGAAGGAAGGGAACTTTTAAATCGCACCTCGTAAAAGTCACCAGATAATCAAATATTCTTTAAATTCCAAACATATGCTTGCTCTCGACAAATAGTGGTGGGCAGACATCTTAATTTGTAGGTATCCGATCAGACATTTCGACCCGTCTCAAAATATAAATATATTTTGGTTTTTCTCGAAAATATATTATGAAGACATGCAATCTAAGTAAGTCGATGTGTCGCCCCTTACGTCGTCGATACTCAGAAACGATACCCCCCACCACTATTGAAAACTGGAAGTGTATTTGAATATTAGTTCTTTGTTTGTTGAATTTTGTAGTATCAGTTCTTTCTAGCACACTTCTTTACAGTCCATACATGGTGCTTCAGCAAAATAGAACGAGAAATCGACTCTCTGAAATTCCATAACGACTATTGCTTTCAGGGTGCCATCCTGCCGAGGTTGTATTTCTACTCGAATTTGCCCGGTCGGATCAGCATGGCTCTGTATACCATGAGGTCCAGTTTATCCACGAGATAGTCGAAGAATGGCGTATCGATAACAATCATATGCGAGCTGGTGTGGTTGTTTACCATGACCGCGTAACAGAGGTTGGTGACATGGCAACAGGGCTGCGTTTGTTTGGTCCCTGCAGTTTGACAAAATGGGAAGCTACACCCCTTCCTTGTATTCTGTGGGCAGTACTTAGCTCTGAGCTTGATGGGGTCCAGTTTCAGTGAAGAAGGTTACAGACCTGTAATGGGATCGGACCCTTTTTTCCTCTATGGGCTATACTAACATTTTGAGCTGCCCTCTGAACCCAAAGTTTTAGCTTTCACCCAGAACCATACCAGATTGAAGCTCATTATGTGGTCCAAATTTTAAGATTTAGCCAACCCTTGCAAGCCCACTGAAATTTTGAGCTTGGTTGCTATTTGTAAACAGAGCCTATATTTTTCACTGGTCAACGCCAAACCCCTCCTCTTCCGCCTGAGCACACCCTTGACCTGGCAGTTCCAGCCCAGGGCTAAATAGTGCCTGGTAAAATAAAGTAAAATGGACACAGATTCCCATGATATCAAAATTTCTCCCCTGGAGCCCTTATTACTGGAAGCAGGGCATGCCAAAAGAGGGAAAAGGGGAGATGAAATAATAATATAACCCTTAAGTTGTACGACCCAAAAGTCAAAGTACAATTACACGCCTGTAACCTTAGCAAACGAAACGCTTTTGGTTGATATGTGCGCGTCACACTGTGGATGGGTGCGCACCTGCTAGAGGTTAGTTAGAAATCTGTCGCATTTTGTACACGCAATGAAGGGGCTTAGCAACAGGGCGACAACCATCTGCAGTTTCAAAATTGTTAGTGGAACATCTTATCAACAGCCTTGTGTCGCGGGAGAATGTGGCAAGCATCAACAGTGGTCTATTAGCTAATGAATGAGGCAAAGAAATAAGTATAGCAAACACCACTTCCAAGTCAATGCATTGTTCATTGTCTCTTCCGATTAATCGTGGCCATCTTGGCTTGAACACGAATTGATACTTCCTTTGCTCAGGAAGGGGTGTGGCTTTCCATTAATTCAAATTGCAGGAACCAACGAAACATAGCCCAAGTCTTAATGTGTAACGGTCAAGTGCCTGAAAAGCACGGAAAACAGAGATAAGTGGACTAGTTGGATCCAATTTGTGTAACTCCTACGTTCAGTCAGGAAATTTTTTTTTTAAAAATGAAGTTTTTGAGGAATATGAAGCTTAATGTGTATACTTCTATTTTTATTTTTTTTAAGTAAAATTTTTACCTGACATTATGCTGACTTGAGATACAGTACCAGGGGATCCTCATGCATTGAAAAACATTCTGAGAAAACTGTAACTAAACAAAACAAATCACTATAAAATGATCTATTCTGCTTTTTAATCAATAGTTTCGTGTACAAAAGGTTTACTCTTCATTTCTGCAACAAAAAAAATTAGCAAAACTCGATAGTGGAGAGCCTATCATCTTTAGAGTCTGATATCATATTTAGAGTCTGATATCATCTTTGGAGTCTGATATCATCTTTAGAGTCTGATATCATCTTTAGAGTCTGATATCGTATTTAGAGTCTGATATCATCTTTAGAGTCTGATATCTCAGTACCTAAGCTAGCAATATAAGGTTCACAGTAAAGAACCGAGCGCTCCTTAGCTTGCAGAAATGGCATTGAACATTGCACCAAAATCCTCTTATTGTACCAGCTCTTTTATTATCATCATGCTGAGGCTGATCTCAAAAAGGCCTGGCGTTGCAATATAAAACAATAAAGTACGGTGTTAATTTCTAATGACCAAGAATATGCTTAAGGGGCAAATTGCAAATAAAGAAGAAAGTGTAAAGTCTCACTTCAGAGCCTTTCAGGGCGTTACTTTATTTTGAAACCCATCGCGTAATGAGAGATGACTTGGCTCCAGCTTTTTGCTGGCTGCGTGGCTATTGTCACGGATAATGATCGTTGCATATGTCAACCAGCTGAACAGCGTTCAGGTATGAAGATGCCAATAGCACCCGGCATAAAAATATGCAATTCTAAATAGTCCCTATAGAATCAGAAAATTGGCCATGGGGAGGGGGGAAGGGGTTGGATTTTAATTTCAAAGGCTTAAATAGGTGCAAATATATGTGTAGACTCAGAATAGGTGAGGTTTAGTCACTCGTATAAAATTTGTGGTTGTTGCTGGGTGGGTAAGGTTACACCGTTTACTGAGTGAAAAGGCCTAAATTATTAGGTTGTCTGCTTCACTGCCTACGTTCTCAAAATCTAACTGGTTCAGGTGCATTTTTCTTTGTGTCAAAATTTGGAGAAAGAGCTAAACAACATATTTGGAAAGTATTTTGACATGGCACCCCAGGATACGTTAATGAGAGGTGTAAAACCTAACATAGCCAACAGTGAAAAATACATTGGCATCTTCATATCTACACTGGGCTGCAGGGATGAAGATGCCAATTTTTTTTCACTGTTGGCTACCTTAACCACCTAACAAATTTTATACTTGAGTGACTAAGCCTCACCTATTCTGAGTCTACACATGCATTTGCATCTATCTAAGCCTTTGAAATTAAAATCCAACCCCCTTCTCCTCTCCCCATGGCCAATTTCAAATTTCTGATTTTAAAGGGACTATTTAAAATCCGCGGGCTGAAAATTAACTGGTTCTATGTGCAGTTTTGCATTTTTTAAAGGTAGAAATTGGACAAGAAACCTTGAGTTGCAAAGTACTATGTCCGAAAAATTTGAATCTGTAAGTAATAATATGATGGAATAAAAAGAAGTTTGTGCTCTTTTGAAGAGAAAATCAAAACTTTGACCTAAATGTTCTCAGTTCTATAAAAAGTGGACATAGAACCAGTTAATTCTCAGCCCACGAATTGCATATTTTTATGCCAGGTGCTATTGGCATCTTCATACCTGCAAAATTCGACCGCCGGGCCCAGTGCTTGGCAAGAAGATGCGTATAATTATTCTGTTGTCTCACTCAAGCGTAGCGAGCGGAAGGTATAAATTAATTCTAATTCTATCATGGCATAAGGGTTAATATGGCCATTACAAATTAATGCGGTGATTTTTATGGCTGAGCCAAGCTTATTCAAAAATGAGCCTTACAATGCAGATAACAAAAGAACTGGTATGAAGTCTATCTTTTGGTGCAAGGTACAGCTGTACTCTCAACACGTGGCCCCTCCTGACTATCGTTTTGACGAACTGCAAGACAACTGTCCTCGAACAGGGACCGTCTTTACCAAATGAATCTAAAAACTAAGTAAATAGAAGAAAAAAAAATTAACAATAGGTACTGAATGTTTAGTAGTGAAAGTGAGTGGTCCATATTATTGTTAAATGTAAATGCATGAGTACACTGTGGACAAATTATGTGAATATATGAGTACGATGTAAACATGTGTGAATTTAGTAGACTAGTCATTTGCTTTAAATGTTCATGTGCTGTCCCGTGGTATATTGTAGTTGGCCCATGTGTTATGGTCTGGGCTTATCCCAATAAACTTTTTAACGCATTTAGCATCTATCATCATGAAAAACGTTTATTAACTTCAGGTTTATCTACTACTACTAGAATAGTAGGGATTGTAATGTCCCGTGTTTAAGTAATATTTTTTGTATTGTTTCACATCCGCCTGAGTAAGAAACAATGCTGGTGCCATGTTATTATGTTGACTGTCAAATGTATATTGTCATTATTATGGATGCTCACATGTTGGCTTTGTTTAACAACTTGAGCAATTAAAGATTCTTGCATCTTGCAAAGATTCGTGTTTCTTGTATCTTGTTAAACTTGACTGACTCTTTGCCTTCTTAGAGTATTCACATCACCGACTATCCAAACGACAAGCATGACCTGCTGGACAGAATTTCGCGCATTTCACGTCAGCTGTATCCAAGCAGAGACGCGGATCTGGCAAAAGCATTGGATTACGTGAGAGAACACTCTTTTAGGGTGAGTAGCCTCCGTTTTTTTTTTTCTTCATTGATATCCTCGTATGTCCCGTGTGTGATAATAACTCTTTGGGCGACGAATTTCACAACATTTTTTAATGTTCAGGCTTTTAAAAAGACGGGAAAATTTCTTACCAAAATTATTTCAGAACAATCCTAACATCTTCAAAATAAATTTACTCTTCAGTGACAACCAAAACTACAGCATTCATAATCTGCCACGTTTTGTTAGAAAAATCATGGAGGCATTTTGAGCCATCTTCAAAACCTTGTTGCATTTCTCCAATTTCTTTTTTTTAAATTTTATTTTTTCCTTTCTCCTTTCTAAACGATTTTGCATTGCTGTTTCGTTTACTTTCCACATTATTGTATATATTGCAATCTGGAAATAAAGTTCAGTTAAGTTCAGTTCAGTTCAGTAGGGCGCCCCCACGCATCAGCGCCAGTCACACCTGGCTGCACAATTTCACCATGTCACAGCGCCATCCGCCAACAACTGCCCAACTGTTTTAACAAAAAAACATACACGTTACTGCGCCACTTCGAGCTCTTGGTCCATTATCGGCTTTATGTTGACGAAATCATTCAGCCTTATAAATTGTACAGTAAGTGTCTAATCTTGTGTCAAAGTGAGGCTAAACTGAATCTAAATAAAATAATACATCAAATAGTTTATGAATATGGATGTGACCGTGCAAAGCCCGTTAAACGCAGATGAAAATGCTTTCTTGGAGTAACGAAAACTAACAAGTCTTTTTCTTCACACTTTTTCTTTTGCTTTCAACATCAAATGACCCCGAAGAGTGGCCGAGCTTCCGGAAGGTAAGGCTGTCCCAGCACATGGACACGCTGATACGCGGTTTTACCTGTACACCTGGGTGAAATACCAAATTGCCTCCGGGCACCCTTTGATGTTTTGAAACAAAAGAAATGCGAGAGGCACTGTGACAGGGTGCAGCCTCTTGTACTGCTTCAGTTTTGCCAATATAATCGTCAGTCTCCTCGACTTCATTATCAGCATCATCAAACATCTTCTACTGCTTTAGTTTTGCCGATGTAATCGCCGTTATTATAAATCCTGTCTTCTTGATATCATTATCAGCATCATTTATCCTCTTCTACTGCCTGAGTTTTACCGATATAATAGCCATCATTATAATACCAATCCTGTCTCCTCGATATCATTATCAGCATCATTATCATTGGAGTTAGATCTGATCCCGCCCAGATTTACACAGAACTTTTGAAAAATATATAAGGAATTTATTTGAAAAGATAGTTGATGTTTCGTGACTGAACACTTTATCAATATTGATAACGGAAGAAAGAGATGTACAAAGAAAAGCAAGTGAATATGTGAAGGCTAGTAGTTAAAACAGAATTGTTGAGCAACTGAGAGATGTCATCAACCACCATCATCATCATCATCTATTAATAAACATATCCACTAAATTAGAATATGCAGAATGCATGAAAAGTGAAAGTGAGGCTAAACTGAGTCTAAAATTACATCAAAAAGTTTATGAAGAGACAAAGAAGAAAGAAAAAGAAAGTTCGAAAAAAAAAAACCAATCGTCTGACGAGAAAATCGAACCCACGGCCTCCCGAATGTCACTAGGATGCCCTGCGAACTAGGTTCTCACGCTTTGTCATTGTCATCATTATTGTTACTTTTTCATCTCCAGCAGTATGTGCGCTCTGGTCAGTTCAAACAACTTTTTATCCAATTCTCAAAAGGTTTTGGTTTTTTTTTGCGCTTTTTGGTTTGTTTTGTTTTTTTTGGTTGGTGTTTTTTTTTTCGTCAGGGCTCATGAAGTTACTTTTGTTGAGGCATAAGCACATTGAGAGATGAGTCTCTATAGCAATTCATTTTATCAAAATTAAGCTTGAAATATGGATTCCATTATCCTTTGAAATTCGCTGAAAATAAGTGAGTTATCTTTGTATAATGACCCTGTATTTGAACAGCATACAGAGTGCGCACACTAAGCTTTGGAAACTCGATCTTCGTACCAGTTTTTAAAACTTGTTTAACTCGGATCTTCGTATCAGTTGTTAAACTTGCTAAAATTGTTATCAGCAACGTTATCCCATAATTTCTGTATACACACTGTATCTGTACAAGCATTAGTAACTTGGATTTTTAACAAAAAACATTAAATTCAGAAAATGTCATCTTTCTCCTCGTTATCAATGTTTTATTGTTGTCATTGTTGTATTGATTACTGTCGGGACCGTATTAAACCCTGTAATTATCCCAGCCCCATCTCTTTTCAAAACCATCGCTTAGAATTCCGAATCCCCATGTCTTAACCCTCTTTTTTTGTTAAATCCTAATTTTTTTGAGCGGGTTGGTGGGGGGGGGGAGG
>JAWQUT010000402.1:297476-311014 GCA_033807755.1 Ellobium chinense | reverse complement strand
CCCACCCGGCCTCCACCTGCCACATTGAGGGGCTGAGGAATGTTATACCTTGGACACCATGTTTGTTTTTGGTGTTTTGTTTCGTTTTTGTTTTTTTTTTTGGACAAAACATGGATCGAGGCAGTTACATTTTCTTTGCTCGTGTCTCCACAAATACTGTCAATAAAAGAAAAAAAAGGATTTAGAATTTTGCCTTGTTTTGTAGACCACAGGCCCGCACAAGTAAAATTCACTGAAGCCATTTCGAAATACTGTGCAACTTTACTTTTTGTCACAAATTCTGGACTTTTCTTTTTTTTTGCCGTGTGGATTCATGTTAAACGATATTTTTTTTTACAGGACAGATTTTATACTCTGCTGTTATTGCTTTGATAGTCCAACTTTTTTATTTTTTACCAATCTGGGTTCTGCAGCGTTAAACGTGGACTCGCACGTCAAAAGTATTTTTTTTTTCCCTCTGAAAATGCATGCCGAGACAATCTGGCGAAGAAAGAGCATCGTTCTCTTATCGCACGTGTGTGAAATATGACGCAATAAAAACAACTGGGGCGATCGGGATTTGCCCTTGCGTCTAGAGGTTATTGGAACCTATTGTTTTTTTCTTCTTTCGGCCCTATTACCATTTTGTGTTATTCTACATACCACTGTGATTTCGGGAAATTTCCTCCATGGAGGTTAAAGTACTTCTTTTGCCCGATCTTTTAAGAGGAAGAAAAAGGGAGGTCAATGGCCAAGATTTTTCAGATCTCGTTCTAAAAAGGTCAAATTATGATTTGGTCCCCAGTTTTTCATTTGGTTTTTTTTGACCGCGTGCTAATACATTGGCCTACACACTTTTTTTTTATATCTACAAGGCTCAAATTGTACCTGAAACTTTAAAACTGGATGCTTTATTTAGATCACAGGTCATTTTACATTTATTATTTCTACGCCCTGACACTGGCTGGCAGGCCCCCCAAGAAGGGAAATGTTATATATTAGCGAATTAATTGGGTTGTACAAAACGAGTGATTTGCCCTTCTAATAGGTGCCAAGAACCTAGAGTTATTCCTCTTCCCCAAACAGCAGCGGCGTGTGGCAAAAATGATGACGTCAATGAAGTTCCAGCAACTACAGACACCTATATCAGACCATTTACTACTCAGCTTTCAATTAAAGTTTTGGTCTTCCAAATTCAAAAGTAAATTTTGACCGTGTAAGCCAGGTAACGTATTCTGCATGTTTATTGTCTGTTAAACTGTAGTGAGGAAAAGCTGACATTCCAGTATTACCAACAGGGCCTAGGACTAAAGGTTTACAGAGTGTAATGGTTTTGCCATTGTTTTTCATTAACGGGCTATATTTCATGCTGTCACCTGAACCCAAATGCTCATCTAGGCTGATCCAGCCCTGAATACAGTGGAATTCTTATAGCATAACAACCCTTCGTACAAGCTTTCGAGGATGTGTTATCGGACATTTTGTATCGGGAGGCAGCGTGACCGTGCGGTTTGTGAGTCGTACTCAGAAACTAAAGACTTTCAGGTCTAAGGTTTACGTGTTTGACTTGCGGGCTGGGCGGTTTACATTGCGGTGTCCACGGGAAAGAAACTTCACTTCCATTTCCTCACTCGATTCAGGTGTAAGTGAGTACCTGGCTTTAGAACTGGGCGGGAAAGGGGGGGAGGGGCAGGGCGCTGCATCATGGCGACCAGCAATGACTTTATTATGTATTTTATTTGTAATACTATGTATTTACATGTATGATGTGTATTGTTATATGTGTTTGTATTATGAATGAGATGTATAACATTGAATTACATGTAAAACAATTTCCCTACGGGGTTAAAAAACAAAGTGGTATTTTCATTTTATTTCAGTTTTCACCTATAATGATTTTTTATGAGGAACAAAGCAGTTGGAACCGTTGAATGGAAATATGCTAAGCAAAGAATTATGTCAAGCTGTGTTTTGTGCCTCAGAGTTTTCCGCTTACTAATGAACATATAGCATTGACACTGAAGTATTCACCTACCTTGCTATTCATTTGTAAACACATCCTCCAGTTTTACCTATAGGGAACCCCCGATATTACATACTCGTTTAATATGTATACCTTGATACTTAGCGTGAATTTTATATGCACAGGGTTGCTTTTATTCTTCATAATTTCTGTCTTTACGTGGACCTTGATAATAGGTACTCCTAAAAATAATTATACTGTACCTTTTTTCCCTGCACCTACTTACACTTAACATTGAGGTTCCATTTTACTCCAGACTGGACGGGCTCTACTTTGCCTTTTGTCTACTCTTATCAACAGAGGCCACGTACTGAACACATAGATGCAGCCAAAATAAAGTAAAATGGCCTCCGGCCACGACTTCTTCGTGTAGTGCAGTGTTTCACGCAATCTTTCATGTACATAAAGGTCTGTAAAGTAATATGTCCAAAACACCTGATAGTTTAGTCTGTTCCAGTCGTTCAAATTGCGTTTAAAATCGCATGACATCTTTTTCTATTTCAGGGAGCGAGGCCAGGTGTTGACCGTGTCGTCATACCCATAATCCATCAGATGGACTCTCCGCAGAAACAATACATCCCCGCGGCGGCCCAAGCTCTCAAGGACACATGTGTAGCCATCATGGGTGAGATGCTAAGGATTGACGCGATCTGTAGCGAATAGGGTCACTGTCGTGGTTGGCGGCACTGGCCAGTGCGGCACGCTGATTGGTTGAGGCGGTGAAGCTGGTTAGAAACATGTTAGAAAAGAACGAGGTGCCCAGTCACTGAGTGGCTGTGGCCACCTGCCAAAGGCATGCGTGACCTTGGTAAACAGCTCTATAGACCACACTCACTTGCGTCTGCAGACAGAAGGTCAGCCGGCCTATTGCGCATGTGCGGAAAAAGCAATTAGCTGTGTTTACATGATCTCGAGCGAGGCCGTGTGAGTGTAGGTTACCGGTAGCCTAGACAGTCTAGTCTGCATCTCTAAATTATCAGGAAATTCGATTTCTAAGTTTGCAGTCTTGTTGCACATAATCAAACTGATCCACAATCTCACATTTGTCGGTAATTGCTGAGGTTTAAGACTATATTCACAGCTGACCCAACATTTATTACGCGCTGTCTATCTTATTCTTTTGATATTTTATGTCTGACCCGTTTTCCAATGTAAGCACAGCTAATTGCTGTTTCCGCACATGCGCGTTAGGCCGGCTGACCTTCTGTCTACAGACGCAAGTACCACACTCAGTTATTATACATCCGGGCATCGCAGGTCACAACCCCAGCGGTGAATGGGCGGATGGACAGACCGAGGGACGGACAGACGAACGGACGGATGGATGGATGGATGGATGGATGGATGGATTGATAAGCCATTGATTATTATTTCTGGATTTGTTTTTGGTTTTTTTTTACCCACGCTTGGTCTAAGTCCAGTTATTGGCAATGGATAGTACAATAAATATTTGATAACACAAATTCCAGGGGACCACAGAATTGTGTTTGTGTTATCAAGAATTTGTGTAAAGAAGAGTACATTGGATATAAGGGAAATGGCCCATTTTTTACACATAAATACTTGGATAAACCAGTTCGGGCGGTTACGTTACAGAAGACTCAGTCGTTGGTGTGTGTGAGTGGGGGAGGGGGGAGGGGCATGTCCGGCTAAGTGGTCGGGGGAAGCAGAACCATTATGTCGCGAGGGGGCTGATGGTAGAGTGTCGTGGGTGGAAAACATCGTGCTGGCAATGCAAGTGAAAAGGGAGAGTTCAAGCAAAAACAACGGTGCGGCCCAAATGTTGTTCACTTTATCGAGATCCTTTAGAATTTTAATTCGTGTAAACGGAATTTGGAATGCATAGATTATAGAGCGAAAAAAAAAAACGGGGACTTTTTTTTGGTTCGTGTAAACAGAAATTTCGCATGATCTGGGTTTGTGTTAAGTGAAGACTACTGTAGTTTACTTTAACAATCTGACTTAAGAAATATAGGTATTCGATGTTTTTTTCTAAATTTCTATATCCAATCTGGCTACTGTAAACTGCTTTTTACTTACCAAAGAAGTAAAAGAATATATAGACAGACAGACAGACAGACGGACGGACGGACGGACGGACGGACGGACGGACAGACAGACAGACAGACAGACAGACAGACAGATAGACAGATAGATAGATAGATAGATAGATAGATAGATAGATAGATAGATAGATAGATAGATAGACTTTGATTTTTGAAAAATATGGATACATGGTCTTTTAAAAATGCTAAATTTCCTAGATAGATCTTTTCGCTAAACATTCTGTGAGTCTCCATGAAAGCGGACTGCTAAATGAAAATGACTGATTTTGCACAGCGAACAATAATTCGCCTATCTTATTTCTGTGAGTCTTTGAGGAAACGAAAAAGACTGTATATAAGACAAAGCAAGCAAACTATGCCAGTCTCAGGGTTTGATGCTGATTTTTAACCAAGAAATCCAATGTTTTCTTTGTTTGTGACATTTGATGAATGTATTACCCGTTGTAGCGAGCACAAAAATAGCCCAGTCTGCACACTGCCTGTCTCTGCGATAGACATTCTGCTTTCATGCTTTCGTCCATTTGTATCACCTCTTTCTTCTTCCTGCAGGCATCACCATAGACAGTCATTCCCTCGACTGCCTGTCTCTGCTATAGACAATCTGCTTTCATGCTTTTGTGCATTTGTATCACCTCTTTCCTCTTCCTGCAAGCATCACCATAGACAGTCATTCCCTCGACTGCCTGTCTCTGCGATAGACATTCTGCTTTCATGCTTTCGTCCATTTGTATCACCTCTTTCTTCTTTCTGCAGGCGTCACCATAGACAGTCATTCCCTCGACTATAACATAGTATCCCAAGCCGTCTCCCAGCCTCATGGAGATTACTACAGCGGATATGTCAGCTTCACAGAACTGGAGAGTGAAGCCAGATATTCTTATCATCCAAATTGCTAACAAGAAATACTGCTTTGGAAGATGATGATGATATTAATAACAATAATAACAACAACAACAACAGCAGCAACAAGAAAAACAATAACACACAAAGCAAACAACCTGTATAACCCCGTTGAAATGCTGATTTTAAACTAATGAAACCAGGTAGGATAATATGACGAAGACACGTGTTGATGGGATCCGATGTCGCATCGCCTTTATGGACAACAAGAGATAATACTTTTGAAAATGAAAATATTATTATTAACAACAACAACAACAGCAAAAGAAAAACAGCAACAGCATCACCAAGCAAACAACCTGTATAACCCTGATGAACTGCTGATTTCAAACTAATAAAACCAAACAGGATCATTGTAATAGTAACGAAGACACATGTTAATGGGTTCTGATGTTGCATCACCTTTATGAATTCATCTAAACAACACTGGACGGTTCTTGTGTCAGTTTTGACATTGTTATGTCAGATATTTGAATAAAGTTCATTTAAAATTGAAACAGAACCGTTTGGATTTCTTTATATTTCATAGTCTGGCTTGCCGTGGACAATATTATTAGTGTTACCACTTGTAAAAATTTTTCCCTAATGCAGGGTAAAATGGCTTTATTAAAAAAAGCCATTTTCCCCTACGAAAGGAAAATTCGTTTATCGTTGGGAAAATCTTGAAGTGTAGGGTAAAATAGATAAAACGCCAAATCTTCTTAATTTTAATGTTAAAATTTTAGGATTTTGTTTCTTACAAGGAATGTAGGGAATAGGAGTTAAGAATTCACTCCCTGGCTTTGAAAGCACAAGACTAGAGTGGCAACACTGAACATTATGGAGATGCAGTGTATTTTGATGAGGACTGTAGGAATCAGCGGTCACTCTTGTGGGGCCTTGCATATTGTCGGCGACTCCTTAATTTCACCCTACAAGGAACATATCATAACGGATGTGTGTGCGTGCATGTGTGTGTGCATGCAATCGTAGGGGGTGGGGGAGGGTTGGGGGGGAGGGGGAGCGGCTGAGGAGACTTTTGTATGACAGCATGGTTGTGCCAATNATGGTTATGCCAATTCTCTGACTGCTGTGACGCCCACATCCTCCCTCCTCCCCTTCCCCCTTTCCACATAATATCTTCTTTCAATATAGTGGATGACTTCCCTTGCTTCCCTTGTGATTACTGGCACCTTTTTTTTTTTTTTGTTCTTTCGGCCCTATCAACATTTGTGTTATTCTACAAATACCAGTGTAATTTCGAGATATTTCTCCCATGGAGGTTAACGCACTTCTTTTGCCTAATCATTTAAGGGAAAGAAAACAGGGGGTAAACGCCCAAATTTTTAACACAAATCTCTTCGAAAAAGGTCACCTCGAATTCTGATCTGGCCCCCAAATTTGCAGTAGGCTCGGTTTGACCGCGTCCTAATACTCAAATTGTTCCTAAAACTTTAACATTGGAAGCTTTAGTTAGTTCACAGATTATTTTGCATATTTCTACTCCCTGATTCTGGCTGGCAGAGTCCTAAAGGAGGGGGATTTTATATAATTATTAGCGGATTGATTGGGCCGCATGTACAAAATGAGTCATCTAGCCTTCTAATAAGTGCCTGAAACCTTAATGTCTGCACTTTTCTTACTTCTGATGAGTATGTGGAACTGTGGAACTCCAAGTGCACAGAACCTACTGACTTATCAGAGCAAAATGAAGGTGCAGAGTCCTACATTTCTGGTACTGAATATGCTGTTGAGCACTTGTAGGTCTATCTATAGTAATAGTGCGGTTTATAAGTCTCGTATATATCCAGGCTAATGCCTGCTCACACGACTTCACACTGTTATTAGCCCAGCAGGCCAGATCATTCCAACTCTTTCTCAGCTCCCTGGAGCGCATACAGTGCCACTGCCTTTTAACAGGCGCTGATCACTAGCATTCTGACAATATCCTCCACGTACCTGTTCTACAGATTGAGGAAATTTTGGATGAAATGCTTTCCCAGGGCACTTACATCACGACTATGGTTGGGAATCGAACCCACGACCTTTAGATCTTGTGTCCAACACCGCAACCATTCGGCCACGCTGCTCCACAAAATATGTCACATTTGACAGAACTATGGATGTTTCTTGAATGTTACCTCTTGATAAACTACCATGTGCCGTTTGTTGTTCAGTACACCTTGCCAACACGGAGTTAAGGAGATAATCTTGAGACATAGGGACAAACAGATAGACGTGCCCAGTGGACGGAGAGGCATTCTAAACAAGCTCTCAAACAGGTATAAGATCCTGCTCCACCAGGGGAACATTATACTGGGTTCGTCTGCAGATGCTTAATATGATGACCGGCCAGACTGACCCATAGCTCACATTTCAAGACCATCGGTAGACAACGCATAATATTAGTGTGGCTGTTTGTTATAACCATAGAATTTCAGAAATAGTAGATGGATTTAGGTTAAGATTATCTTGCACAGAGTCGTATACTTACCCTTCCCCTCCCTCCCCCCAGTTCGCCGTCCCTTACACTCCGCAAAGAGCTTAAAACTTGCCCTAAGTTCTGTGTTTCTATTTTCTTTTAGTATGCTAGCCTCTGGGCCCCCTTCTTCTCTTTTTCCTTCCTCCTCAGTGTCATAGCCCTTGCAATCTCACAATTCCCCCCTCCCTCCCCAATCCCACCCCCATCCCCCTTCACCCGGACCTGCCTGCTGGACTGAAACTGAAACGAGGTGCTGTTACATGGATCAGTACCAGTTTGTTCCTGGCACCCTTGAAACAACTTTCATCCCTCTATACTCACAGATATTATTGGTAGGCAAATTACCGTCTGTTTAATTACACACTTTCGTTTATTAAGCAATATTCACTTACTAGAAGTAACTGCCCTATTTAATACCATAATAACACAGCTGTAGATGAACTGGTTCACCATACAAGCTAGAGGGCATACGCTCGATATTGGCATATCATAGCAACAAAGAATATTATCTTTTCCACACTTCAAAATCTTAAAATTCTACAGAAAAAGACTCCACGATGGTAAAAGATTCTAGGTGGGCGAGGACTTACGTGAGCCTCATATGTCCTACTGGATTTTTTCCTGATATTTTTCTATTTGTTCTGTTTGATTACCCATTTTCTATGATATTGAGTAAAATTCATACTTTGGTATCTCAAAATAATAATGCACCCTAAATTGCCAAATCGGGTATCTAAATCCTACGTCTTTGCAGAAATTCTCTTTATAATGTCATCACGACAACGACACAGTTCGCATCGCACTTCCTTCGTTTAAGAACTTGTATAGGTGTGAAAAGAAAATGGTGTGATGTGTTAATTCGCAAAGTAATGTTTTTAATCCTTTCTTTACTGTCACCTCTCCTCTCCAAAAGTTAGTACATAAATAAACATAGGCCTAAATCACCTGTGTATTATTAAGAGCAATCCTTTGCCCCCCTCTCTCTTTCTCTCTCTCTCTCTCTCTCTCTCTCTCTCTCTCTCTCTCTCTCTCTCTCTCTCCCCTCGCCTTCTCCTTCTACCCTTTTCCCTTCTCTTTATCGCATATTTCTTCTACTTTCTGCGTGGACCCCCTGACCTCCAGCCCTCCTCGCATTGCAAGGACTGCACGGATGATAGCTTTGGCTGATTCTAAAGTGTGGCTTTCTGAATTTCGTTGTTGTGTTAGACAACAAACAACTGAAATATTTGCACAACCGTCTGTGTTACATTGTGCCCATAAAATTGTCGGCACGCCATCCAAGTCAATAGTATTTATAAGCAACTTATTTCTCCCATAGAAGAGTTACTTCCTGTCTTTATGCAAGGTCAAGATGGCAGCCCCTGCAAGACAAGCGGTCAAACAAGCAGGTAAAGTGAAACTTTTATGACTCTTTAGCACGTTTTATGTCACATATGACGTGTATGTCTCGTGAATTTCACATCTGGACAGTGTATATCGGTACCCTTTCATGCTTGAACTCCTCTTTGACTCACCTTCACTCTCAGACTAAAACTCTCCAGAGTCCAGCTCCTCTATTTTCGCCTCTTTATTATCCCGGAGGTATGGGATGTCGTTACACTAAGGATTCGTTGTGAAAATTGAAGTGTTTTACGCAGAAATTTGGCAAAATTTAAGCGCAGCATGAAAGATCATTCATATGGCAATGTATCAAACCAAATGAAAACTGCCGTGACAGCCATGTTTGTTTACTTACGTGATTTGACTGACGGGAGGTCACTCCCTGTGCTGTTCACAGAAAGACATCAGTTTTCGTCAGTAGGAAATAGTGGCAGTATGGTGTTCCAAACAGGTCATGTTATGTGAAAAAATACTGTAACTTCAACCAATATTGAGGTAAGTCTAAATTGTAACTTGAGGTAAGTAAAGAGTCTTGGAAATGAAAACTGATCTTCTTGGAACTTTCCTGAACAGTTTATAACAGAAACAATTAAATTACAACAGGTAATGGGCTACTGCACTATGAGCCTTATTCCTCATTGCAGCATGGGCATGCAAATGCTTCATTTTCATCCACTTGTAGCACTGGCATGCAAAGTTGCAGATGGACCCAGTGACCACAGTGGTCACACTGAGCCCATTCCACAATGTCATTGTCGTCGTATTACAGGGTTGGTGTGTCGCTTTCACCCACACACAACAACAAGTGTCAATGTCAAAAACAGTGTTTGATGTTTTCCTCTTTGCACATGGTTGTTGCTGAATGTGCAGACGTAATGCCTGTGCCACAGTTTCATCTGTAATTTCTTTGCCACCTAGGATAGAAAAAGTTATGGACAAAAATGTTTGTGATTGGATAGATTTTCATACACATGCCCTATACCTCTTAATTCCGAAGATGGCACTCCTTGTTTCTAGATCTCCAACTGGGATTTTCTTAGGCTTTAATCCTGAGACAAAATGATGTATATGATTTTTTAAAAATTGGATGGTGGAGTCAAAAATGGATGGAATAATTACTTACAAAGTAGATAAAAATTAATTGGCATGGTTTAATTGTTTGAGATATGAGGCATATTTGAAAGTCCTCCCTTATGAAGTCTATGTATTACATTACTGGCTTATGTTTTGTATGTTGTGTGTTGATACTTACTGCTCCATGCATAATTAAGATTATGTAAATGGCTGTCATTATCGTTTTTTCACCTACTCCCTCTGCCTCATTAAGGGGAAAAGGGATAGAAAGAAAGCATAGAATTATAAAAGAGAGCGGTTATAGGAGCTTGAACTTACCAGCTATTGCTCCAATGACTTTTCTCGTTTTTGTTGGTTCTTTCTTTGTGTCAAGGACATGCTCAGCTGCATAAAAAAATTCATCGTCAACAGGGCTGGCATTTGCTGTTGTTGGCTCCTGAAATGCTTCAGCTGGTATGAAGATGGTGTCAGAAATGGCATCAATACCAGTGAATGGAAAGAGACCAGTTCGCTTGAAGGCATTTGTGAGGTTGTTAGCTTTCAGTGCCTCCACATATATGCCTGACACCCCATCTCACAAACCTCTTTTGTAGA
Source organism: Ellobium chinense (assembly GCA_033807755.1). NCBI lineage: Eukaryota > Metazoa > Mollusca > Gastropoda > Ellobiida > Ellobiidae > Ellobium > Ellobium chinense. Next base: position 300,537 of record JAWQUT010000402.1, on the reverse strand, counting down.
CAGATTTCCTGACTTATGACCTCTCATGGCCCTATGTTTCTGCTTGATAAAAATTCTCTCTGGAGCACCAAAACAGGCAACATCAAGAGGCTGTAGGAAATGGGACGTGTGCACTGGCAGTACAAATAATACAATGTTATTTTCTTTGGCCCAGTCCAAAATTGGCAAAGTTATGTGGGTTTTATGGCCATCATATATAATCAGAAGTGGTTCTGTGTCATTCCTCCCCTGGGCATACTTGAGGAAGTGATGCTTTAGATACTGTTGGAAAATCACAGCATTGGACCAACCTGTCTGGGACATGGCTCCAGAGGTGCCTGGGGGAGTATTGTCAAAATAAGCTTGTTGCAGCCGTTCACCTTTGAAGAGAAAAAACGGGGGGATCATTGTGCCAAGTGCATTTCCAGCTCCTATTAATGTTGTTGTACATCCTTTAGGCGGTGTTACCTCGACCGCCTTCCTCTTCCTTGATGACACATTCATTGGAGGCTGATAATGGGGGGTTAGACCCTTCTCATCAACATTGTATACAAGTTGTGGCTTTGAAAACAGATCATATCTTTCAAAACATGTGTTGAGATGCTCAAAATAACTGGTGACATTCTCACGGGTGCTCGCTTTTGCTCTATATGTGTCCAGTGCTCTTGGTTTCTTCTAGTGCAAATCAGGAAATCTCTTCATGAAATTTGAATACCACTGCCTGGTCAGTGGTTGTACATCTCTGGCACGTAGACCTAGATGGATGGCATAATCAGTTGCCATATCTAGCACCTCTCTCCTTGCATAGCCATAGCCAAGTGCTGCCATTTTTTCAAAGTGACTGGCAAGCTTTCCTTCATGCTCAGGACTGAAGATAGGTGAGGGGCCTGGGACTATGGCATCAATGCCGACCCTTCCATTCACCCAGTCATTCAGTGTCATATATGGTATACCGTAGCGTAGCGCTGCTTGCCGTATCCTAATTCCGTCCTGGACGACCGCGACGTGGGCGTCGAACAGCGCTACCATGTCGTAATTACGCGGCATCCTGAGAGTAATAGTTACAAAATTAGTAAACTTGATAAAACGGTGTTCCATAGAAAAAAAATTAGACGCGGTTCCCCCCCTCCCCCCATCCAAAAAGAAAGCTAGACTTATGCAAATTACCATTTATTCCTGTTTGACGCCCCCTAGCGGGGTCAGATAGTCAACCAATGAGAACTTCATAGTAATCATAGTAACAAAGGTCATCATTCATTTCGTTCATAAACTACCTCAATGTGACCTATTTTCATTATTGCAGACGATTGATTTGGTAAAGCAAAAACAACATTAATTTGTCATGAAAAGAGGTTTTCTGGGCAGTGACGTGATAGGGGGTGGAAAGGGCGGAAAAACATTATTTTTAACGCATAAAAACATGAGATACGTTTGGCATTGGTAAGGAAAACATAGCAAGGAATGGTATAATTCTGAGATAAAATAAAGTCAAAATTATTCTTTTTATCATCTTGCTGACAGTTGTAGCAGGTCTTGAGGACATGACTCTAGCACAATCGGCGAAATTTCAGACTAAAAATTTAATTGTAAAATGTTAAAAAAAAATATCGAAAAAAATATTAAAAAGTAATAGTGAAATCAGATATTTTTGATGAATGATGAATGAAAATGATGATTTCTTACCTTGAAAGTCCTGATATCCGAAAAATAACACCTCCACGAACACGGTGAATAAATTCTGCTCTGACAAGCAGCAAAAAATCGTGAAAACGTGCACATGCGCAGACACAATATCTGGATAAACAAACGGTAACGACATCACATACCTAACGAGAACTGATGTATGGAGGATAAAAAAACAGATTGGCTGTCTCCTGTGACAGGACCGCTCTTGCATTAATGCAGTTCATTTAGTCATTGGTTTAACCACAAGATCGGTGCTATTCCCTGATTATCCCAACAGATTCTCGGCTAGACTATCTCCTGGGACAGGACCGCTCTTTGCAGACCGCTCTTGCATTGATGCAGTCCATTTAGTCATATTGGTTTAGCCACAATGTTGGCCCTATTCCGTGATTGTCCCAGATTCTCTGCTTCTACCACTGACTACTAGATCTAGACTTGTCTAGTCTAGATCTAGTCTACTAGACTCTAGACTATCTAGACTCTATTTCTATCTATTCTACTCTAGTCGTCTAGTCTAGGCCTACATTAAATATTTGGCAATCTCTAACGACAGCACCGATGATACAGTTCATTTAGTTGTAGATAAGTCATGGAATCGGTGCTGTCGTTAGAGAAGGCCAAATATTTACTGGTAGGCCTAACTAACTTTGGTCAAACTTGCTCTTTCTAGATCTCAGACTCTGCGCATCCGAGGTATAGTCTAGATCTACATAGTGAAAATAGCACCTGCTAATTTCTTGAAATTTTCTTGTCTTTTTTAAATTTTTTCTCTAGTCTTCCGCTTTGTCTTTTCGCTAGTTTAATTTATCTGGGAAGGATTTCCATATGTGGTAACTCCTACAACTACAGTCAGTCCCCTAATTCCGAATAACGTACTAATACAACCCTAACCCTAACCCCTAATCCTAACCCTACCCTTAACCCTAACACTAATGCACATCGAGACAGGAGCATCAGTCAAAGCGAGCGTAACTCCTTATCGCCAGTTACCACATATGGAAATCCTCCCTTTATTTGTTTCAGTGTTTGCGTTCGAATGATATCAGCTAAAATTCATTCGCTTTAAGTCTATTTTTATTTGGAGCAAGATTCCAGAAATGGTCAGACACGTAGACCGTGATATCTCGGACATACTGGACAAAATCCAGACACTTTTTTGTCAGTCAGTACACGATTCGCCTGTTGGAAATTATGAACTAAAGCCTGGTGGTGAAAGATTACAAAGATTTCCTGGTATCTTGTCGAAATTTAGAATTTTGTCTTGAAAACAAGAGATAGATCTATGTGGATTAACCAAACAGTTAAACAAGCACCTTTTCAGTTAACTCTCAGAGGTGCCAACCTCTGGGAATGCCCAGTAATTCACCAACCCATAAATGGTCACCGTAGTCGTAGA